>VZQC01015026.1:1360931-1609093 GCA_009823505.1 Rhizomys pruinosus | reverse complement strand
TATATATATATATATATATATATATATATATAATTGGAAATGAAGAAACAAACTATTGTTCAAAGAGGACATGATTGCCTTGATAGAATAGTGCAAAAATTCAAAAACAAAAAGAATTCACTTTGCAACTAATATTTAGTATAGCAAAGAACAAAATATATTAAAACTTCAAAAGCCAATTCTCAGAAGAATTAATATTCAAAATCAATTGCTCTTTTTATTACCAGAAAATCAATACTATTACAATGGGATGCAAATATAAAGGTATAAATCTGAAATTTAAAATGTGTAGTGCCCACTATAGAAAATTGTAAGACTATTTTTATGCATATGAGTATTTTTCCTGCATGTGTATAAGTCCAACAGTTTTCTGCCCATGAAGGCCAGAAAAGGGTGTCTGACCAACTAGAGTTAACAACAGTTGTTAACCTTGTGGGTTCTGGGAACTATACCCAGGCCCTCTCCAAAAGTAACCAATGCTCTTAACCACTGAGCCATCTCTCCAGCCCTGAAAATTATAAGATTCTGAAGAAGAAGACTAAACATTTAAGGAAGTGAAGAAATACTATGTGCTCACACACTAGAAAATTCAGTAGCATTAATATTGTCAATTCTTCCCTAATTGATTCATAGATTACACATAATCTCAGTAAAATTTAAATAAGCTGTTTTGTAAATAAATTGAATCCTGTTTTTAAGAAAGATAAAAGACATATAAAAGCCCACATGATGCTAAAGAAGGATATGAAATAATAATTAGAGTGGTACTAGTATAATATTGGATACCTAGATTAATAAAGTAGATAATTGCCTCACCAAACCAGTCAACCAATTTTTGACAAAGGAGAAGAAACAGCTCATTGAGGGAATTTCCGTTATTTCCACAAATGGTGCTGGAACACTTGAACATCCAGATGTTAAAAAATCTATATAGAGCTCTCATCTCAAAATTAAAGTCTAATGCATCGTATATCTAAGTGCATACAACAAACTAGAAAACTTTAAAGCAAGAAAATGTAGGAAATCTTGAGTTAGGTAACAAGATCTTAAATGCAACCACCAATTCATGATTAATAAGGAAAAATGATGAGTTGGATTTCATCAAGGGTCAAACTTGTGCTTTGTGTAAGAAACTACTAAGTCGCTGGAGTGGTTCACTTGTCTGTGACTCCAGCTCTTAAGAGGCCGAGGAAGGAGGATTACAACTTCAAACCCAGCCCAGAATGAGAGAGATCAAGAAAGACTGAGAGTGAGTGAGAGAGAAAAATAGAGGGGGAAGAGAGAAAAAAATGAAGATAAGAAAATAAAAGATAAGCTGCAAACCAAGGGAAATCACCTACACTATATTAAAGAACTCCCCACAAAATATACAAGAAGAAAGAAGAGAGTTGATTGGACATTGGGAGGCTGGGAAACCCAGAGTGTAATATGATGTCCCCTGTGACCCCATGAGAAATTCACATGCACTGCCTGAACATTAGTGCATGGGTTGTACAACCTGGAGGCTGTGTGACAGGGAACAGTGCAAGAGAGAGGATACTCCCTTTGAATGATTGGTGAGAGAGATCCATATGACTCTCAAAATAAGGCAGGCTATCTCCAAAGCTCTTGATGATCTACCAGAAATAGAAAATAAGACTATACTGTTCAGAACAGGACAGGCTTCAGGGATGATTTAGATTAATGGAACAGGAAGTGACCTGCAACTTTTTGATGTGAAGTTAAGTGATCATAATGCTAGACACTGTGCACACTACTATGAAAGAAAATAAATCAATGGTACAACCAGTGCCAAACTCTAAGAACCATAAGCTGTCCAGTAAACTACCCCTACAAGTGCAGTAGAGACACTGTCGTCTGGGGGATGGTCAAAAGCTATCTAATAGGACTTGGAACCCTCTCAATGGGAGTGAATCCATGAATCACTATAAACTCAGCCAAATGCATAGGGCTGGAGAGGACATAGAGCCTATAGAAAAGCCTATCGGGGTCATATCTCTAGACAAATGAAATTTCTTAACATACACTTACTACGGAATCTTGTATTGACAGACAAGCATATTGTATGCCACTTATCAAAAAAGCTACTTGAGGCAAAACATGGAGGCCACTGCAAAATCCTACAATTGGTCAGACACAGAACACATACATCTGAAAAATCCCCATTCCTAGGAGACACATCTGCAATTGAATTTCTACACACAGAATGAGAGGCAGAGAGAAAATGAATACACCCCTCAATTCTCACCAGTAAACCTTACACAATAGAATGTGATGCAAGCAGAAGGCCACAAGTAGCCAAGCTTCAAAGAATGGGACCCCCAGAATGTGTATCCCTGGAGGGGGCCCCTGTATTAAACTTCACCTACCCATGGCTGAGGGATCATTGCAGAAGATAGGGTACAAATATTGTAAGGGCCAGTGTTCTGGGGAGAGGGAGGCAAGACAGTTGAATAGTTGGAGTATAAAAACAGAGTATAGTGTTGAATCCATACTGTTCCATGTTGCTATTGTAAATATGCGACATTTGCCTTTATAAACATTTATAGTATAGTAAACCTCAAAGGGTAAACTTAATATGTGCAAAATAAAACTATAATTTAGTAGGGCGAAGGATCCCAGGCTGGAATATTCAGCCTCTGATGAGGGAAAAGTGCTGACTTAAGAAACTTTGGTAATGGAGTCTGTAAAAAATAAAGAGAAAGTAAGCTCTGAATAAATACTAGCTTAACTATAAAATTATTTTTCACAGGGATATATTTTAGCAAATCTGATATGATAACTGTAATATATAGATAGATGATAGATAGATAGATAGATAGATAGATAGATAGATAGATAGATAGATAGATATAATACAGTTAAGGAAATGGATGTTGTAGGATGATGGGAGATAAATTCTCCATGGGGTGAGAGGTCACAGACAGCAAAGGGTAAAAATCCAGAATGGCCCTGTAGTAATGGGCTTGAATTAGACATATCAGTGTGAATTCTGGTTTAGCTCCATAGATGCCGAGATGATTATATTTGCAGAGCCAGGACAAATTGAGCTAAACAAGCCTCTATATTGAGTGATAACTTTGGTTTTAAATGAGTTTGGCTCAAGTCCCCTCAACCCCATTTCATGAACCAAGCATGATATCCAAGCAGATTTTAACTAACCTAAGTATCCTCTTAGAGCCAAGCAACTGAGTTCCAGCCAAGCACAGCAGCCAGCCTTTCAGAAAATGATTGAGCCATAATGGTCCACCCATATAAATGGATGATGCCCTTATAAAACAGGCTGCAGAGATATAATAAATCATTGCATATCTTGTACCATATGAGGACAGAGCAGCAAGCCATTATTCTGGAAACAGTGTGAGCCCTCACTGGAAGTAGAGCTGACATTTCTTTGAAATCTGGATATCCACACACTCTTCAGAACTGTAACAGATAATATTCCAGTGTTTATAAATTGCCCAATCTAAAGTATTTTGTTATAGCCGTAGAAGTAGTCTAAATACTAAGACAGCACACTGACAAACTAAATTACCACTATTTATTCATAGTGATATAAATAAATTACTGCCAATATAAAAATTTAAGGAGTGGAAACAGAGATCTTTAAAAAAAAATCCCAAATAACTTATGTGGATTCTCCATATCAAAAAATATGGAATAAAATTTATCACTTCCTAAGTGTAGGCTGTACATATTGATTTTCTTACAGAATACAGCATGAAAACAGGCCAGTAATTTTTTTTTTTTTTTTTTTTTTGGTATTTTTGAGACAGGGTCTCCCTTTAGTCCCAGCTGGCCTAGAGCTCACTCTGTAGACCAGGCTGGTCTTGAACTCACAGAGTTCTAGGATTAAAAGTGTATGAGACCATGCCCGGCTAGGCCAGTAATTTCAAAATTAGAGAATCCAGTACACTCCACTTCAGTACCAACAGTACAAGTCACGGAGAGCATGCACTTCTGAGAGTGTCTGATGAAAAACTACCTTCACTTCCCTGATCTTCCTCCAAAAAGTTCCAGCTTCAATCTTGACTCAAGAACTGCATCATATTTCAACCAAAGAACAAACTACCTATTAATATTAGTGTTCAAAATTGTCAAGGTCAATGCAAATGAGTCTGAGAGATTTTCCCTACCAGAAAGAACTTATGGAAATCCGGCAGCTAAAAATGACAGTGTGGTTGGTACCCTGTTGGGAAAGTCAATGGAAAAGGTATAAGAAGTAAACACTAAAGGAATGTCAGTAAAATAAGGATAGTTTATTAAAATTTGAACAAAAGAAAGGATGGGCATCTACACTGAGGACAATAGAATTTTAGATAGGCATATAAAGTGAAAAGAAGAAACAGTCTATGGATATTAATATTTCCCCCAAAAGATGCAAGTATGAGTTTGTATGCATCACGAAACATTCTATTCAGAATTTGGCACTGTTATTTTTTTTTTCCTTGGCTTTTTGGTCTTTATGAGACAGGGTCCCCCTTTAGTCCCAGCTGGCCGGAGCTTGCTATGTAGACCAGACCAACCAGGGTGGCTTTGAACTCACAGAGATCCGCCTGCCTCTGTCTCCCGAGTGCCTGGATTAAAGGCGTGCGCCACCACAGCCAGTGGCACTGTTTTTTTTAAACAATTTACTTTTAATTATACTTACCAAATATATGAATTTATGCAAATACAGACTTTTATTTCACAGCTTTGTTTTTTTCTGCTTATTGGGATCTTGCTTATTTTAGGGAAGAGGTATTTACATGTAGCATATACACCTATCTCATTTGATTCAACTGTATTTTATCCTAATATTTTCTAATGTATTTTACCACTTTTTTCTTGGTAAATATTTGGGTCACTCTGAAATTTAGGCTGTTTTCAGCACAATTATGCATGCTTACTTGAGAATACCTAGGTTCTATTATTTTTTTGGTAGGCAGATACCTCAAATTGAGACTGTTGGACTGAAGAGTATGCTTACATAAAATATTAGCAGACTATGGCATATTGTTCTCCACTGTGGTGACCTGCCTTTACCAAGGAACCAGGGAATTTCCATTGCTCTAATTTATTTTTGATAAACAGTGAGTGAAATAAGTGGAATTTTACCTTTTAATTAACACAACTTGCATTTCTCATATTCTGACACTCATTGTCTTTCATATCTGTTGTTTATCTGGGTTACACTGTTGTGGGGTATCTGATTTTATAACAGATCTCATTATGGAATTTGGTTTTGTTTGCTACCTTATTAAACTCCACAGATTATTCCTGTGTTTTCCACATTCACTCCTTGTCATATTTTTTTGGATTTTTTGCCTAGTATTACAGTTGATTCATTTTTCATTCCTGGATTTCAAATTCTGGACCCCATGTATGATAGCAGAGCTCTCTATCTCCGAGCTATGTCCCTGGTACCTACTTTGTTTTTAAATATAAATTTCTTAGTTTAATTTTTGAAAGTTTCATAGTTTCCTTAATGACTTATGATTTCATGTCCCCTCTGTCATTCTAAGTGGCCTGGATTAATGTAGAATTGCCATAGGAGATAAAGCATGGTGTAGTAATTTTATGGTAAAAGTAAGAGAAAGAACAGGAAGTAAATAAATGGTAGAAGCACATTTACACCCACATAAACATACTGATGCATAATAATATAAAACCACACAGACACACTTGTGCACACGTTGACACGTGCATGCTCCAGGAAAGCTTCTCCAAACAAGCTCTAAGAGAAAAGTAAAAGATAATTGTGACAGCAAGATCCTAGAGCAGACAAGACAATGAGTAATATTCACCAAAGAGAGTAATGTCTTTTTCTCTAGGGAACAACCTAAGAGTGGAGTTTGCCTTGGGTAAGGTTTAAGTGATGATTAAATGGTAATGTTCATGTGGGTTTAGGCACAGGACACCTTGTTAAATTTGTATGCCACTGATTTAAATAAATACTCAGAACTGCATCTATAATAAAAGATATCCAGTTAATGTCAGATCATTTTTCATTTATTTTATTGAATTTTGGCTAACTTCATACAAAATACTTTTAGTGCTGGATGGTGCAATGCAAGCCACTAGAATGAAAAATTTGTTATCATTCTTACCCAGCTATGAAACCTGTGAACTGCAATAACAACTGGCCTGGCAAGATATGCCCACTAGTGTAATAATGGCACAAATATTATGAGAGTAACCCTCCACTCTCTAATTTGATTTAAGGTCTACTTCCTAGTATGAAACCCATACCTGACATTGTATCAGGTTTAGGAACCTGAGGCTAGATGGATCACGGGGCATATGAGAGAAACTAATACTAAATTTCTACTAAACAGTTATTATACTAGACTGACTCTAAGAACTTACTGTTGTACTCATAGATTAATGTATCATGACCAGAGAAATTTCCTTATGCAATAGATGGCGATTCACACAGAAACCCACAACTGGCCAACAAGCTTCAGCGTGCTTATCGCTGAATACAAAGCTAATATAATAAACTTCTCCCCTTCCCACACCCTCCAAGTCTCAGAAATCATGCTAAAAGAGGAGGCAGAAAGATAGAGCTAGAAGTGGTGTATGTCTACAAGGAAACAGTTTTCCAGATAAATGGTCAGATACTCATGTGAATTCGCAACAACAGTGACACCATGCACAAGTCCCATGCAAGCTGAAGACAGAAAAAAAAAAAAAAAATCCCAGCAGAGACAAGAGAAAGTGGATAAAAAGCTCAACCCCAACTAAAGAAACTGGGGCAGCAGTTGGCTGCTGGGAGAGGCAGAGACAGTCTCAAGGATGGGACTCTTAGAAGTTTAATCAGGCTTCCTTGGATGGACCCACACTGAAGGATGTTTGAAGATACATATTAGACTCTATGGACCTTATTATATGCATACATATGCATCTGTAATAGAGTACATTAAATCCGGTAGGGCAATAACAAATGTGGGTTAAAGGGAGGGGATCTAAATACTACCAAATTATATTGTGTGAAAATCACAAAAATTCATAAAAAAGAAAAAAAAATCTTTAAAAAAATACATGTTTAATGCAAATATATTAAAAAATTAGGATATACTTAAAATGCAACAGGATATTTGTTCTTTTTTATTATTTTTTTAATTTTATTTATTTTTTATGTGTATGGATGTACTGTCTACATATAGGTTTGTGCACCCATGTTGTGCAATGCTGCGGAGGTCAGAAGAGGGTGTCAGGTTCCCCTGGAACTGGAGTTCTCCTGGAATTGGAGTTACAGATGGTTCTCAGCCACCATGTGGGTGCTGGGGATCGAATCCGGGTCCTCTTCAAGAGCGGTCGGCGCTCTTAACCGCTAGGCCATCTCTCCAGGTCCCAGGATATTCGTTCTTAATATGTAGTTCAAATGTAACTTTGCTCTCTATTTTTCTCTGGTATTCTCTTCATGCCTTGGTATCACTATTATTATAAGTGACAAGCCAACAGCAAAAGCACAGATTTTTGTTTGAGAAAAATTTATCAAATGGACACATCTTAAATGAAGGACAAAAATACATTGTGGTCTCTGTACTCTTTATATTATATGTTTTTAAACATATTAAAAAGTGAACTCTCAGCCGGGCGTGGTGGTGCACACCTTTAATCCTAGCACTTGGGAGGCAGAGGCAGGCGGATCTCTGTGAGTTCAAGGCCAGCCTGGTCTACAGAGTGAGTTCTAGGACAGGGAGACCCTGTCTCAAAAAAAAAAAAAGACCAAAAAAAAAAAAAAAAGTGAACTCTGTAGTTACTCAAGACAGAAAGTCTTTGCTGATGTTTCCTTCTGAGAGTCAACATTTAACTCATCAGCATATAAGCATCCAACTGTCTTCAAGACTTGCCTAAAATCCCACACATTTCTCTCCATTCTCAGTCCTATTAGCTTTTATTTATCAGGATGACCTAGGTGAATCCAATTGACAGAAGTTAATTCGATATTATTTTTTTAATACTTTCCTCAGCACACAGGTGCATCCTTTCCCCTTGGTTCACGTACTTTCAGTGTCTCCCTCCATAATTCTCTGTAGAACAAAATTCCTTATCAAAGCCTACCTGGCCTTATGGAGGCCAGCCCCTGCCTACCTTCCCATCTTTCCATGAGTCATTTATCCCTTTGGCTCACTGTGCTCCAGCACATGTGGTCCCAGTTTATTTTCTTGACTGTGCTGACCTTTTCTCTCTGTGAATATATTTGCATACATTGTCTTTGCACATGTCAGTTTTCTTTAGAATTAGATAAATGTTACCTCTTCAGGGATGCTTTTTATGCTGACCTTATCCGATGTTGGCCTACCAATCTGGGCATAGATTTTATCACTTTTAGTGATACCAACCTTGAAACAAAGCATGAATAACCTCAAAGGATGAATTTCTAAGTCCACAAAAATGAATGATAAAGTACAATTTGGTATCTGGTCTCTCTTATCTTATGTTCTCAGTGAGGTTTCTGTTCCACCCATCATAGTTTATTCGCTTTTCCAGATCATTCCACACTCACAGATTTGCAGACATCTTTTTCTTTTTAAAAAATTTGAAATTAACTTTTATTTATTTATTATTATTATTATTATTATTATTATTATTATTTCTATTTTAAGCATTAGTGTTTTGCCTGCACATGTGTAAGTGTGCAGGCAAAACACTAATACATAAAATATCATGCAGTGCCCACAGAAGCCAGAAGAGGGCATTGTATCCCTGGAACTGGAGTTACAGGTGGTTGTTAGCCACCATGTGGGTGCTGGGAATTAAACTTGGGTCCTCTACTGAGCAGCCAGTATTGTTAACTGCTGAGCCATCTCTCCAGCCCACCTTTTCTTACTCTATTACCTACACTCGTCTTTCTGTTGCCCATATACTGTTTTCCCCTCCTATCCAACTAAAATGCTGCCTCTTCCGTGATGTGTTCTGGGACATCTCCCTTGGCTTCTTTAATCAATTTCTTCCCTGAGCACCTGTAGCTCTGGGTACTGTACTGTAAGCCTGAGAGAGCCAGGAGCCAGGCATTCTTGATTTCAGTTCCACCAGGGCCACTTACAAACTTGAGTATTTAACTTCTTGTACCTTTTGTTTCTAAGCTATGATACATGTATAAAACAATGACACAGTGTAGGGAGAAAGAAAATAAGTTATTATACCAGAGTTCTTACATCAATGCAGACAACTTACATGAGATTTTGTTTGCCTTTCTCTTGTTTGGCACTTAGAACAATATTAAAGATCTGAATAGATAATAAAAATTGATGAGCTACCAAAGTCATATTGGTGGTCACCAAGCCCTTGAGTGGTGACTTGCTACATCATTTCAGGCCAGTCCAGAAGTGCAGCTACTCTCTTCTTAAATGCTACTTGGGAAAATGATGCTTTGGGCTCATCTCCAAGAGAATCCTAAAGGAATTAGAAGCTGAGCATTAATCTTACCATAGTGACCATTGAGAGATGGACACTTCTATCTATCTACCTATGCTCTTCATATGCCATATATTTATCTGTCTGTTGAAATTTGAACGAACTAGAAATAGTTCATTCCAGCCGGGCATGGTGGCGCACACCTTTAATCATAGCACTCGGGAGGCAGAGGCAGGCAGATCTTTGTGAGTTCAAAGCAAGCCTGGTCTACAGAATGAGTTCCAGGACAGCTGGGGCTGTTACAGGAAGACCCTGTCTTGAAAAATACAAAAAAAAAAAAAAATTAGTTCATTCCAACTGTTTAAGACTAATACCTTGCAGATATTTGAAAAGGTGTCTTTAAACTTACTTATCAATTACACATGATCAAGATTATCAAGCTTGCTTCTAAATTTCATTTACTATAGTCTAGAAACAATAGCTTAAAATCTCAAATATTTTACTTCCAAGATTGAAAAATCATTTTAAATATATTTCTTTCTATGAAAACTTGCTACTCTTCTTCCTTGAATCATAGAAAGAAAGGATTCTCAATGAAAGGGAAATGGAAAGTAATTTTGTGTGTGTGTTTCCAGAAATATCCATATTCTGATAATGTAAAAGATCATTGGGTTTTAATTTTGAAGGTGAAGAAAACCACAGTGTGGAGTGATTATAAAATTATTACATGTGCAATAACTAGAACATACCATCCTACAGTTAAGTTGGCATGAAATATCTATTTCTCATGGATGTTTTAGGTGATCAAACAGCAAAATCTGCTTTGATAATTTGTAGCTCTGTCATGACGCATCCCTTCATCTCATTAAACGTCTCTTGAACCCAGACATCTTGTTTCCAGTCTCTAATGGTCCCTGCTGGTATACTATACAAGAGAAAGAGGCTCCTCTTTGAAAATTAGATTCTTCCCCATGCCAGATTTATGATGGACAGGTTGGCCTTTACAATAGTGTTTTGCCTCTAATTTCCCTACCTTCCAAATCTCTTCTTGGGTTGGAAAGTAGCAGAATTGGAATCCTGCCTTGGGTTCTATTCGGAGGGTACCATGGCTCTGAATTGAACCAGATTAGGAAACTTGAAAGAGAAACCACAATTTTCCAAGGGGATTTGGATCTAATCAGTGAGTTTCTGCAGAAAGACCTCTGAATAGAGAGAAAGGGGCAATTTATTCAGCTGGGCTGGAGCTCTCTAGGGGCCCATCAAATAGTTTAATTTATTTGTACTTTTTATATATGTGCTCAGCAGGAGACTTTCTAGAGGAAAATATATTGTACATATAAACTAAGTATCAGTTACATCTAGTTTCCATGTTCACACTCTTCATAAAACATGATTGGAGCACAATAAATATGGAAATATGAATTGCATTAAATTAAAATGTTGTTAGTTAAAGCAGTTGCAAGAACTTCTTATACATAATCATAAGGCCCTGTCTCCCATGAGAGCTTCAAGGAGGATGTTTTAGGCAATTTCTCCCATACAGACCCAGAAGGGAAGCAGCATTATAAAAATCTCTATTCATTTAAAATAGATTAATCTCAGCCAGTGAAAAGATCTAAATTATCATCACCTCATATGTCATATGTGATAGGCTTTGTTAAGGGTGAAAACGTAACAAAAGCCGGCAGAGAGCTTGAGCCCTCAATTTTGGATTGGAATTCATCAGCACAAATGCTGAAAAGATTGATTTTCTAGTTTTTGCCACCTATATGCAACATAAAAGAATGATTAATTTAATGTAGTTTTGTTTTTTTTTTTTTTGCTTATCTCTTCAATAGGTAGCTTGCAATGTGACCTTGAACAAATCGTATTTTCTAAGTTTCCTAAGAGTATTATCCAGAACTGGGGTGTAGTTGTTAAGAAGGCTCTGAAGTCAGTGGACCCAAATTACAGGCTTCTCCTCCAACTTTAGTCAGCTTATTTAGGCTTTTTGTCTAATTTCTGGACTCTTTCCCTGTACGTTTTAGGCATGTGCATGTGCAAGGAGGGTGAAAGATGATTAGCTCTCTAATGATTATTAGTGAGATAACATGTATACCAACACACTGTGTAACTGGGTACATGTATTATTGTCATGTTCATTGGCAGAAGCAATAGAGGAAGAGGGATCTGAAGAAATCAGCCAATTGTATCTGTACATCCCACACTCACCCCAAAACAGAGAGTCTACAAAACTTTGTTAAACTACAAAAGATAAACAAGATCAAGACCTGTCCCATAGATTTCTTTATAAAAAGAAGGCATGATTCTAACACACTCAATACAATTAGAGATCCACAAATATGCTGGCCTCGCATTAACAACTGAGCAAAAATATTCTGAAGCATGTTACAGAAAAGATGAGGAACAGAAACCAAAGTATTGCAGTATGAAGCATGGAGCAGCACACACAGGGTTCAGGGAAGATGTCAGCGGGGCTAGTAGGTGGACTTTCCTGAGGTGTTAGTAAGAAGAAAGCCAGGTAGCTGGGATTGAACTTGCAGCCACATATATTCAAGAGCTACAGAAATGCCTAAAACAGTTAGTTGAGGAAGTAGAGTCTAGAGTAATCATAAATTAAGGTTATTAGTTGTTTCAACATAGTGAAGATTGAAGGGGTTTTTAAAGACAAAAATAACATAAACAAAAACCAAAAACCACCAGGCTTCCTAAGGTGGTGGGTGGTTAGAGAACATTCCAGAAAGAGTACAAGACAAAATGTGATGTCAGGATGCCAGGACCAAAGCCTTGGACCATTTCTCTTATTCTGTTTCTCTTCCAAATGGGGACAGCCCGAACAAATTTGTTGGCAAGCAGGTCACTGAAATACATTATGGATTCAATGATTACCTTAAATTACTTAAGAAGCAAAGTAGATCCTTTCTTACATCCCTAGCATGAAACCTTCTTTCTTTCTAGGTTTCCCCTGTACAAAGATTTACTTTGTCTTTTGTTCAATATCTTTAAACTGGTTCCCTTCCTACAGAACTAGGAAAGCTGCTTTCTCAACATCTGTAAAGGGCAACTTGGTGAAATTGCCCTGAGATTGAATGTGGTACACAACCAACAAGCCCAGTTACTCTCCATGCCCTCAGGCAGGAAGGTCTGAGCAAAGAGCCTCCCAGAGGAGACCAGAGGGGTCTGAGTAAGCTGTGTGAAGCACCGGAGGCAAAAAAGCAGCTATGGGATTGCTTCATTCTCGGAGTCTTTGCAGAGGTCTGGCAGTTTACTTTGTGCTCTGAATCTATGGTGTGGGGTTGAGAACAGTATAAGGGGACTCTAGAGACTTGAGGCTTCATTAGAAGAAGCGGTAGAAAAAAGTTATTATCACTGGAGCCTCCTGCAGTGAACCAGTCCTCAGAGAGAACCCAGCTGCGCAAACTGGGCTGACGCAAAGGAGCAGAACTAAGGGTAAGAGCGAGTTTGGAGGCTTGCAACGTCCTGGTTAGTCTTTTGCTCTTGCTTTAAGGCAGTGATTCTCATCTGGAGATTCTTACATCAGAAGTATTTGTCCCTGGCATCACCAGGGAACTCTTTAGAAATGCAAATTTTCAGGAGTTGGAGAGATGGCCTAGCGGTTAAGAGCGTCTATGGCTCTTGCAGAGGACCCGGGTTCGATCCCCAGCACCCACATGGCGGCCGAGAACCGTCTGAAACTCCAATTCCAGGATAACTCCAGTTCCAGGGGAATCCGAGACCCTCTTCTGACCTCCGCGGCATTGCACAAACTTGCATGCGGACAGTACATTCATACACATACAGAAATAAATAAAAATTAAAAAAAAAAAGTAACTTTAGAAATGCAAATTTTCAGCCCGGCGTGGTGGCACACGCCTTTAATCCTAGCTTTCCGAGGCAGAAGCTGGTGGATCTTTGTGAGTTCAAGAGTTCAAGACCAGCCTGGTCTATAGAGTGAGTTCCAGGACAACTGGGGCTACAGGGAGACCTTGTCTCGAAAAGACCAAAAAAAAAAGCAAATTTTCGCCTTCACTTCTGACTCAGGGAATCTGGAACTCTGGGGGTAGAGCCCAATAGTCAGCTGTCACAACACCTCACAGAGTGTACTGAAGATTGAGAACCACTGCTCCAGGGAATGCACTCCACCAAGGAACTTCTCGTTGGGCTAGGAAAAACAGAACTTGAAACAACTCACCCGTGTCCAGGAATCTTATCTGTAATGATTTAATTCATATAACCCAGCTGTAACACAAATAACTATGAAATAATACTATTTTAGAGCTTCCTGGGGTTGTCAAAGTCAATAAAAGAAAGAAATCATACCCAAACTTCCTATTTAAGTATGGAAGGGCTCTTGAAATCCTATTGTGTTTTGAAGTACAATTAGAGATTCCATTACATTTAGGCACATTGTTCCATACTAATAGGCACTTAAGAATGTGGTAGTCTTTTATACAGTTTTGGAGAGATGCTTTTTCATCTAATTGATTCTTTGCATCTCCGCAAAATAAAGGATATTTTTTCTAGAATGAATAATTCGACATTTTTAAAATAAGCCACATCACATACACTAGCCTGCTTTCAGGTAACTATTTCCAATTTGACCCCAGTGTGGGTAAGAAATCACTTAATCAGTATTTGTTTTATTCTGTCTGCTGGGGAATGTGCTGGGCTTCAAAGAAACCTGAGTTAAATACAAGACTCTCATCCACAAAGACATTTTTGTTTACTTAAGGAAAAAAAAATGTCAGGAGATGCAGCAAATGCTATTCAAGGGCAACTAATGGGGAACAGTCTAGAAATCCAACCAGTCTCAAGATTCCTTTCTCTATTTGACTCTAATTGGAGAACTAGCAATATGAATTTCTCTTCATTTTTCCTCCATGATATAAATGCTGTTTTCTGAAACCACTATTCTTCCAATGCTCTATTGTGTTATGCATAACTTGTCTTACTTACCTCATTATGCCCAAATGTCTTGTTTCAAACCTACCCATTTATTAAAATTATATTTGAAAAATCAAAAGAGCAGTTCTTCTGTGGGAAAAAAAGTGAGGGTGGGCATTTGAGTGGTGGGGGGCTGACAGGTGGTGTATGCATGTAATTCCACAAGAAACAATTGATGCTCCTCTACAATAGGAAATGGAACAAGATGAGTTTTCCCTGGTTCTCTGGGGAAATCATTCAAATATACACTCCTATCAAACTCTAATAATATTCTCGTTTCTGCCGGTTTGCTTTGATGAAGCCAATGATAACAGAAATCTACATTTATTTGCATTTATTCTACCAGAAGTCACTGAAGCATCCTAGAACACAAGCAAAGTGCAGGTGTCTCCATGAGGAAAAAAACATGAAATGTCATGTAAATGCAGACCAGGGAGTTCAGAAGTGGAATGCATTTCATAAATGAGCTATGAGCTTGCATCTCTCTTCTTTGTGTGCTGAACAGGGAAGCAGGTAGGAAGTTTTTTTTTTTCCCCATTACATTTCTTCAGACTAAGAACATAAAGTCCTTTGTTGCACAGCAGTACAATTAACACTTTATCAGGTCCCTTCCTGTCACCCTTCAAGGCCCAACCCATCCTAGAGATTGAACCTACGGCCTTGAGTAAATGTGCTATCACTGAGCCCTGATAGTTTTTATTTTAGTTTTGAGGTTGGGTTTTATTAAGTTTCCCACTCTGGTCTTGAACTTATGATCCCCCTTCTGCCTTGACCCCTGAAGTAGCCAGGGATACAAGCCGGCACCAACCATCCAGCCTAAATTTCCATTCTTGTCTCCCCTCAACACACATAACTGATTGAAAATAATGTAGGGATATTTACAAAATAACACTACCTGGGTCACTGCCGGGGGAGGGGCGGGGGGCAAAGTTCAGGCAGCTTTTATAGCTCATCTACACCATCCTCTTATACTGACTTTCAAGTGTAAACTTCCTAAATGACTTTTGCAATACCATCAATTCAAACTACAACACAGAAGCAAGCAGCGATCTCCACTGTCACTACAGTACTCTCCAGCAGTCCATATTCTCACGCACTGTCTCCAGCTAGAAATTCAGCATAGAGAATCTCACCTGCTTCTAAAGTGCTCAAAATCCCCATTTAATTGTATGCTCTTCTCTATGGAAAGCTCCTTTTTTTCACTTTGATTGAACAGTTGTAAAAACACACTGGTCTCTTCCAGCCCTGAAATGCTTGGATTCTGTGCATCAGGTTAATTTACTTATGGGAGTTAATTCTAAAGCCATCTGCTGGAGCTGAAGCAGAACAAAAATACATGTTGGCAGCTTCTGAGTCAGTTACTCTCTTCTTATACATTTGTAACTCTGTGATTTATTCCCTACAGATTGTATGGTGCACTTGCAGTCACCGGCAGAAATAATTTTAAAGAGGAATTAGAGTAGAAACTTTGGAAAAACTTGCAAAGCAAAAAGGCGATACCTGAGCGGACAATTTAAGAAACAGAACAAAGTTTTCTGCCTCCACAAAGTACAGAAAATCTACTTTTGTTTCCCAGCAATTCTGTCAGTCTTTCTGCAACTCAGTTAGATGTGAGATCTTATCAATGCAGAGTGTGGGCTGGCGGATGCAATACCTCCACTAATAATGGGTGATTGTGGTGAGACTACCCCCCACAACCTGTCTGATCCTCAGCGTCTTTATCAGGAAGAGAGACATCAGTAGCACCACTTAGAATCCTGCTGATATGAGTCATATGTCTATAACAGAAAAGCCCTTAAGGCTGCCAGTGGAATAAATGCTCAAAGATGTTAATTATTTCCAGTTATTGGCATTGCCAATACTAAACATAAATTGCTTCGTATTGGAAAAAGCAGTCTCAGCCAAACAATGAATCATTATTTGGTATTTTCCTCTACTTGACCCTATCTGTTCATCACAACAGACTGTGAGGAAAATGGAAAAATCATCCTTATTTCCATTTCATAGATTGTTTAATGAAGTCTTAAAATGGCAATAGGTCTTGATTTTACACACAAGAATGAGATTAGAACTTCTGGCCCAAATCCCATGCTCTTTGTTCTTATAGTGTTTACTCACTTAAAATCCTAATTTCAAATTCCAAAACTTAAATTTGATTGTTTCAAACTGAGATATGGACATCTGATCATATGGATAAATATAATGCATTGGTTTTATGCTATTAACTTTAAAAAATTAATAGTTGTGCCAGTAGTGGTGGTGCCCACCTTTAATCCCAGCACTTGGAAGACAGAGGTTGGTGGATCTCTGGGGCACAGAGGGCCAGCCTGGTCTACACAGTGAGCTCAAGGCCAGCTAGGACTATAGAAAGACAATGTCTCAAAAATACACAAAATAAAATAATTACAATTTGCACATTATGAAATAAAAAAGCTGATTTATCCTTCCCAAGATTCTGGTCTCAGAGCGAGCTTGTGTCCAAAAACAGTCAACAAGATGCCTTCATAATCGGGGCACACAGGACAGAGTGTGTCACCTACTGTCCTGTGACTTGTGCAGTTTGTTTCATTCAATTCATTTTTAGGTTAGCTATATATGCTGGAGTTCATTCCAGAAACAGTTCTCTCATTCTCTTGAATGTCATAAACATAGCAGTGTGTGGTTACACAGTATTTTAACTAGTCCTTTTCCCTAAGCCTCTAATTATAACACAAAATACCACAGATACACTCATAAAGGGATTTTGGAAACAAGAGTATCTTTCTTTTTGAAGTTTGCCCATCAGATTTAATGTGTTCAATTTTCACATCATAGCAACTCTTGTTTCATGAGTTGACCCTTCTAGGGAAGAAAAAGTCTTTGAATATTCTTTGCAGTTTGGAAGCCTTCATTTTACTCCCATAAGAACAAAAGAGGCATAACAAAGAGGATGTTGGTAGGGTGGAAAATGCAGGAAAATAGCTTTCTTTCTACTGTTCCTCCTCTTCATGTTGATGAGGGTCAACTCTGAGAAGAATAGAACATTGTATCACACATCTGAGTATTATCATGAATATAGATGCCCCATCTTTGCAGATGACTTGAATAACAGCAGACGAAAAGGATAAGACAGAGCATACATTTTTAAAACCTTAATGAAATCTTATTCAGCAATCAACTATTTCCTTTCTAACATTAAAAGAATCTTTGTAGATTGGAAAAAGAAAAAAATGTTTTCTACCATTTAACTCTCATAGTTAATATTTAAAAGTTTATTTCTTTTTGTTTTATGTATATGAGTACACATGTATATATGTGCAGTCTGTGCATACCTGTGTCTTAGGGTCAGAATCGGACATAGCAGTCTCTGAAATCACAGTTACTGATGATTGTGAACTGCCATATGGGAGCTCGGAGTCCTCTGCAGGAGTAGCAACTGTTCTTAACCATTGAGCATTGAGCCATCTTTCCAGCCCTTGAAGTTAAATTTTTAAGCTTAAATCAAAATGCATTTTACCTACTTAGAGTAAAAATGATCACTTTCAACTTTTATTCTGTTACATATTTCTAGTTCTATAAATAAAAGTTTACTCTGCTGTCTGTTCTATTTGTTTTAAAAAAACTTTATTGAAATTTGTGTTTTCCATCAATATAATCCGATGGTGTTTAAGCCCTCCCCCTTATCTGCACCTCTCCCTACCGTCTTTGCCTCATTTCATGTTCTCCATTATATAATAATGCCAAAAGGCTCTAACTTGTGTCCCTCAATGTCCTTCAGTGTAGGTCCCTCCACTGGAGCCCAACCTACTAAGAGTCACATTCTTGAAAGAGACTGACTCTCTCCCTCTCCCTCCTGCAGCCATAAGTTGCCAATAGTCTCTTAGGAAGGGTTGGGGTTTCTTTTTTTTAAAGATATTAATTATTTTCTTTTTTTAATATATTTTTCGTTTATTTTCATATGTGTATGAATGTATTGCCTGCATGTAGGTTGGTGCACCCGTGTCGTACAATACCGTGGAGGTCAGAAGAGAGTGTCAGATTCCCCTGGAACTGGAGTTAAAGACGGTTCTCAGCCCGGCCATGTGGGTGCTGGGGATCGAACCCGGGTCCTCTGCAAGAGCAGTCAGTGCTCTTAACCACTAGGCCATCTCTCCAGCCCCTGCTGGGGTTTCTTATCCACTGTTCCAAATCTATGCTGGGATTTAATTCTGGCTTGAGCTTGCAAGGGGTTTGTACATGGTGTCACCATTGATTGAGTTCAGATGCATAACTGAACTGGCTCTTATAATCTTTCAACTCCAATTTCTGGAGGGGAAAGAGCTGGAACCAACCAAAGTGTTGCTCAGCTCAACTGATTAGTGGATAATGGAAATGTGGTTCATCTACACAATGGTGTTCTATGCAGCAGTAAAGAAAGATGACATCATGAAATCTGCAGGTAAATGGATGGAACTTGAAGACATTATGCTAAGTAACACAGTCCCAGAAAAACAAACAATGTATGGTGTCCGTCATTTGTGGATCCTAATACAATCTCCCCTTATAAGGCACACAGAATAGATTTTTTTTTCCTTTCCTTTATAGTAAACATAGCACCTGATGTTACTCATTAACTTGCCATGTAATGTAGGAAGGTAAAGAATTTTTTTTTTCCTTACTGCAACTCTACTGTCAAAATGTGAATCCATGAACATATTTTGGAATTGACCTATAGTTTATTTTCAAATGTCATAATTTTGATATTTGTGTGCATTGTATGAGGCATATTTTTGAGTGATACAATTTGGAAGGAACAACAACAATGCAAATAATAAAAAAAGACCAGGCCAAAGAACTGACTGAAACAAGAAACTTCTGCCCCAAACAGTAAACTTCTGCACCTAAAAAATTCATAAAAGTCTTGAAATAATCTCATGCATTCTATCAGACCACAGTGCAATAAAACTCAATATCAACACCAGAATAAACCCTACAACCTACAGGAACACATGGAGACTAAACAACACTCTCCTGAATAATGAGTGGGTCAAGGAAGAAATAAAAAAAGAAATAAAAACATTCCTGACTGAATGACCATATGATAAAACAACACAGCAAAAATCTATGGGACACTCTAAAAGCAATCTAAGGGAAGTTTATAGCTTAATGCCCACATTAAAAAAACAGAAAGGCACACAGTGAATTGACTACACTGCAGCTAAAAATATTGCAGAGACAACAACACAATGAACCCTAAATGGACAACAAAGAGAAGAATAACAAAAAATCAGAGCAGAGAGATCAATGAAATTAGAAACAAAGATAAACCATACAAAAAATCACTGAATCCAAAACGTAGGTTCTTTTGGAGATTAAATGAATAACAAGATAGACAGACCTCATAGCCCAGTTACCAAAAGACAAGAGGGGGAACAACTCCAATCAATGTCTGTGATGAAAGGGGGAAGGATTATCACAAACAGACAAGTGAAAAGATCCAAGAAACATACGATGGGAACTACTTCAAAAAAAAAAAAAAGTATATAAAAATAATAAGAAAAAACTAAAAAAAACATAATACAAATCCTGGGAAATCACCAAAGCTCAACCACGAAGAGATCGACAAGCTAAACAGACCACATAGTACCAGGAAGAAATCGAAGATGTCAATAAGAGCTCTCCCAACCAAAAATGCCAGGCCCGGATGTGTTTCACGGCAAAAGTTCTAAAAATTAGTTCGTTAACAGACTTACAACCATTACTCTAAATGTGTTAGAAGGATAAAACGGAGAGGGAACTATCTCCCAACTTCCTTCTATGAAACCAGCAGTTCCCTACTACCCAAATACCAGGGAAACAGATACAACCAAAAAGGAGAACTATAGACCCACTCCCTTAATGAACACAGATGCCAAAAATATCTAAACAGGATTCTGGCAAATCGCCCATACCAAGACTAAAGATCAGAAACATCTATCCACATGACCAAGTTGGATTCATACCAGACATGCAGGGATGATGCAGACATAGGAAAATCATAAAACATCATCAAAACCATATCAATGGAATCATCTGAAGGACAAAAAACCACAACCATCATCTCAAGTTATCGAGAGAAAAAGCCTTTGACAAAATCTGCACACCTTCCTTTCATGCTTTAAAGTCCTGAGGGAATCTGGTCTGGCAGGGATCATTCCTCAATGTAATCAAAGCCATATACAGAAAAACCCACAGCCAATTCATCCACTAGAGAATGACAGGGGAAATGACAGAAGCATATCCTTAAGGGTAAGGAACTCGGCAAGGCTGCCCCCTGGTCACCCACTCCTCATTCAACTTTGTGCATAGAAGAAACCCTCAGCTAGAGGCAATAAGGCAAAAAGAAAAGAAATTAAAGGAGTGTATAATTGGAAAAAGAAGGAAGATCAACTATCCCTTTTTTCTGATGATATGAATTGTCTACCTAAGGGATTTGCTAAGAAATCCACAGAAACTCCTAGAAAGCATTAAGAGCTTTGGTTTAATAAAGTGGCAGTATACAAAATAACCTAGAAATTAACAGCATATAGCTTTCTTTACACCAACAACAGCAATTGAAGAGGACTACAAGGAGACCTTCCCACTCACCAATTAGACCTCAAAACAAGTAAAAAATACCTAGAACAAAGCCTCAACCAAAGACACCAGGGATCTAGTCACAAAAAAGATTGTAAAACCCGCTGAAACGAAATTGAGGAAGTTGAAGGGGAAGGACATCAGAATGAGGAAAACCTCCCATGCTCATTGGCTATGGGATAAATAATATAGAAAAATGATCCATCCTACCCAAACTGTGTAGAGATTTTTAATTGCGAATCCCATCAGAGCCCCCAAGAGTTTTCACAGGCCTGAAAAAAACAAAAAACTCCTCAATTTCATTTGGGAAAAACAAACGACCCCGAATAGCCAAAGCAACCGCTTGAGTGAAAAGAGCAATACAGGGGGATCAGCTCATACCAGACATCAACTATACTTTACAGGGCCATATTCATAAAAACATCCTGGTACGCAACAAAAACAGACCATGGAATAATGAACAATGAGATCTCAAAACTGAGCTCACCAATTTCACCACCTCATATTGACAAGGGGCCAACGGACAACACTATGAAAGAAAGACAGCATCTTTCAGGCAAAGTGGTGCTGGCCAAAAATGACACCACTTGTAGAAGAAGGAAATTATTAAGAAACCCCTACCTCTACTGTGTCCACAAGGTCAACTCCAATGGACAAAGTACCTTCAACAGTGAAAACCCCCAACTCATGGAGGTGATAGAAGAGATGAGCTTAGGCAAGCAGACTACAAGACAGTAGGTGTAGAGGAAAAGAGCTATCCTAAATCAGACAGCAGCTGATCAACGTTTTAAGGTCGGACAATTCACAATGGGGACCTCATAAACTCAAAAGCTTCTGTACATTCAAAGGCAGAAAAAGGAAGTGAGGAGAAGACCCACAGAGTGGAGGAAAACGAAACATTCACCAGGATACTCGACAAAGCATTAATTTCACAGAGTATACAAAGCTCCTTCAAAAACAAAGAGAGAAAGACAAGACAAATGAATTCATTAAAAGAAGGAGCAAAGATCTGAACGAGAGCTTGCACAGAGGAGGATTAGAGATGGCTAGAAGAAACATCTTAAGATAGTGTTTCAACATCGTCTGCTAATTAAGCGAAATGCAAATTAAAACCAACTCTAGATTCACCTTATCAATAAGACACTGGCTAGGATCAGGAACAAATGCTACCAAGTGGCTGGAGAGGTGTGGGGGGACAGGAAAGGGGGGGAACACTCCATCCAGCTGAAAGTGAGGAATGTCCAGCTTGACGCCACTGTGGAATGAAAGCGAGTGTGGAGAACCTCGAGAAGACTAAAAATGACCTGCCATTTGACCCAGTCATTACCACCCTGAGGATTAATCCCACAAGACACAAACTTAACTGCACCATTCATGCACAGCTATGTTTTATGCAGCTCTGTTCACAATAGCCAAAAACTGGAACCAGCCCCATGCCCCTCGAGTACTGGAAGAAACATTTTTTGGTGGTGTCGTGCTTGTGGTTAGTGGTGTGTCGGTATTTTTGTGGTGCGTGGTTGGTCAACCTTAACATGTGGCTAATATCATGTATACAATGGATTTACTATGACAGCAGTATAGTTTAAACGAGGGACAAGCATTCATGAACTTTGCGAGGTAAATGGATGGAAGCTGGAAGCATTATGTTAAGTGAAAGTAACACAGTCCAGAAAAAAAAACAACAAATGGTTTGTTCCCTCATATGTGCGATGCTAGTATCAACAACCCAGTATAAATATTTCTCAGGAGAGGGATGCATTAGTAATAAAAGAACAACAGGAAGACTGCATCAGAAAATGGACAATGAATTGGTGAATTGGAAAGGGAGGTGGGTGGTGAGGGAGGACACGGGTTGTCTTTCGATTAAGGCCTATTTAAATTGACGTGAGCTCAGCACGTTACCCAGTTTCGCCAGACACTGTCTACAGACACATGGTGTTTTAGGACTTAGTGTATATTAAACATTAAAAAAAAAAACAACATTGGTTTAAAGCAATCTGAATAAAAAATGGTAATGCATCTGGCAATTTTAAATGGAGATATTATTCGCTGTTGCCCACATTTGCTTACATAAAATCTGTAGAGCAGAACTTGATTGAGCACATTACATGTTCTCTCATAACTTCTCTTCTCTGTACGTATCACCCTTGTAGCATCCTCTTGGAAGATGATTTAAGCGTATAAATTAAGTTGTTCCAAGGTTTATTATATATGTCACCCGAAACAACATGGGGTGAAGTGTGTTGAAGTGAAATCTGGTGCCCTTTACTCTCCACCCTTTAGTGTATGTATAGTCAACTGTCTTCTGGGGACGCATACGCTAAAAAAACAAGGGGGGGAGGCGTACAGAAAGACCGATGACAAGCCTTTTCATCAAACCCTGCAATCAAATCTGAAAAACCTAACTATGGGAAAAGATTGATTGTTCCAACAGGACAAAGTCACCAACTTAACTGCTGGAAAGAAAAGATTACAGGTTTGCATCTTGAGTAGGATGTACCAGAAAAATCGGACCGCCACCCTGAAAGGCTGACCCGTCTGTCTGAACATACTTCAAAGAAGAAAAGCACTCAGATTGCCATAAACATCGACCCACTCTGTGGATCCTACCATTGTACAACTAATATATAATGATTCTAATGAAACTTACCTCTAAGGTGCCGCAAAGGTTATTGTGAGAGAACATTTCTTGCCTTCGCCCCCATAGAACAAGGAGACATATGGACGGATAGATAGGAACCGTTCCCCAATTGTCAATTGGAATCAACTTTGTTAGAGATAGCGATCGAATAGTTATTCTCTGGACAAACTGTCATCCCATGAAAGGAAACAGCCAGACAGATTGACCAGGACAGTCCAAGTCAACAGCTCCACAGAAGAGGGACGTTGTTACACTACTCATCCACCTGTGCCCGCGTTGCTTAAGCCTTAGGGAACAACCTGCGGGAAGAGGGGGGCGGGTCGTGGAGTTAGAGCATGTAAGTGTTGGTTCTGTGATGGGGTGAATCGGTTGATATGATTGGAGTAACATACAGCAATAGTCTGGACACTTCATTTGATCAACTTGATTTTGAAACAAAACCTGTCCACCCCCATTGGATGGGTGGGCTTGTCGGTGGTTTGGGCACAAGAGCTGCGTATAGGTTTAATGAAGGCTGCCTTGTACTCATGGAATTTCTACTATAATGCTAAAAATTGGAAAAAAAAAAAAAAACTGAGTGAGGAAGATGGCAGGACGAGTTTGCGCAGAATGCATGACTGGGTCGGGGGTGGGGGTGGGGGGGGGAAGGACAGGGAAAAATTAAGCCTGAACTGGAATTGGACAATAAACAATGTATAAGACAATGCAGCAAAGCATCATATCAAATACTAATTTAAAAAAAAATAAAATTAAAGGTTGTGCAACACCAACAAAAAAAAAAATTCATAAAAGTCTAAGAAAAAAAAAATGAAAGTCAGGTATGGAGGAATGTATGAACTCTGGCGGGCTAGAGACCAAGCTGGGGGGAGTGGGTTTAGAATTTGATTAAGAAGTCTTATATAAACGGGGTGTGGTGGAGCACTACTTTAATCCCAGCGCTCGAGAGGCAGAGGCAGGTGGATCTCTGTGAGTTCAAGGCCAGCCTGATCTACATAGAGAGCTCCAGGCCACTGAGGACTAAAGGGAAACCCTGCCTCAAAAATACAAAAAAAAAAGAAGTCTTGTATGAAATACACAAATTCTCAATTAAAAAAAGTTCTGTAGCTAAAAGTAGTTTAAACCACCTTTTTTTTTTTCCCCAGTTCTGAAAGTTTTGCCATTTTAGCTGAGCCTCTAGCCCAGCACACACCAGAATACACAGGTGTCATATGATCATGTGAAATCCTGTGGAGCAGGGTATTGCCTGTCACTCTTCCCCACAACCCTCCTTCACTCTTCTCTCTCTCTGCTTCTTCTTCAGTTCACAAGTACAGACAAGAGTGTCCCATGTCGACCCCCCCCAAATTATTCCAAGTTAGTCTATGAATTTTAAGGTTATTGTGAATGTGACCATTTCCTGGTCTTATTTTTTGTATATTGCCATTGGGAAGGCTACTGATTTTGCATCTTGATTTTATATCCCAATACTTTGCTGAATGTATTTATCAGCTCTAGGAGTTTTCTCACAGAGTCTCTAGGGCCTGTTATGCATTGAATCATATCATCTAGAAATAGGAACATTTTGGCTTCTTCCTTTTCTATTTGTATCCTCTTTAT
This sequence comes from Rhizomys pruinosus, assembly GCA_009823505.1. Classification (NCBI taxonomy): domain Eukaryota; kingdom Metazoa; phylum Chordata; class Mammalia; order Rodentia; family Spalacidae; genus Rhizomys; species Rhizomys pruinosus. The sequence continues at coordinate 1,583,994 of VZQC01015026.1, read as the reverse complement.
CTCATTTGTTTGTCTTATTGATCTAGCTTAGCCTTCAAGTATTATATTGAACAGGAACAGAGAGAGTAGATATCCTTGTCTTGCTCCTGATTGTGATTGGAATGCTTTAAATTCTCTCCATTTACCATGATGTTGGTTGTGGGAATGTTGTATATTGCTCTTATTATGTTGAGACATGTCCCAGGTATTCCCTAGAGTCTCCATGACTTTTATCATGAATTGATAGGAGATTTCAAAGGCTTTTCTACCTCTAATAAGATCATCATGTAGTTTCTGTCCTTGAGTCTGTTTTTGTGGTGGATTATATTTAGTTTACTCATGTATGTTGTGCCATTACTATATCTCTGGGATAAAGCTTACTTGACAAAGATGGCTAATATTTTTGTTGTGCTCTTGCATTTGGTTTGCCGATACATTGCTTAAAATCTTTATATCTATGTTTCAAAGATCAATAATTTCTTTTTTGTCAGATCTTTGTTTGGTTTGAGGATTGGATACTGAATTCATAGATAAAAGCAAAAATTTACCTTCCTCTTCTCTTTTGTGGAATAATTTTAGAAGTTTTGATATTATTTCTTCTGTGACAGTTCAGTAGAATTCTATACTGTATCCATCTGGTACTATGGTCATTTTAGTTGGGATATTTTAAGTTAACACATATGTTGTCATAGGTCTGTTAAAGTATTTGTGTCCTTTTGATTTAACTTTGGTAGGCCATACATATCTAGAAATTATCAATTTCTTCTAGATTTTTGATTTAGAGGGATATGGATTTTGAAAATATATCCTTATGGCTTTCTGAATTTCTTTCATGATTTTGTAATCTTTCACTCTTAATCTCTGAGTTTATTAATTTGGGTCCTTATTCTTTTGGTTAATTTGGCTAAAGGTTTGTCAATCTTGTACATCTTTTTAAAGAACCAACTTTCATTTCATTGTTTCTTTGTATTATTTCTTTCATTTGTTTCATTCTTTTGTTTATTTCAGCCTTGGTTATATTTATCTCTTCCTTTTTATTCTCTTTAGGTATTGTTTTTTCTTGTTTTTCTCAGCCTGTCAGGTACATTGTTAGCTTATTTATAAGAAAAGTTTCCAATTTTTTGGTATAGACACAATGCTATAAATTTTCCTCTAAGGCCTGCCTTTCTTGTGCCACAAAGATTTGGAATGTTGTCTTTTCATTTTCATTTTATTCTAAGACTTTTTTTTTTCTTTTTCTTTATTTTTATTTTTTTATTGATGCTTTGTGTATTTCATACATCATTTTCCAATTCAGTTCAGGCATATATCACTTTCCCTTCCCCCCACCCCACCCCTACCCATCCCAGATCATGCATTCTGCCATAACTTTTCTGCATCTTTCTCTGTTTTTTTGTTTTGTTTTGCTTTCATTTTTTTAACAATAAGTGATAATTTGTGAGTACAAGCATCCTTCATGTAAAACCAATTTGCAAGCAGTTGTGCCCAAACCCTGTGCCCCTTTTCTAAGACATTTTTATTTCATTCTCCATTTCTCCCATGATCAGTTTTCAGTCAATATTCCATTGTTTAGCTTACCTGAAGTTTTGCACATTTCCCATTTTTATTCTTGTTGATATCTAGCATTATTACTTTATGTGCAGGTACAAGATAGGATGTGAATTCACTTTGTAGAGACTTGTTTTGTGTCCTAATATAGTCAATTTTAGAGAAAGTTCCATGTGCTTCTGAGAATTAAGAGCAATCTTTGGTAACTGGGTGAAATGTTCTGTAGCTTTCTGTTTGGTTCATTTGATTGATGGTATTATTTAATATCACAGCTTCTTTCTTTAGTTTTTGTCAGGCTGATATGCCTATTGATGACAGTAGGTGCTGGAAACTGAATCCAGGTCCAGTACAAGAGCAGTCAGTGCTCTTAACTGCTGAAACTGCTGATCCATCTCTCCAGTCCCCAGAGATTCTATCTCTTTATTGAATTCTAATTGCATGTTTTGAATTTTCTTAGTTATTTCATTCAAATATTTGTTTGTATTTTCAGAGGCTTCATTCAGTCTTTCATTCCTGTCTTCTTTGAGTTCCTTTAACATATTTACAATAGCTATTTTAAAATTATTATCTTGTGCATCCACTAGGTTGTCACTCCGCGGCATTGCACGACATGGGTGCACCAGCCTACATGCAGACAGAATACTCATAGGCATAAAAAAAAAATAGGGGGGAAAAGAAAAAAAATAGGGGGGCCGGGAGTGGTGGTGCATGTCTTTAATTCTAGCACTTGGGAGGCAGAGGCAGGCAGATCTTCGTGAGTTCAAGGCCAGCCTGATCTATAGAGTGAGTTCCAGGACAGCTGGGGTTACAGGGAGACCCTGTCTTGAAAAGATTTTTTTAAAAAGAAACATTATGATGGGGTTAATAACTTCTTTAGTAGGTAGACATATTACCCTCATTATTCATATTGTTTTTGTTTCTTCAATGAGACCTAAGCTTCTGGACTTGTGTGGTGCTATTTCTGATTATGGGTTAGTGAGCTAAACTTTTTTCAATATTTATATGTTTATTTTCAGTTTCCTGAGATTCTAAGGTTATGGCCAAGCTAAGTAGTACTTAGAGTTCAGTTTGGGGGCTCCTTTATGTTGACGCACAAATGGGGTAAAAGAAGTGGTCTCAGTTCAGCTATAGAGAGGTCTAACTTTTGAGTTGAGATTCCAGGATTGACTCCACAGTGTCCTGGACCATGAGGGTGGTAATAGGTCTGCTAGGTCAGCAGTTTGGGTGATGGATTAGGCTGGGAGTTCATATGTTTGGGGAAGACAAAAATTCAGATGGTAAGATGCAGGGCAGTCTCAGAAATGGGAGATAATGGGAGATAATATGGTATAGGGGACTCACCCTGCTAAAACTGGAGGGTTGCATAGGTCCAGGATGGGAAAAGATGCCTGTGATTAGAGGAAGTCTGCAAGCTCTGGGGCAGAGCTCTAAGAGTCTCAGGAACAGAACTCAGGATCTTGTCTGAGGTGGGGAAGGAGCCTGGAGCCCAGACTGGTCTGAGAGCTGAGATGGTGGAGGGAGCTCTCCCTGCTGGGCAGGAAAAGGATTCAGATCCTATTTTTCTTTTTGAAATTTTATACTTTTTCTTAACTCCTGATTAAAATAATGCAGAGTTTTTCACTCTGTTTCTCACACATTCCATGCAGTTTGTGCAGTCTTTCTTTCATGCAAATGCTGCTGAAATACTCCCAGTGTAATTATAACATATTTTGAAAGGAAGTTAAATAACTATTGGCTTCTGTATTATTATAAATATTTGCCTGATCTGCAGAGTTGGAAGATAGGTGGTTATAGTATATTCCTACTCTATATATAATTTTCATATTGCAGCAACATATATGTGTGTGCAAATTATTTTTCACTTGAGTAATAACATTTTCTCCTAAATTTTCTATATTCTATCAAGTTGATTCATTGTTTGTTTTTCTCCCCTGAATGTTCTAAGTTGTCAAAGGCCTATAAACACTTTTGTGCAAATGTTCGTGTTAGGTCTAGGCTTCCCAGAATTCCAAAGGGTACTGACAAACTGGAGGGTTAGAATCTGGTTTCCCATCTTGGCTGCTCTGGGTGCTCTGCCTGGTGGTTTTGGTCCAGATCGGTAGTAGCCAGTACTTAGTGGACATTTTCTCTGCAACTGAAAAGACAAGCTGGTTGAGTATTATATGAAATACCAGTACAGGGACTTCATAGTACCAATAGGAGGCTACTGGGTGCATTAGCAATTGAAGGGTCCCAGTCTAGGGTTTCTAGAGGGAGAGGGAACCTGTACTCTAGTTTGAGGAATTGGATAAAAGTTTTAGTACACAGGGCTCCAGAATGAGAACCATAACCATGAAAATACAAAAGTTGGTATTTTCTGGCATGGCACATTAAATCTGACACCTATCTCTGAGATATTTTCTAACATGACACAGAAGTTTCCTAACTTGGCACAGAAGGTCTCTCACCCATCTCTCTGATAATAAGGTGTAAGTTATTTTGTTTTCTCTTTAGATTATAGTTTCCTTTTGCAATGTTTAAAACCACACAGTTAGCTCAGATAAATTCAATTCATTTTGGTGTTAAGGTCAGTTGAGGTTCTGGTACTTAGGGGGTCACTCAGGCCTTGCGCCTGACTCTCTTCACCAGTTCCAACTATGTGAGGACAAAGTCAGGCCTTGCTTGACCAGAGTTTCCCTTTGAAGTTTGATGAATTTCTCCTCTATATGGACTTTCCTCCCTTAACTGGACATTGGCCAGATGAATCTCCAAGATCTCCCTGGCCGGGGATGACTGGTAACTTACTGCCATAAGACATGTACAAAGGTGCCGATGTAGGACCCTAGGACTTAAGTCAACCTTAGAGGGAAAGGGCCAAAAGATTGCCCCTTCAAATCCCCCTTGCCAAATCAGATTGGAGCTTTAAGTATGGTTGCTAAACCTCCAAGAGGATTATTTGAATGAATTTGGTACTTTAATTACCATATAACACCTAAATAAAGCTTGAACATTGACTTAAGCACTCTTAATGAATTCTTAATTGCTGGAGAAAAACATTCTGACTAATAATAAAGCTCATGGTAGGAGCCTGGTGGTAGCGGCTGCAGCACAGGCTAGGAAAGGATGCTACTAACTGACTTCTGTTGCTGGCCCATGTTCAGCCTATTGTATACAATACAGAAATATCTGGCCAAGGATGGCACTGCCCACAATGGGCATAGGCCCGTCCAATGAAGGCAATTATTGAAGTTTCTTAGCTCAGGTGTATCAAATTGACATTAAACCTATGCAGGAAGGCCTACAATTTGTTCTTTAAGGTCTATAAAGATCATTTAGGTACTCAAAGTAGAATGGATTTAAACCATGAAGGGCTAAAAGAGCTCTAACATAGCCCATGAAACAAACCCAAGATAGTAAAGAGGCTAAAACCAATACCTTCTAGAACTATCTCAAATGAGGCTGTGTCACGTGTCACTTGTCCCCAGATTTTGAATCATAGCTTTGAGAAAGAAAAGGAAGGGGGGGCATTGTCACATACCAGCAGCAGGCAGGAAATACTTAGGGCTCACCCAAATTGGTTACATTCGGACTGTCCATGTGGTCACCACAAGTAAAACCTAATTTTTCTTTAAAAATTATTAAAAAATAACATGTGCAAAGTATAACAGATATATAAAACAGCTTTAGTATGTATGGGTAACTCAATATTTATGTATGTTTGTTTCCTTTGAGGCTGTAACAAGGTATATAGAACCTGCTAGGTGGAACACGATTTCTTGTATATGCCATAATTACATTACAGAATTCTTAAAAGTGAACAGTACTTCATGCATACACTCATAAATAAGGTTCTAATAAATTTGGTGATGACAGTTTTTATAAAGGTTGTACTGAGCAGAGGCACATGCATTGCTATCATACACAGATAGATTTTAATATTCTGCTTAACAGTATCATACGCATACACATGTTTATCCGCACATTCATTTAAGAGATTTTTTTTTATCCTAGTGTTTGTACTGAGCAGTCACATACACTGGATAAAAACACCTTTAGAAATATCATTTAAAGCATGCAGCTCTAATTAATTGCACTGCCAGGGCTGAGATGGCTAATACAGTTTCCTTATCATGCTGGCATTGACGTCTTGCACCTTTGGTTCTAAAACTATGAACTTACTGAGATATTTTAAGAAGTGATAGAAAATAGAGTTATTTACACAAAAATTAAAGAACAGACAATACCAAAGGTATTTAGGCTGTTCCATTGAATGGAAGAGATTGCAGGGGAAGCCATATGCCACTGTCCAAGTGCCAGAGTATGAATGAATCCAGGGATTTTTAAAATGGTCTCTGGTCAGAAGGACTGTGGCACAGCTATCAGAAGCCTGGTTAAATAGGATAAAAGACAAAAACACATCTGTTACTGAACTCCTAATGGTCAAAATCAGGTCTTCAGAGGTCTGGAAACAAGAAAAAAACTGGAAAGGAAATTTTAGTTATAATACCTGTGAAGAAAATAATTTGGACAGATAAGAAATAAAATCTTCAGATAACCAGTGTAGAAACTTAGGAACCCAAGTTCAAATCATGCCTTTGAAAAAATTTAAGTGGCATGCCAAAAGTAAACTTCATTTAATTTTTTGTTTTTGTGCACAATATAGAATGAAAGAAGTTTGAAGTGGCCACTTTTTTTTGACAGAAAACACACAGGAGAACATGGACCCATGTCAGTTACATGAATCACAAAGACATTGGAGAACAGTTATAACACAAAGACAATTTTGACAGACACAGACACGTGACTTAATTGTATTCATTAACTCTGGACAATGGGAAATACCTCCCCTTTTTTTTTCTTTCCCCAAAATATCATAGGTAAGTGTTGGTACCCTGATCTGCTGCACACATAAGTCTAAAGTTGTCCATCATTGTGCAGGGCTGTAGAACTTAATTGCAATTATAGAACTTAATTGTAATTGTCATATTTACACAGAATCATTTAGAGTTTAAGACATCTACTTAGGTGGGAACAGCCTGTGTGCCTATACTGTGCATTGTAGCACAGGCTGTGTGTGCGCATCTGCACAGGATGGCAGACAGGGTAGGCAAGCAGGCAGATCTGGCTCTCATAGATTACCTGCTAATTTCATGAGAATAAATTTAATGTTAGTGGAAAAATCAAGTGTCTTGAAACTTTACTGCTTGAGGCAAGATCTGCATTCCAGGTGGGATGGGGTGTGTTGAACACACCTTATTAATCTCAGATACAGAAGCTTGTATACAGAAGCAGAAACAAAATAGATTTCTGAATAAAATGGGGTTTATAAAGAAAACCAATGAAATGGAAAATGCCAAAATCTGAAATAATCCCTTAAAATTAGGTAAAAGTCTTGTAAACAAAATATAAAAAAACAAAAACAAAACAGTGTTTAAAAGCCAAATGATGTAAGAATCTCAAACAAAAGCCTGTAAAATAATTATCCATATGAAAGTGGAAAAAATGGAAAATTGCTTGTATTTTGAAATGGATGAAATACCAGGAAAAACAAAACTCGGTTACTCTGACATAAAAATGTATTAATTGAATCTCAATTGCTTTTTTATAATAATCCAATATAAAAACCCCAAAACCAAAATTCTGAAAGGATTAAAACATGGCATTACTTGTTATAAGTTCCCACGTAAATTTGTTTGCAACAATAAGTTGTATGACCTACTACTGCTCCTTGGGGGAGCAAGAAATTTACAAGCTCAGGAAGCTCTCAGGAAACAGAATACTTAAGAGGTCCCTCCCCACAGTTTGTTTTGTTTTGTGTGTGGGGGGGGGTTGTTTTGTTTTGTTGTCTTTTCGAGACAGGGTCTCCCTGTGGCCCCAGCTGGCCTGGAACTCAGTACATTATTTAGACCAGGCTGGCCTTGAACTCACAGAGATCTGCCTGCCTCTGCCACTGGAGTGCTGGGATTAAATGTGGATTAAAGGTGTAAACCATGCCACCATGTCCACCTCCTCCTCACAGTTATGTAAGTAATCCATAGTTACATAAACAATAAATAATTGCTGAGGGAGAGAGGGCTCTGATGGAGCTTCTTACAAGTTGAACCGGGAACACCAGTGTCTCCGTTTTCATGACTCATCCACCATGCTAGAGTGGACTTCATGATGATAGAGCTGCTTTTGAATCACACATGCTCCTGTGAGTATTAATTGATTCATTGTTTCCCTAACCTGGGTTGGCTACAATTTCCTTGGTGCTCCCTAGGAAAAGACAGCCAAGATTTCAAGTCTGAAAGTGTTTGAAGAAGCAGAATCCCACCACTGTTCTTGGTCCTTTGTGGATCACAGTCTGCTTTTGGTTCTGCACATATATTTTTGTTTATTTGTTTTCTGTTCTCAATAACCGCTGTAGATCTTGCAAATACATAACCTACTGTCCTGAGAAGTGTTCTTGATGACGTATTTGATAATTCCTCATGCTCCAACTTTACTTTTCTTTCTGGGAGAGTCTGTTTTATCTTCATTAACCACAGCATCTGTTTTTTCTATTATATTTTTAATTTCTAACTCACTTTTCCTTTTCTTTCATCCTACCATCTGCTTTTATATTTTGTGGCTATAATGTTTTGTCTTATCTGGATGAGTTAGGAGTAGACTTTCATTTTGACATTTTTTTTTTCCTGCTCCCCGTGTTGAGTCGAGGTCTCTGAACTTTCTTTGTAGCCTCTGTCCTACATAATGTGGCTCAATGAAAGCCTGATCAAACTTACTAAGTGTAAGTTATCAGAGAGCTGGCTGAATTACTAAACTTCAGATGAATATTGGGTCCCATTTCATCATAGGTCCTTCAAATGTGAATATCTGTTTTCTCTAGCATTATTCTGTTTCTATTAGGAAGTTATTCTGTTGCCTGAGTGTGTCAAGACTTAAGTATAGGAGGTTAGGTATCTCACAAATCTTACTCTGAAAACAGGCCAAAGAGGAGAGCCTGGTGACTTGGAATCGGTGATGATCATATTTTCTCTGACACTGCCACACTGCTCAACTTACACAAGGTACACAAGTGTTAAAGAAGCTACATAGTTTGTAAGCACAAAACGAAAGCATGCAGCTTCATCTTCACAATTGTTAAGAATTCAAGATTAGAACAACAGAGTTGTAAACAAGTATGCCCATCTTACAGTGGAATGCCATACAGTTCTGTAGATTTTACACTTATGGGACTAGATAGATCACACAAACCCTTTGTCCACTACAATGTTCAGTTCTTTCAGAAAAGACTACAAATTTTGTCTTCCTTCCAACTGAAAAGTATGAGATGAGGATTTGAAGCAGAATTTAAAGCCAACACACATGTATTTGGCTTTAATTTTGATTCCTGGTTTCTGCGAGTCTTGAGACCTCCAAGAATCCATCCTTTCAGAGCACTACGGGACAGGGCAATTCAGTTCTCATGCCACATCATTATCTGTGAGCCTGATCTACCCTTTAAATAAGCTGACTCTATGTTTAATCTTAAAAATACCCCTCTATTTCATCTATTATTTGGTACTATCTCTTTTCACATATATTTGTATTTATATATTTAAATATAGCTTTGGAAGCACATATGATGAAATATAGAACATTTTGTTTTTCAAACTACCATGATTAACAAGAGCTATGGCACAAAAGTTACATATTTTTATTCTATATTTATGAGTTATTGCATTTTACCCTGAAATCAATTAATATTTCCACTTGTGGCTAATCTGATGCATTTAGAGCACTGACCATTTTAGATTTTAAGTGCTAACAAGCTTTATTTCCAAATACCCTCACTTCTCTTCCCTTTTCTTAATTGTTTTCCTAAATTTATGGAAAAGTAGAGAAGAGTGTGTGGTCGTCACATGGACTCTAATATTTTCAACAGTATATATCTTGGTGTAGCCAGTGTGGCTAAAGAAGATGAGAATATTGAATTGTTAATTGCAAGTCATTATGAAACTAGCTATTTTGTATTCACTAACATCTGTAGTTTATTATTCTCCATTGTTTCAAGACCAGTATCTTAAATTTAATTAGAACTCTGAGGCACAGCCAGGAACTTTGTGACTGACAATTGGTCTAACAGAAGTAATATTTGCAAAGGCTGGATGGCAGAAGAAGAAATCTTCATTGTTAATAAAGGGGTGGGTTGTGGTGACCTTAGAGTGTGTATGTGCTTACAGTGTGTATATATGCCAATTCAATTTCATTCTGAACCCAATTCTCAGTTCAGGCAGCAAACAGTGCTTGGTTTTAGCTGCAAACAGCCTCTGCTATTTCAACTGTGCCTTGCTTCATTTAAAATTAATATCCTGTGCTATGTCAGTAGCCAATTGTCTAAGACAACTGAAGAGATAGTAAACTATCAAGAGAATTAATTGGACCGGATTCAACTTCTCAATGATCTTAGCCATCTCAGATGCCAAGTATAACCCATATCTCTCAATTGGTAGTGTATTGACTGTCTAATTAAGAAGCAAACTGTCTAAGGTGATTTAAGATCTAGCCTCACTCTACAGTGAGATAGATGCCTTGTCAAAAATCTGATAAAATATTCACAACCACAACCTATTCAACCAGCATGCCACTCTGTCAAACAGTGAAAAGGAGCATGAGAAAGGACTATATGCTTGTGGTTTCTGTGTGAATGTTTCTGATATTATTTTCATAAGCACTGCTCTATCCTGTTTGGCTTCCCCAGGATGTGTAAGTGTGTTCACTGGTCCTCAGAGATAGGAAAATAAATAAGCATCTTGAGGTAAATGTGAGTCATTTTGTCAGATGACTACTGTGAAGGAAGAGATTGATATACTCTGCTTGGAGTCTGACCTGTCCTTCTCTGGTTGCTCTTGAGAGATAGAAGAGGAAGTGGAAGCCCAGGGTTTCCACTTATTTTTTGGATCCCAGAAAACTGACAATGTGAGGATGCCTTTCTTCCTCACAGGAGGACTCCCTCCTGCCTAAAGACCTTCCAGAGACTACTGTGTTGTCAGTTTCTCACAGCTGTGACAAATATGTGAAAGAAACCATTAAAATGAGGAAATATTTGTTTGGTTCCTGGTTTCAAAGATCTCTGTCTATGAGTCAGCTGGCTCCAATATTTTGGGATTGTGGTAAGGCATGCAATCATGGAAGAAGGATAGGATGAAGGCCAGATGCTTGGCTCATGATATCCAGGAGGAAAGATGGAAGGAGGAAAAGAGGAGAGAGAGAGGGAAGATGAGAGAGAGAGAGAGAGAGAGAACGCAAGTACAGCCTGTAAGAACATAAGGCCTACTTCTTCCAACAATCAGAGCTCACCTCTTTTTAAATATATAACTTATTTATTATTTTTTTTTAATGTGTTTGAGTGCATTGGTTTCACCTGTCATGCAATGCTCATGAAGTTCAGACAGAAGAGGGCATCTGATTCCCTGGAACTGGAGTTACAGATGGTTTTTACCTGCCATATAGGTGCTGGGATTTGAACTCAGGTACTCTGCAGGAGCAGCCAGTGCTCTTAACCACTGATCTACCACTCCAGCCCCAGACCTTAGCTCTTAATAATCCAGTAATGATGGTGTGAGTAAGTCCATGATTGGAATCCCTTCTCACCAGTATTACCAGATGGGGACCAAGCCTTCAACATCCCAGTATTTAGGTCAGATATAATCGATACAAACTACAATAGGTACTATTCCTGAAATTAAGCTTGCCACCCTTTTAAACCAGACCATTACCCTCATTTCTCTTCTATTTCTGCAACAATGAAAAGTAATTATAAAAGGACAATAGGCTTGATTCTTGAAAAAAATTAGTTAGAAACAATTAAGAATAAGAAGTGTTAAATTGTCTTTATCTATTTGGGCTCTTTCTTTCTATCTTCTCTCCTTCCTTCTTTCCTTCTCTCCTCCTCCTCCTCCTCCTTCTTTTTCTTCTCACTTTGCCCCAGCTGGCCTGAAACTTACTATATATACCAAGCTGGCCTCAATCTCACAGAGTACTAGAATTAAAGGCATTCTCCATCGTACCATGTATTTCATCTATTTTTTTACAGAGCATAGTGTCCTGTCCAGTGACAGCGTGTGATTTATTCTTCCATGAAGCAGGGTGAACCCCAGAGGGCTGACAGATCTAGACTTCCAGTTCAATTTCTTGATCTTCTATCTGTGTGGCCTTGAATAAATCTTTACGCTTCTCTGGGTGTCAGTTAATTTAGCTAAAAGTGGAAACTCATTAGATGTTTCCTCTGTTAAACTTTCTGCTACACTTTAATCACCTAAAATTGGAGTTATTATTTTAGTTACCACAATAATCCTACTTATAGATGTAACCTCAATACAAGGCTCTGAGAAGCTATTTGAAAACTGGCCACACAGTTCAGACATATGAGAGTAGATTGTTAAGTCAACATGGCAATGTATTTTAGATATTTCAATGTAGACAAAACATTCCACATTTTTTGCCACCCATCTTAATTCATGAAGTGGAACACATTCTTTTACCATTGAATAGGATTGAGAAAGGAAGGAATAAAATAATGTATGTATAACATAACTATGCATGCATGAAATGTATTATAATTATAATAATAAAAATAAATGCATTTGGCAGCTTTCACATTTATTACTAATGCACTACTGCTGCCAAACAGGTGGCTGGAAAGGCTGGATTAGGACATGGAGGACCACACTCTGGGGACTATTATTCTTGTGAGGATCAGGAAATTCACCATGCTGTGTTATCAATGGGAATTTTGCCTGCCATTTCTCCACTATTTGAATCAGCTATAATGAACCTTCCTTGTCAGCTAAAACTCCTACCAGAAGAAGTGTAGGCCACAGCAACAGGCTGTCCTTATGCCCAGCTTCAGACACTCTCAGAAAGACTACAGATTATACAGTGAGGGCTTGACTAGAAAAAGGGACATTTGGGCTGGAGAGATAGCCTAACGGTTAAGAGCACTGACTGCTCTTGCAGAGGACCCAGGATCCATCCCCAGCACCCACATGGCGACTAAGAACTGTCTGTAACTCCAATTCCAGGAGAACTCCAGTTCCAGGGGAATCCGAGACCCTCTTCTGACCTCCGCGGCATTGTACGACACGGTGCACAAACCTACATGCAGACAGTACGTTCATACACATACAAAAAAATAAATAAAAATTTAAAAAAAAAGTTTAAAAAAACAAGAAAAAGGGACATTTAAGATGCCCTAAAATCTGAGTTAGTATTAGTGATTTTTCTCCTGTGAGTATTGCCTTGTGCTACTCGGATGCCTGGGATGAGGACACATGGCATTGCTTCTCACAAAGTCAAGGCCTCTAGGATGACATTCTGGTAGCCTTTCTACAGTCAGCATACACATTGACTGATTCCCTTGAGGTGTAATAATGCTATCAGCTTTGCCTGGGCTGTTTAAGGTTAAGACTTCTGTGTTTCCTAAAATTAGGGCTCTCCGAGCATCCTGGAGTCACTTTAGGATTTAGGTTGCTTTCCAGCCTTCCTGCTGTCATTCTTCCTCTTTGTCACACTCCTTGTCATTATCTGAAAGTCCAATCTCATCACACTTAGGCAGCAGCTACCCAGGTCCCTGGAGACCCAGCAAAAACATTGAACTTTGGTTTCTGCAGCACAGCCCTCAGGGCATCTACACAATTGTCAGGATTGATGTGCTTTCATGGTTTCCTTGGGAGAAGTTGCCTTATGTGAAACAGTTGCCTTTTGAACTGGACAAATACTTGTTACCGGTCCTCCTGCTGTGTGAGGTAGGATAACCCCTGGCAGATAAATAGGAGTCTGAGTTTTTAAAAGGAAACCACTTAAAATAAAAGCAAGTCATTTTACCTATTTTTAAAAGTTGCCTTGCAAGAGTTTCTTAACCTGGCATGGTATACCCGAATAATGAAGTCCCCACATAAAATGAGAATGTGTACTGGTAGATCCGGAAGGCTGGCCCCTCTCCTCAGAAAGCAGGGTGATAACTACTGTTTGTTTATTACTGAAAGTCATAAAAGATGCTACTGCAACAAAACAGCCCTGAAAGAATTACTAGCAGGAAGGATAAAGCCCCTGGAATGAATCACCTTTCTGGAAAGACAGAGATGGTTTATCAGAGTGTTTCTGCTAAGAAAAAACAATCATCTTGGGAGGCTAATCCCAATTTAACAGCTTCTGTGTGTGTTTCTTATCCAAATTGGTGTTTTTACAGATTACCTTCCTAACAGATTCCATAAATAGAACTACAGAAAATGCTAAAAAGGGAGAATGAGAGGAAAAGATTGTGGGATGGGGGTAGGCAGATGAGAAGGAGCAATATGGCAAGGTAATGACATTTGGAAGACGGCAAGGGATTCAACAAGGATGGATTATCCGGGCCCATTTCTTCGTTCTGAGTGTCTCTGCAACACAGGTGAGGTCTTGCTTTGAACACTTTTGCCCGAGTGGTGTCTCAGGCATGGACATGGTTCAGTTGTTTTACCTTTGGAAACATTTGGAGCAGAAGACTCATTTGCTCTGGAGATCAAAGGCTTGGAATGGAAGAAAATGCCTAGTTCAGATAGTTGGTCAGGAAAGCTGGAAAGAAAAAATAAATAAATAAAATCGAGAAAAACCTTAGAGCCCATAACTGGCTTTGAATAATAGATATTGTCCAAATAACATTATAGGCTCCATTAAAGACAGGATTGACTGTTGTCAAGGCAGTAATGATGGAGAGGGCTTGAGGTCATCTGTCCCTTAATTAGCAGACTAGTTCACACTCTTCTTAAATGCAAAAACAGGATTCTGTGAATTTCTGAAAATAAATGTGATAGAAATAGCTTTATTTGGAGTATGTGGGTTCATCTGGGCAACAATGAAGTGTTTTAGAAACTGTTCAAGAGGCATTTCCAATTTAATACACAGGTGGAAAATAATGTCATCCAGCCCCCTCTTTTCTGCAGGCAGGTATATGCTGGAAACCAATTTTTACTATTAGAGATGTGAATCAGTTCAGCTTTTTACTGTGCAACTTTCTATTACATGGAGATTATTCTGGATAGGAGAAACTTTGCTGCAGGTAGCAGCAGATTTTGGAAGCTGAAATATATTAGGTTTATCTCATCAGATATTTATTTCTTATTAACTGTCCTTATTTATTGGGAAATGATAGTGTCTACTAATCTACAACACATAAGGGCTCTCGATAATCAAAACAGGAAAACACTTTTAGAAATATCATTTTCTAAAAGATGACACTTTAAATGAGTATCAGAGCTAACAACTCAGTTTCAATTCCTGCTGTCTAATTTAGGCCTGATATAGGGCCTCCAATTTAGAAATATTAAGTTTGGTATTTCCATCTCTAAGAGCTGTACACCATGAGAGCTGAACAATAAAAGATGTACATCTCAGGATTCAATTTTCCCATCTAGGGACACAAGTCTGAGGCTAGTTGAGTTATATCGCCTTGCAGAGTAAGGTTAAAGACTTTTGAATGGGATCAGATGTAAGCTGATGAATCTGGGATTGTAGATATTTTCATTACAAGAAGCACTGCCATTCTGCAGCTGGGATGATTGTTTTTAATTAATCTGAATAAACACTGGGGCTTTGACAAACAAATAATAGCCATGAAATTAAACAGCTTTCTTGGGAGAGAGAGCTAGGGTAAAAAACCTTCCAAAGTGGCAGAATTGCCTTGAGTTTCAGATGGATTCTATTTAATAAGCTGTTCCCTGCATTCATCAGAGAAGAATGGGGAATAGAGTTCATGCTCTGAGATAGGGGAGAAGCATTTGACTTACTTGGAATTGCAGGAAAGTGAGACTTTCAGAATTGGGGAGCTGAATGGGCTATGGTTATCATGTACATAATCTATTCCTCATTATTTCTAGAAAAGGAAAAGAGATTGAACAGCCAAGAGAAAGAATGAAACTTGTCCAAGGTCTTACTTTTCATATTCATGAGAATGGTAATAGGTTATAGACATAGCAGAAATAGTATATATTCTCTTTACTAAGATCTTCAGGTAAAAAATATTAGTAATCTTAATAACAGGGTTTTGAAGCTTCTGATAACTGGAAATTCATTAATATACGGTGCTCATGATATCCCCAGGTTCCCCAATAATGGAGCATCTTGGCTTTGTAAAATGCATGCAGTAGAATCCTTTGAAGTACATTGTTCCAAGAGATTCATGATATCAAGATGAAGGCCAGACCAGCATGTTCCAGTGTCTACTGGCCTGAGTAGGAGATGTGCTCATATCTAGCCAGCATCCCCAGTCTTCAGAGACTAGACAGTTTGACTAGAATGAACTTCAAATAATAACAGTAAAATAAGCCCAATCTATTGTGATCCTGCCTGCTGTTTCCGTTCTTTCTGACCTCCCACATAAATGCAAGGCAGAAAGTCCTGGCTGCTTTATCTCCTTGGAGTGGGTTCTTTAATCTTGTGATAATTTTGAGACAACACCAGTAAAATTTATAATTAGCCATTTCCCACCTCTTGAAACTCCAGATTTATTTTCCTCTTTTAAGTGGTATTGTCACCTTTTGTCAAGCTACGAAGATTGGGAAGGACAGTAATGAAAATGACAAAAAGCCAAAGAGCGTATTCTAAAAGTGTCATAATCTTTATTTATATCAATTAAAAAACTTTTTAAAATTAATTAATTCTTTTAAAATATGCATGAGTGTTTTGTCTGCATGTATGTAAGTGCACTTAATGCATGCAGTGCTTTCAGTGGGAATAATAGGAATTCGAATTCCCTGGAGTGAGAGTTACAGATTATTGTTCACCACCATGTTGGTCTTGGGGACTGAAGCTGGGGTCTCTGCAAGAGCAGACAGTGCTCCTGACCACTGAACTGTCCCTCCAGCCTCTATTTACAATTTTTTTTTATTTCTTTCCTACTTGTACTTTTTTGTTCAGCTATTTCTTTCTTGAGGATACCAGAGTCTTATTAGATCTTTAGCATAAAGTTGGTTTTAGTTTATAGAGAGGACATAGATGCTCTGTTGGAATGGCAGATACATTGACAGAGGATCAAAAGTAATGATATTTCTTCAGTGATTCAGCATACCATGGTGGGGTCATTTCACAGGCAGAGTCCTGTCTTCAGCTTTTAAGATGTGCGTACAGTCATTCTCCTCATTCTTCCATCACTTAGAGATGGAATAGAATATTCATTATGGAAAAAGAATGTGACAGAGAACTCGTAATTATGGTAAGATGCTAGTGGCTTGTAGGGAATAACTACAGTGAAAAAAGCCATTGATAAAAGCATTTTAGCTGTCAGTCTGTTTTCATGAATGCCCTTATTTCACCCCCACCTTCCAACCAAGACATGATTATTGGTGTTTTATGCCATCCTATATTCATGACATTTGCCTTCATTCACAAGCACACAGTCTTGGGGACACCAACGCCATTCCCTTACCAAAAGTCACATCTGTCTTCCACACTGAATTTTTTTTTCTCTTTCTCAATGCCAAATGACACTTTATGCCAAATCCATGGTTTCATCCTGTCATTTTCTCACTAATATGATGAGCAGTGGTAGTATTCTTTCATAGGTACTGATGACTTCTGAACCATCACCACCATTATCAAAATTATGCAATTTTGTTCAGTCTGTGTTGCTTGCCTTAAGTATTTTGGATACATTAAAATGGCCTGTAAAGAAGAAACATTTGGTAAAAGTCAATATCAAGGTAATAGCCCCCCCCCACACACACCTCCTTTTCAGGCTCTGTCACTTCCTTTCTTCCCTCACAGAGGAAGTTAGCTTGTGTTTCCTCATTCCTCCACTTTTTCCTAGGAAATAGCATCTGGAAAACACCTTATGTTGATTACTGACAGCATTAAGAAAAAGTATTTATTGAATCTCAGATATACCTTTTGAGGGAACATTTATGAGTGTGTGTGTGTGTGTGTGTGTGTGGTTTTATAATTAAGTATGAGTATTAATCTTGTGTACCACAGATAAACAGAGACAGTTCTACCTGGTAAGTTTCCATCTAGTCTAAACCAAGAGCAGTATGATGAAGAGCATTTTTATCTTCTCAGGGACTGGGAGATGATAGCTCTCAACCACTGCGAACTCTCAATTGATTTCCAAAATGAGAGGAAAATATTTATGCTTATAGTTTTTCTTTCCACAAATAAAACAAATGTAGGACAAGGATTAAAGAATTTGACTCAAAAATTGGAATGTGGAGGAGTGGATTAAAAATAACTCTCGTTTGCATTTTTAATATCTGCTACGTGTGAGGTGCTATTCTAAGTATTTTATAAAGTTTTTATCTACTTCCCACATGAACCTTATAAATTGGGCCAAGGTTGGGCCCTGCTAAGTCAGCTGGATCTGTGCCCATGTTATTCCTGTGCTACTAGGAGCTGCTTCTCTGGAAATTGCCCATGGAACCATCACACAAAGGCATGCCAGAAAAATGAGGAATTCTAAAATAAAAGGACTAATACCTGCCTAATAGAATTGTGTTCTCTTTATAGAAAGAAATGACATAGGCTAAGCATGAGGATTTATGCAAGAAATAGATGAAAAATCACCAATAAGCTTTCTCAACTTTGAGCTATACAGCCAGGGGATGGGGGAAACCATGGAAAAAAATCACCTTTTTCTGTACAGGATTCTATAGACAAGGATTTGGTGTCTGCATCCAAGATATTAGATCAATGTTTGTTGTGGAACTTTCAAACTTGTATGGTTCTGCTAAATGTAAATGATCATTCTGTAGCTCTCTAGATTGTATCTGCTTGTACTACATCCTCCAAAGCTGCTGTTAGAGTTATACTGATTTCATTAAATAATGTTTATCTTGGGGCTGGAGAGATGGCCTAGCAGTTAAGAATGCAGAGGTCCCGGGTTCAATCCCCAGCACCCACATGGTGGCTGAGAAGCACCTTTAAATCCAGTTCCAGGGGAATCCGACACCCTCTTCTGACTTTGCAGCATTGCACGACACTCGTGCACAAACCTACATGCAGACAGTACATTCATACACATAAAAAATAAATAAAATTTAAAAAATAATGTTTATCTTACAATTTCAACACTTGCTGTCTTAAACAGCAATGCACCTGCAGTTCCATTAGTGAGTACTTTTATATGGAAGATGGAGGAAGCCCTTAGGGAAGTCTGAATGTGCTTTCTTTTTTTTCTATTACTTTTTATTTTTTTTTTTTTTTTTATTATTATTTATTATTTTTTTTTTTTATTTTTCTTTATTTTAAATCTATTTTTTATTTTTTTTTTCCTAATCCTTTTTTTTCTATGGTTCCTTTTTTCTTTTTGGGGGCTTATATGTTCAATCAAGTTGATCAAATAAGTGTCCAGGCTATATTGCTGTAGTTTCACCATTCACCCCAATCGCAGCCCTTACATTCTACCACTCCCCCTCTTCTGCAGATTGTTCCCTGGGCTTAGAAAAGGGGCATGGGTGGATGAGAAGCAAAACAGTCTACTTTCTCTGGAGCTGTCGTAGTCACAGTGATTACAGTAGTCGTTTCTTTGAAATGAAGTCTTTGGTGGACACAGTAAATACTATTGAGCAGTCTAAACTAAAAGATGTATAACGCCCGTTAGAATCTGCCGTCTTTGACATGCCATATTGGTTAGGACTTCTAAACTTATAATAATTTGTAAAAATGAGTATAGTTTATTATAATTGAAGCCTTGGGATTATTGTTCTTTGGTTTCATGTCACAGAAATAATAACACATTTAGAGAAAATGATATCTTTTGTTTGAAAATTAGAAGATCTTTACACCACTGTCCTTTTATACCATTCACACATACACTCATAAGAACATATTATTTGCTGCATATAACACATCTCTAACCTCTCTTTCAAGAAACATTTTTATATTCTCAGAAGATTAAATATTTGAACTTCATTGTTATTTTCTCTATTAAATAAAATTAGGCTTATTTTTATTTTAATGGAATTTCAGCTAAAACATAAATGAGGAATATAATTTAAGGATGCATAAGAACCCAAGGCAGGGCCCTAAGGACCAATAGAGCCAGGGTCCTTAGGGTGAGTTTTAATGAGTTCTTAGTTTTAATATCTCTTAAAATGGCATGGTGGTAAGCTACACACACATAGGCACACACACACACACACACACACACACACAAACACAAAGGGTGAGACTGAGGCAGGAACCTAGATTAGAAAGGATTTTCTTATTTTGCTTTTCTTTTTTTCTTTAGAGGTTTGTTTCCTTTTTTTTTTGTGGGGGAGTAATTGGCTGTTTATTTGTGATCTGGCTCTATTGGTTTATTTACTACATTTTCACATTCTCTTCAGATCAGCTTCACACCTCCCCCAAAATACTTGGAAACAACAACAGCAAAATTAAATTAAAAAATAGTATGAACAGGCCTCAAATTTTCCTACACACAACTCCTAGATACTCTGACTATTCTCAATCTGCAATGCAACTTATAAATGCAAATATAAAAATATATTTTATGAGGTTATTGTAAAAATAAATAAATAAATAAATAAATAAATAAATAAATAAATATGTATATATATAAAGCATAAAGTATTTGGAAAAGTGACTTACATTGAATGTGTATAGTGATCATCAAGGACATTTTAGCTATTCATTATTTATCCATCCAATGTACTGATGTTATTAGTTTTAATGTGTCATAAAATGGCATGGTGATAAGCTACACACACATAGGCACACACACACACACACACACACACACACACACACACACAAAGATAAAAAGTGAAAAACTAGAAACAAAAGAAAAAATGGCTGATTCTCATATTAAAAGCCCATTGATCTTTATAGGCCTCAATTATTCTTTGCCCTCCTCCTTGTTTTTGTTTGGCTCAAATATAAATTAAAAAATGTAAAGAACCTCACACATCAAACTTCATAAATCAAGCCCTAAATATTCCCAGCATGGTCCTTTTCAGTGTTTCTGGAAAGATCTTGAATTTTGACAGACATAATTTATGAGGCTCTAATTACAGATAAGTATAATTACTTATTCAGCTTTTCCACTTCTGTAAAAGTCTTTTCATATTGCAAAATAGTTCTAATCACTATTTCAATATTTCAATAGTATTCCAAAATGTTAACTTACCATAATTTTACTACACTCACCATTCCCATATTAAAATGTGTCTGAATTTGCTGTCTTTGATCTTATTTTTATAAATAATGATCTAACAGTAATTTTTTTCTGAGCCACAGTAAGAACTGCAGTTATAAATAAGCATTGATCATAAATCAATCAGTTTTAGGTAATTATAAATGGCTTTCGCAAGCAGATTAAAGAATTAGTTATGAAGGCCATGGGATAGAGATACATCAGATTCACTAATGTACATGTGTGAGCCTGACAATATCAGAAAAAATAATTTTTATTAGTCCATGTGTGTGTATGTGTGTGTGTGTGTGTATTTGATTTGTGTATGTGTACATGTGCAAAGACACATGTGTGGATGTCAGAGGACAACTTGTGGAATCAGTTTTTCCACCTTTACCTGGGTTCTGATTAGCCTATGGTGTATATTAGGAGCAATGTCTGCCTGTCATAAGCATGATACTTATATCTCAAACAAACAACAAACAAGCAGAAACACTCAGTCCATAAGTCAATTAATCACCTAGTTGTTTATATTAATGGAAGACTTGGATATTGACATGAAGTCTTTGGATGCTTATCTTATTAATTTATTTGGAAAGGCTTATTCAAGGGACTCAATGGCCCCATTGAAATGGGGATAAAGGTTAGTCATTCTTAATTTTTTTTATTTATGTTTTTTTATTTATTTATGCGTATGAATGTACTGTCTGCATGCAGGTCCGTGCACCTGTCGTGCAACACCGCGGAGGTCAGAAGAGGGTGTGGATTCTCCCGGAACTGGAGTTCTCCTGGAATTGGAGTCGCAGACAGTTCTCAGCCACCATGTGGGTGCCGGGGATCAAACCCGGATCCTCTGCAAGAGCAGTCGGTGCTCCCAACCGCTAGGCCATCTCTCCAGCTCAAGGTTAGTCATTCTTTACTGAAGAGATTTGACGCATACCAGAGAGATATAAGAGAGGTTAGGCTGTCTTCTCAGAACACAAGATGATGATGTAATTCTCAAACAGCTATTATAAGTCAATAAAAACAATCAAGTTCAATTACAGAAATTAGATCTACATACATCTCTCTGGGAGTAAGTATAGCTCTGCAAAATGTGAAACATGCCTCTATCCATAAGATGATAGATACAGAAGAACTAAGCATGATCAAAACCTAGTGCACTCATGAAAGTCTCCATCACTTTCTCAGCAGAAGCCTGGAGTGGGACTCAGAGGCAAGAGATGGATGGGCAAGACCTTGGACATGACACTGGACACAACTTTTCTAAGTTGAATTATCCTTTTTTTGTGTAAAGTGAGTGAATACCCTTATCTTTCTGCTAGATCAGTTACAAAACAAGTTATTTTTGTAAAATAAAATTGGTCTTCTAAAAAATCTGATACAGGCCTGAGTCTATCTATTGAACAACTCTCTATAAATTAGAAGCATTGCCTTCTGAATAGACAAAGTATAAGTGAGTACTGTGATAGTTAATCTTCATTGTCAACGTCATTGGATTTAGACTCATGATGGAAACTCACAGTGTTTTCAGGGGAAGTTCAACTGAAGACAACCCAAATGTAGGCAGCATGACCACATTGGCTAGGGTTCCAGGCTGAATGATTGAGACCAGCATTCACTCCCTTCTACTTCAGGACTGCTGATGCAGCATGACTTTGGGCTCCCACTGCCTTGCCTTTCCTGCCTTGATACCCTATAATTTCTGCCACTGTAAGTCAGAATAATTCCCTCATCCCTTATGTTGCTTCTTGTCAAGTTACTTGGTCACAATGAGAAAGTATGACCAAGTAACAGTTTCTTTCTTGGGGTTTCGAGAAACAATGCCTGGAACACAACTTTTAGGGAATAAGGCTGGATTCAGCTTCCTTGTTCTCCATTGGCATGAAGTCCATAAGAAATATGCAAATATGGCAGCCTTATTTATTTGGGGTCACAGTTGTCACTACTGGACTCTAAGCCAATTCAGAGGAAACTTTACTATATGTAGTGATATGCACTAAATTTCCATGGAAAGCACAGAAAACAAATATCTTGTAAAAGCAAAGTACCTTTTCCTTCCAGCTGGTTCAACTATATCTTCCACAAAATGTTTATGAAAGGTAGGAAAGCAATATTCCTCAGGAAGAGTACTGTGAGCCCTAAAATTAGGATCAGACAATTAGATATTCTGTCGCCAGTGATGTAGATATGTTTAGAGGCAGTCTTCAATGGCAACTCTAAGAACATGGAGGGACCCATCAGGCTCCTATATTCTGTTCTGTAAAATAAAGAAGAATCTCTGCATTTTAGCTGTTGTATTTATTGAGATTTTTTAATTTTATTTATT
Organism: Rhizomys pruinosus; assembly: GCA_009823505.1. Lineage (NCBI taxonomy): Eukaryota > Metazoa > Chordata > Mammalia > Rodentia > Spalacidae > Rhizomys > Rhizomys pruinosus. Next base: position 1,561,033 of record VZQC01015026.1, on the reverse strand, counting down.
TTCGTATGTGTATGAATGCACTGTCTGCATGCAGGTCTGTGCACCCATGTCGCACAATGCCGCGGAGGTCAGAAGAGGGTGTCAGACTCTCCTGGAACTGGAGTCAAAGATGGCTTTAAGCTGCCATGTGGGTGCTGGGGATCGAACCCGGGTCCTCTGCAAGAGTAGTCGGAGCTCCCAACTGCTAGGCCATCTCTTCAGCCCCATTTATTGAGATTTTATGGCATTAATATGAATTGATTTCCTACATTTTGTATGCCTTTTAAGGAGCTTATAATTCCATCAATAAATCCTATTTCTGAAACTGCTAATTAGTGAGGCATTCATTTTTTATTAGGTGGTGAATAATGAAAATGCATGGAGTCTTTGACCAGTAACTCCAGTTCCAGGAGATCTGACACCCTCTTCTGGCCTCTATGGACACTGTATGTGCATGGTTCACATACATACATGAAGACACAGCACTCTTATACATAAAATAAAAATGAGTATTTAAAAAAGAAATAGCAGCACAATATAACATTGAAAGAATGCACACATAGAGGATACATTGTCATAATCAATGATAAACTATACACCAAACAGATAATTATGTTCACACTATCCTGGTTGGAAGATATTATGAAATAATATATATAAAGTGTAATCATATAGAGTACAAAGAAGCACTTATGCTTGACAGGATTTTGAATTTGGCTCAGAAGATACTAATTGTAAATTCACCATTATTTTATATTTAACATAGAAAACAAATGTTGACAAAGGTGGGGAAGTTAGTGGAACAGTTGTGCTTAAAGTCCTGAAACCTAAGTAATCTCTGCTAATTGAAAATGTAAGCTAGATATAAATAAGTCTACTATGCAAAAAAAAGGGGGGATTCAAGGGGGCTGGAGAGATGGCTCAGCTGTTAAGAGCACTGACTGCTCTTGCAGAGGGCCCGGATTCAATTCCCAGCACCCACGTAGTGGCTAAAAACCGTCTTTAGTGCTGGGCAGAAGCAGGTGGATCTCTGAGTTCAAGATCAGCCTGGTCTACATAGCCAGTTCCAGGCCACCTGGGGCTATAAGGAGACCCTGTCTGTCTGAAAAGAAACACCAAAAAAAGGGAGTTCAAGAAAATATTCAAGTCAAGTAGAATGAAAAGTAATAATATATTCAGGGGATATATTAATATATATTATATATAATATTAATATATATATTAAAGATATATATATATATATATATATATCTTTAATTCAACTTAGAGTGATCCCACATAGGCAGTAACCCTAGCTGACTGATAGCAACTGTTGTAAATTGTCCCTGAAACAAACATAAAAATGATCAATTTCAATTGAAAATTCCACAATTTCAAGAGACTGGTAATTTTTAAATCTCGACTTAATTTCAGAAGATTTAACATGTAAGAATGTGTATATTTAACAGCCAGTGAAAATGTGCTTTGTTTCCTTATTTACTTGCATTAAAATGTCCAGAGAATGGATTTCTTTCATAGTGCACACTGAAAGGCTCTTGGGCAGTTCACTGTATTCTGGGTATGGTTAAATAATAATGATTGAGTGTATCCATTTATGGTATGGCTAAATAATAATGATTGACTGTATCCATTTATGGTGCCAGAGGAACAGTGATGGGTGCAGTGGAAGGAGATCCTTTCAAAGCTGTGCTCAAACATCTCACTGGCATTGAACTCACCTGCTTCACAGAGAAAGGTTTTCCTTTTGCTGATTTGTCATCAATCTTCTCTAACATAAGAAACCCTTTGGAGAGAAGGTCTCTAGGTAGCCTCTTTTATAATATTGGGCTCTTTCAGGTTCATCCTTTGATTCTCGGTAGATCCCCAGCAGATGTTTTTGTGCCTCTGAAGTACAGTTGTTGGAGTTTTAACTTGATTAAGCTGTCACTCAAAATTGTTTTTTTTTTAATTTTGTAATAATAAAAGTATAATAATAATGATTCAAGAAAAATGGCAAAATAATAGGATATTCAAAATCGGCAAATTTGTAAAACTTAAGAAAATAACATGAAACATTCAAAATCTTTTGATAGTAAGCACACATTTTGAAGTCCCAGATGTTCAATGACTTCCAGCTACGTGACATATAAAACATAGGAAAGCTAAACTGTATTTATGTCTCGGTTTGTCTACGCTAGGTCCCACTCTGCCCACTAGCTCCTACTTAACACATCTCTTTAATCCTGTCTTAACCCAATTGGAGATTGAGATTTTCTGTGTTTTGTGATCACTCTCATGGAATTACTGTTTCCTAAACTCCTATTCTGTGTCCTGAATGCTGCATAAATTCCTTATTCATTCATATTACTGCTTGGAATGAATATGCTTTCAATCACAATTGTCCTATAATGTTAGAGTTTGGAATAAGAGATGTGATACAACTGATTCTCTTAGACTCTGAATCTGCGTGATCTTGATAAAGGAGGAGTAGCAATACTATTCTGAATCTGAAATGAAAGATGAATACTGAACTCTGTTAAGCACTACAGAGTGCTTAATATTTGAGTTATAGTAAAGAGCCAATAGGTATCCAAAGTAAGTACTATTACTGCTATTATTGTACTGAACAGGGAGCAGAAAACAGTCAATCATCTATGAATTAAAACTGTCCCAGTTATTATTTTCCTACATAGTTCATGAAATTTCTCTCTAAAAACATTTTTAAATTGATGAAAGAACAAAAAAGAGATTATCTGGTGACTTGTGAAAATTACATAAAATTCAAAACCATTATATACAAATACTATTATGTCAATTAAGCCCCTTTCATTGGTTTTGGGTTTATTTATAGCTACTTTTGAGCAACTAGAAAGATCTGAAATTTTCAAAAGAGATCAGAGGTCCAGATCAACATTTGCTGAAGCTTCATAGTGTATGTCTTTCATGTTGATCAGTGTAGATGAGCAAAATGTCATAGTGGTTTATTTTTTTGACTGGTTTAGATATAACTTCTGCCTGTCTTAGTCCATTTGAGATTCCTCTATAGAAAATTACCCTAAACTAAGTAAATTATAGAAAATATAAATCTATTTGTCCTAGTCTAAAGGTGAGGGTATCTAAGATGATGAAGTTCAGATTTGGTGAGTGATAAAGACATATTTTCTGTTTATAGATGACGGCATCTTCTGTGTGTTTGCATGGTGGACAGCTCTAGCTAACTCTGTGGAGTATAACCTACAAGAGTATAAATTCCAGGACTGGAGAGATGGTCCAGTGGTTAAGAGCACTGGATGCTCTGGAAGATCTGGGTTTAGATCCCAGTACCCACATGGTGGCTAACAACCAACCCTCTGTAACTCCAGTTCCAAGGGATCCAATCCCTCTTCTGGCCTCTGCAGGCATTTCATGACACGGGTACAATTATATACATGCAGGCATTACACTCATGTACTTAAATGAAAATAAATTTAAAAAATATAAATTCCATTATTGGGGATAGTTGACCCAGGCTGTTTGTATAATGTAATCCTTTCTTCAAAGCCCCCAACCAACTTTCACCTTCATGGTGGTATTCAACTTTCAATATAAGACTTTCAGAAGGAAATCCAAACAGTCAGACCATAGCACTGCCTAAAGGGACTTCCTCTTACTACATAAAGTATAACTAGATCAGAGCACTTCTTTGAAGCAAAGGTCCTTCATCTTTAAAATGGACAAAATAGTATATATTTGTGTGTGCATATATATATATATATATATATATATATATATATATATTACAGAATTAATGTGGATGACATGAATGCTCTTCCAAAAAAATTTCAACACAGACACATTTTGTTCTAAGTTTCCTCATCTCTAGATGGGAATGCCACTTTCAGAGGGTTTAAATCCCTATAATCTTCTCTCCAGCTTGATTTCTCACTAGAGCAAATGCCAAATGGTCAGATTGCATTTTAAGGTCTATAGCTACTAAATCGCTGAATAAATAAGGTCCTTCTGTAATGCTAGGCACAGGGTAATTTCTCATTTACTACTCATTGATTAATGCATTCTCATTTCCAAGTGGCTCATCAGAGACTAATTGGTAGAAGAGAACTGCTTATTAGGCTAGTGAAGTTAGTGTAGTTCTTGTTTTATCTTGATAACACACCTGAGGCATTTGTGTCCACCAAATCCTGGCATTTTTCAGAGTTAAATATTTTTGCTATTCACTAATTTTCATTGAGTACAATTCTAAGTGTGTGGTGTGTAGGATAAAATAATGAGGCCGACAGATAGGATGGTGCTTACTCTCTAGTGGGAAAATAGTGCTGTTGATGTGTTATTAATGAGCATGTGCTATTGCCTCTGCATTTACTGTAATGAAAAATAATATAAGTATGGGATCCATACAACACTTAGGGATAGGAGTAAAGATGTGTTGGAGTTGACTAGGATATAGGAGAGGGGTTAACACTAGAAGAATATCATGTACAAACCCCCTGCTGCACAAGGATGAGAGAGCACAATGAATTTGCCAGGATGAGGGTACTCAAGCCCCTGAAAGGAGTGCTGTTGTGAGATGAGCCTGGAGTCATGGATAGTGACTGGATCACAAAGCCCTTGGAACAAGTGTGAGATTGATGCTCCCTTGGCTCTTAATTATCATGGATAGCCAGTCATTGGCACCATTGCCCTGATTGCTTCAAATGCAAAGTGATATTAAATTAATTATAATTAATTTACTAATTCATTGAATTAATAAATAATCAGTAAGCTCCTACTGTGTAGGTTCTAACCACTGAGTACATAGAAATGGCAAAGAAGGCTGGGTGTGGTGGCGCATGCTTTTAATCCCAGTACTCAGGAGGCAAGGCAGGTGGATTTCTGTGAGCTCAAGGCCAGCCTGGTCTACATAGCAAGCTCTAGACCAGCTGGGACTAAAGGGAGACCCTGTTTCAAAAAGTCAAAAAAATAAATAAATGGCAAAGGAAAAAGAAAGAAATTATGCTCAAGGAATTTAAAATTTACTGGACTCCTACATAACAATGAGGAGAATGTGACATGTAAATATTTGCTGACATTGTTTAATCTGATCCCCCACTTGCACAATACAAGAAGCCCTTCAGATATTATTTTACTTAATTAACCCATCCACAAAATTTTAATGCCAGGGAGTGGCTATGCGCCGCCTGTTTAGGTTATGAATAGGTACTACATGGACATCTGGGTTTATCTTAATATAAGTAAGATACTTGTCTGTTTAAATAATGAATAGGTACTACATGTGTATCTGGATTTATCCTAATACAAGTAAGATACTCGTCCCTCAAGAACCAATTTTCACTCCATTGAGAGTTTGATTGTGAAAATATGATCTACAAGCACAGACCTGTGGATATTAACCAGAGTTTATCTAGGAAGTGGCATGGCAAATGCTAAGTCTTCACATTCCTCACTGTCTTGATTTAAAATGATAAATTAGTCGTGTTTGTGTTAGCTCCCTGTAATCCCCCCAGTTCTTCTGATTTGCTCCTTATTCTGCATGTCCCTGTTAGCCTCAGTATTTCCTGAAATCTCCAGAGCATTCTTGTTTCTTTAGTTAAACAATCTTTGATCTTAGCTGAGTCTGGAGATCTACTTTAAAATTGTTCTTTATTAGAATACATTTATAAAGATTAATGATTACAACTGCAATTTGTGTTACTCATCTAGCACTGTAACTAAAAATGTTTATTCATTTAATTTAGCTCATAAGCTTGAACAAGGAATTCTATTATTGCTAAAGAAAATAACTTACACACCAGGAACAGGGGTGCTGTAAGTAAGAAAAGTTCAGGAATGTGGATAAATCATTTGTATGCAAATATGCTACTCATTGTGTGTACTTCAGTTGAGAATTAGTAAACGACTTCATTAAATGCAAGATAATTGGGAAACACCCAAATGGGTGAATTCTAAATTGTTTTGCCAACACTATCTTGACAAGTTGAACAAATCATATTTTAGGCTGCCAGTTTTTAGTGCTGTAAAATGCATTACAAAGTACTGGTCATATATCTTGGATTTTGTTTTCTCTGTGTAGAATTAAATTCTAGATTTGCTTTGATCTCCCCCTTGTATTTACATCTTGTTCCTTTGTTTAAACTGTCTTCTTTTATTTACAGTATGCAGTGACGGAAGCAGGTTTAAGTCCAATTACCATAATTTCTGTTTGACTTATGTGCACTTAAGTAGTTTAAATCTTGTTTGGGTGACAGGAGATTTTTCCTTCAGGATTCCTCAATAAATCCTTCCCAAGCTGATGAATAATTTGATTCACAATCAGTCCCTTCAGTGCAGAAAATGCTTAGGTTCCCGGTTACCACTAAGTTTGAGAAGTAAGCCCTGCCCCTGGAAGACAAGTCCACAGCAGATACACCACCTGGCTGGGCCAAATTTGTGCCATGTTGAACTTCTGTCAGCAGTTCCTTTCTCTCTGGAAATGTCATAAATATTCTCATGTGCTGAATTAAATGCAAACTCTTTAGTTTGAAATGATTTAAGGTTCTTCATGAAGAGGCTCTTGGCTTTTACTGACTTCTTTTCTAGTGCCCTCAAATCAAATCTTACACTCCAGTGGGGTCTTCCTGTGTTCCCTGTCTTCTTGCGTGTGTTGGGTACTCTACTGGGTTTCATCTTCCTACCAATGCCTCTACATTATTCAAAGGCTAGTTCGAATTTAATCTCCCCCGCCCACTCCCATTCATATGAATTAATCTTCTAAATTCTTATGAAAATTTGATAACTTGCTTTGCAAAATTGTGACATATCAGTTTGAAAATTTTCCTTGCAAAACAAATTCAAAGTCTGTACATACATCTCTATCCACACTTCGATCTTCGATGTTATCTGTGGTAGTTTTAAAATATGATCACAATTTTCTCTTCAAAAGTTGGACTGAGGGGCTGGAGAGATGGCCTAGTGGTTAAGAGCACCAACTGCTCTTACAGAGGACCTGGGTTCGATCCCTAGTACCCACATGGCGGCTGAGAACCGTCTTTAACTCCGGTTCCAGCGGAATCTGACACCTTCTGACCTCCACGCCATTGCACGACATGGATGCACAGACATACATGCAGACAGTACATTCGTACGCATAAAAAAATAATTAAGAAAAAAGTTGGACCTAACTTCCACTCCTTGGATAGAAGCTGGATTTAATGAGTCATTTTTAATTTATGGAATATATCAAAACTGGAAGCCTGGTTTCAGGATTAGTTTATAAAAGACACTGTGACATCTACCGTTCCCTTTCCCTAGGATCACTTATTCCAGGGAAAGCCAGCTGTGATGTCATAAGAATTCTTTTTTTTTTATTAATTTTATTTATTTCTGTGTGTGTATGAATGTACTGTCTGCATGCAAGTCTGGTTGCACCTGTGTCAGTGCAATGACCGCGGAGGTCAGAGAGGGTTCGGATTCCCCTGAGACTTTGGAGTTCTCCTGGAATTGGTAGTTCTCAAGACGGTTTGGCCGCCATGTGGGTGCTGGATCAAACCCAGGTCTCTGCAAGAGCGGTCTGCGTCTCTTAAACCGCTAGGCATCTCCAGCCCCCTTTCATAAGAATTCTTAAATAGCTCTATGGAGAGGCTGACAGTGTGGAGAAATAAGAGATTTCCCACCAATAGCCAGCCATGTGAGCCTACTATCTAGGAAGCAGCAATCCAACTAAGCTATACCCAAACTCCTAGATCTGCAAATACTATGAGGCAATAAATGTTGGTTATTTCAAATTGTCCATGTTAGAGACAACTCGTTATAAAGCAATTGATAATGTGGTAGTCCTTACTGTTAGTATCTCTTGGCATTAATGCCTGCCTATGAGGTCTACAAAAGCTATCCAGAAGCCATTACATCTTCTTTTTTTTTTTTTTTTTTTTTGAGACAGGGTCTCCCTGTGTCCCCAGCTGTCCTGGAACTCACTCTGTAGACCAGGCTAGCCTTGAACTCACAAAGATCTGCCTGCCTCTGCCTCCCAAGTGCTAGGATTAAAGGCGTGCCCCACCACACCCGGCTGCCATTACATCTTTTTCACTGCCACTGCCACTACTAGGTCTCACTGAGGTAGAATCCTTCTACGAACCTTCCTGCTTTCCCTACTTACTGCCTCACCTGCCTTCACCTTCACTAACCCCTTATACTGTGTCCAAAGGGATGTTTATGTAGCCTGCAGTTGTGATCTACAAAGGCTGTAAAGCATCCATAGTGGGCAAGTCCTAACACATCTTAAAGATTTTGTTCCTTGGTGTGCTTGCTTTGTATAATCTTGATCCTGGGAGGGTGGAAAGGATAGTGAGTCTGATGGTTTCCAATCATGTGAGTAAGTTACATTATAGCTGGGACGTGGTGTTTTATGGTCTCAGGGCACCTTCAGAACCAGTGGGGGGCGATGGGGAGAAGAAGCCACCAACAGCTTCTCCTGGGAGCTGAAGCTAGAACACAGAGCTTCAGCTGACTGTGGGGTTCCCACAGCCCAGCCTGGCCCGGCTTACTCATCCTGACTCAAGCTCTTGGCCTTGGGCGTCACCTGCCCTTCCATGGCCAAATAAAACCCACCCGTAGGGGACGCACACCCCCAGGTCACACAGACTGGTGGCCAGCTGCAGGCTTCTGTTCAGTCAAAACCAGCTAGCCAAACCAACACACACTTCCCAGACTGGTGGTCTTCAGAGCGGACACCTTTCCAGCCAAAACCCGCTACTGAGAGCCCTGTGCCAAAAGGGCCTAGATCATGCGCGCAAAATTAAGGAATTCAGGGACTCCCAAGAGGATGGTGAAAGGAAATCCATTTATTCGTCCACAGCATTGATTTGTTTTTTGTTTTGTTTTGTTTTGTTTTTTGTTTTTTATTTGTTTGTTTGTTTTTTACTTGTATGAATGTACTGTCTGCATGCAGGTTTGTGCACCCATGTCATGCAATGCCGCGGAGGTCAGAAGAGGGCATTGGATTCCCCTGGAACTGGAGTTAAAGACGGTTCTCAGGCACCATGTGGGCGCTGGGGATCGAGTCCAGTCTTCTGCAAGAGCAGTCGGAGCTCTTAACCATGAGGCCATCTCTCTAGGCCCAGCATTCTGTTTTTATACACAGAGTGATATCATATCTCAGGGCTTGCTTTCCGACGGCCTGCCTCATGTTCTGTAAGTATCAGGAATACTTGTTAGATCTTTTTAATCCCTGGGCAATATCTTGCAGGCAAATCCCGTTTTGGACCAGGTTTCCGTGTAAACAGACAAGCAGATAGTTTAGCACAATGTAGCCACAGGTGGCCTCTTTTTACCTACAGTTGTACATAACTGCATCAGTTACTTTGCTGTTGTGATAATTCAACATGACCATGGAAACATAAGGAAGGAAGATTTTATTTGGTTTATGAATTGAAAGGGATTAGAGTCCATAACTGGGGGAGCAGGTATGGTGGCAGTGGTGGCTGGAGCAGAAAGCCTAGCTATCACGTCTTCAATCAGGCACAGGAAGCAGAGAACAATTAGAAATCTGGCAAGGTTTAAGAACACTTAAGGCCCTTCTCCCACATCCCTAATGACCTGCTTCTTCCAGCAAAGTTGCACCTCCTAAAATCTCCCAAAACAGCACCAACTGGAGACAAAAATGTCCAAATACATGGAGCCTATGAGGGACATTCTCATTCAAACCACCACAGTACCTCTAATACCAGCACTAAAAAGGTTACATTAGGAGTATCAAAGCTATCCTTGTCAATGAAAGATATATTACTCAAAATACCAGGAGAAAAGGTGTTTAACAGATGTGATTAAGGCCCTAAAGTATAATGGTTAGGTCATTAGAGGTGAATACATTGAGGGGACCTGACCTCCTCAGATGAATCCTAAAGCTGAACTGCCTATCTACTAAATGGCAAGTTTTAAAACATGAGAGAAGATCTGTTCAGTTTAAAGAACTAAGCTGATGTGGTTGGAGAAGATTGTGTGGCAGGAAACTATGGATGGCCTCCATATATTGAGATCCTCAGTTCATAACCAGAGACTTGGCCAAGATCCTAATCTTCAGATGAGAGCATAGCTCTGTGCGAGCCTTTGATTTCAGGCTTAAGATGTAGTAGTGAATCTGGCTGTGTTAATCTGACCCTGATTGGCACAGAACCTGAGATAATGAATTTGTCTTAAGATGATTTTTTTCTGTCTTTTTGAGACAGGGTCTCCCTGTAGTCCCAGCTGTCCCGGAACTTACTATGTAGACCAGACTGGTCTTGAACTCACAGAGATCCACCTGCCTCAAGTGCTGAGATTAGAGGCAATTCATTTCTTAAGAAGCAGTAATAAGCTAGTGTATGTGATGATCCTTCCACCAGTCAAAGGGACATGTGGTATTTCTCACGATTGACTCTGATTCATATAATTGATCCACCGTTTTTCCCCGTCATGTTTCAAGCCAAAGTATTTATCATGTAATCTTCCCATTATTCACAGTTAACTGATTTATTCAAGAAATAATTGTGGAGCTCATGTCGTCATCTGTGCACCTTAAACCTAGCTCCACATTTAACATTTAGTTGTTCCATCCACAAAGCACTGAACCAACAAGAGACTTGCTCATCAAAATACATCAGCCAGAATTTTTTCAGGGAGAAGACAACCATCTCTTTAATAGTGAAGATGTACTTGAAATGATGAAGTATTTCCGGAAATGCCTGGAAAATGTGAATCTGATCATGTTCTCACATTAAATCTTTGAAGATGATTTTTCTCTCAATTTATTTAAGATGAAAAATGAAACTTTTACTCGTGCCTCTAAATGAATGAATGGTCTGGTCTGTTCCTTCTTCCCAGGACCATCCCATGCTATGCCCCTGATAGTTTACAACTTCCTTATTCTATAAGCAGAAAGTACTACAGTTCTGAAGACATTTGTACCCAGCTAATGTATATCACATATCTACTAAGTCAAAACATTCAAGGATCTTGAAAAGAGCACATTCTGAAGTTTCACGGACAGAAGGCGGACATCATGGAGGAGAGACTGAGAGGCAGAAGTCTGAGAGGCACAGGCCAGAGAACCACAAATCCATGCAAATCAATTCTCGAATTTTACATACTAATACACAGAATGATCATGGTAATTTCTCCATCTGTTTCTTTCATACTTAAAATAAAACAACTACTACTCTTTTCAGTAAAATTAGAATAACTAAATGTTCTGGTTTGAAGAGAAATGAAGAGTTACTCAGGAAGTGGAATTTTTTCCCCCCAGAAATTAGGGCAGTCTCAGGAGACACAGAAGATTTGGTCAGTCTATGTTTATATCACATGCTGGTATACACACATAGACTCAAACAGCATATCCTATGTGTGTATACTTACATATGAATACTTGAAATAAGCTCTATGAAAAAATAATTGTTCCTATAGCCTGTATTCAGTTTCAACACTTTATATATGCATATATACATATATATACATATATTGATCTTTATAGTCTACTACTTAATTTCATATGTCCCAGTTTGTTTTGATTTTGCAATTTGATGTTATAAATGCTCTGAATTTCTTACTTATTAATTATTTTGTTCATTGATTTGTAAGTTTTGTTAGATCAGCCATTTCTGTTTCTTTTTCTTTGGAACAGGGGAGGCCAAGAGTCAGGAGGCATAACTTTGAGTTAGGCTGTGAGTTTTAACAAATACCTAGTCATATAAACAGTCTGTAATCAAGACACAGGATAGTTCTATCACCCTTTATAGGCAATTCTATTTATAGTTCATCCTTCAAATACATTGTTTTATTTTGTTCTTTATGAACTTAAAATTTGTTTACTAACTTGTGAGACTTTCGTACATTATATTTCAATGATGCTCTCCCCTCCTCCAACTCCTCCTAGATCTACCCCCAACTCCCCACTCCTTACCCACCCACTTTCATGTTCTCTCTCTTTTTTGGTCCATTGAATCAAATCTGTGTTGCCCACACTCTTGAGTATGGAGCCAACCAGGGAGCCGTGTCTACCTATGAGGAGGCACGCCCTCAAAAAAATGGACTCATTCTCACCTGGCACCTATCAAAAGCCAGTAGCTACTTAGAGGTGGAACTTCATCCCCACCCCCCCTTTTCTAAAATATACTTATTTAGCTTTTAATTAACGAATATTGGTAATCACTCATTATTGTTAGTACTGTTGTCAATTAATGTCTATTGTCAGATTTGGCAACAGCAAAGTACTATTTGGCTGAGTCAGTCCATAGCAACATAAGAAACATGTTTTTGAATATTGATAAGTATTTGCAGTTTGAACTCATTTTCAGCAAACAGGAGGCAAGAAACATGAAAAATGCTGCCAGAGATTTATTACTTTTGTCCTATAGGGCATTCATCCTTCTCCAAGTGTTGGTAAGTGTCACTTTCAGAGAATAGAATCTCTCCTCAGAAAATACTGAAGATTACTGAAAGTAAAATCAACTCCAGGCATTTCCTGAAGGTGACCATGGCCCAGCACTCTTGCAAGGTGCTCCAGAGGCACAATAAAAGGACATTATAAATGGTACATTGTCCTCGGGTCGTTCACAGTAGGCTGAAAACACAAAAGTGGCCAAGAATAGACATGTTATTCTGAGATGATGTTCTGAAAAAATGCTGAGTCTGAACAAGAAGAGACCACAAGCTTCCCTATGCAAGGTTGAACTTTCCTGTGCACTAGTCACGAGGTATCAAGCTTCATAGCAGTCAGGTTCATCTTGGAATTAGTAAGGATCCTCTTCAACAGCATAACATAAGATTTTTCAGATACTTGGATTTTCAAAACCTGGTTTTTATTTCCCTGTGAAATAAGTAGGAAGTCATGGGGAATTGAGGACCTGTAAGGTACCCTCAGAACCCATCTCTGTACTTATTTCTCTACTCCCCTTAGAGTTCTTATTCGGTTTTCAAGATATGTGCTGCTTCCAGTATTCGGTATCCACTTAAGATCAAGAAAATTGTCTACACACTTTGAAATGTTCACAATGTCATATTTATCATAGACATAAAGAAGAAACAAATCAACTATGCACTAAATAATTAATGTGTCTATCAACTCAATGAAATCATATTGAGTGATTAAATGATACGAAGTATACATACATCCCATAATAGAGAAGAATCTTAGACACATGGTAAAGAAGGAAGCTAGACCTAAAAGCTATATACCATATACTCCATTTGTCTGGAATGTTCAGAATATGTAAATCACACAGAATAGAGTAATTGTTGTCTAGGGTAATGATGGCAGAAAATAAGGGAGGTGATCATTAATGAATATAGAGTTTTCTACATACAATTAAGATATTCTAATATTCTAAAATTAATTATGGTGATGGTTGTACAACTTTGAACATGCTAGAGACAACCACCTTGTATGGCTTTCTAAGGTCAAGAGTATGATATATGACTCATAGCTCAATAAACTTGCAATTAAATAAGCTTGTCTATCTAAATTACGAATTTCATTTTCATTATTTAAAGAAATACTGTAGATCATATAATGTAAGGAATATATTCGAGGCATCTCAGGCTTATTTTTACAGACCTGAGTAAGGATAATGTATTTTAAAAAAGAGAAAAATAAAAAACATATCCTAGCATGTTTGATCCTTTGAAAAGATTTCTGAGAAGCACTGCTCAAAGTCTTGGAGTTGTTGTCCAGGAGTTAAAGACTCTTTAGATGAACTTACTGCTGTACTCTCTGTGAAATCCTGGAATGAAAATACAAAGAACTAGGCAAAAATTGAGTCATCCTGAATCAAAGGTACATTTTAGTTAAAGATATATTTAAACATATGTACATATATTTAAATAATGTGCAATATTATGTTAAAGCTTAAATAATGATCAATATTATGGATTTATTGTTAAATTTCATCACAGATGTCAAGGATAAGGAATGCTCTATAATTTCATTTCTGATTTTTTGCAAATACAAAGTTACTCTAAAGTAAAAATTTGTTTAAAAAAATAAAAAATATTGTTTTTTGTTGTTTCCTTTTTAATGTTGCCTGAAAGTTTTAGAGGCTTGTTAATGTCACACAGCTGATCAGAGAGGACCAGTGACCAGGATCATTCCCATTGCCCTGTGTTGCTGATGTACTGTTTGCCTGAAAAGAACCTCTCCTGATAACTGGGATGAATTCTAGTGCAATTACTATAGTCCCCATTGGGTCTTCCATCTTGAGTGTTTTAATTTACAAAAAGAATTCACTGAGCTGTAGCAAGAGAGGCTCAGAAAAGTTAGGAGATCCCAGCCAGTGTAACTTACAAAAGAAATATTTCCTACAGTAGAGTGGAGCATTTGAAGCACACCATTGGCTACTAGCTGCTTGCTAAGACTATAAAATCAAAGAGTACTCTGAAATCTGGACTGTGACTTATATCCTTAATAACATATTAATTAATATCCTTAATTCCATATTGGTGACACTTAAATGTGTTCACTGATTGAATATATCCATCCTAAGCACTACAATTGTAAATCAAATGCTGACAAATGTGGTGAAAGAAAATAAAAGTGTGAAGGTGTCATGCTGTGCCAGATACTGCATGTTCTTATCCCCTTGAGCTTCTTCCCTCTCTTACACTGAGATTATTTGCTGCCACAGTGTAATTCAAATCAAACCTACTTGTACTTTTTTCATAATGCATTGTTTCTCATTTTTCTTTACTTATTTTGGCAAGTTTCATTCCACACCCTCAGATTATCAAGGAAACCCATCAGTTCATTTCATAGCTGAAGCAGTGGCCCTCTTGAGATTTATTTGGCCCTTCCTGTGAAAGGATAATTATTTCATGTGTTCCATCAGCAAGGATTTTCCTGACCATCATTATTTCCCAAACACTGGAGATGCAATGGCAAGAAAGATAAGATTGAAATATCCAGAATGCAATATTTTAAAAATGAAATAGGCATTAGTATTCTCTCTACCCCTCCCCCCGTTCCACTATGTTCCATGACACTTAGGTGTAGGGGTTCCACTGTAGATGTGTCACTTAGAGCTGGGCATCTCTCAGGCGTGTATACTCTCTATGTGACCAGTTCTGGAACTTTGTAATAGTCTCCATATATGGGAAAAGAAGGTTCTCTGATGAGGGATATAAATATTTGATGAGTGTCTAAATATAAGGATCTATGTTTAGCAGATAGTAAGAAATTGCATTTGTCTAGAGATATGACAGAAACAGGGGTTTCTCTAGGATCTCTGATCTAACCAGCCACGAATATTTGGCTATATTTACAGAGCCATGAGTTCCCTCCCATTAAGAGGTTTTAAGTTCAATTAGATAGCTGTTGATTACCCCCTTGATAAAAGTGCCACTACTGCTTTGGAGGCAGATTGGACTATTGATTGATTTTCTACTTTAGAAGCTTGCAAACTATCCTCTAGAACTGTGAGAGCTTAGCCTTTATTCCTGGAGAAGGCTTCCACGTAAATTCCAGCTCCATTACAACAAGTCCTGTGCCCAAAGCACACAGAAAGCCACAATTGGCTAACTTTCAGAGAATAAGAGACTGCAGAGTGTGTGTCCCTGAATAGGACTCCTATATTAAATCTCACCCACCCATGACCATTGCAGAAGAGAGGTCACAAAGATTGGAAGAGCCGGGGTTGGTGCATGAACATAAGGAAATAGTTTCAGGCCACTGAGAGCTTGTTCATAGGAACTTGAAACAATGATGACAGCATGAACACGATCCAGGCCAACTCGATCAGACAAAAGCCAAACATAGAGCAAGGAACATGGGCACCAGGGTCCAACCCTAGCTTGAGACCTATTGAAAACTGATTAGTGCTGGGCTAGGGAGAATAGACTTTCTTTAATGGAGTGACTCTGGATAGGCTGACTAGACTCTAATGAATGAACATGCACTAAGGAACATCTGTGTACAAACATGTGACTAGATAGAACTTAACACATATTACGGAATACATGACATCTGGTAGGGGGCTCTGAAGGGTGAAAATGGAGGAGGGGGTCTAAGGTTGAATAATTTCTATTATATGAAATATATAAAGCCTCAATAAAATATTTTTTAAATGAAAAAAAAAGATAAGTAGGTAATTTACAAGATGAAAGTGGGAGCTCGAGGTAGCTGGTCAGGAAGAATAGTGATGAAGGCTCACTCAGCCTCTTTTTGGTTTTGTTTTTTCTTTTTATTCAGCCCATGACCACACCATGCCATTGAATGGCACTGCTCACAGCTGAGTTAGATCTTCCCACCTCAATCTAGAAACTCCTTCATAGGCATGCTCATCGAGGTAATCCTCACAGACATGTGCAGAGTCTTGTCTCATACGTAATGCTAGATATAGTTAAGGTTAAGTTGGCAATATTATCTACCACCAAACCCTTTTCCAGGTCCACAAATAAGAGAATTAACCACCCTTAAACAGTATGGACAGGATACAGAAAAGATAGAAACAGTATTCCAGAAAATGAAAAATGAGAACAGGACAATGGAGAGGCAATCTGTCTGAGGTCAGTTACATCATGTTGTGCAGAATGAACCGTTCAATAGGTCAGTGGGGGCAAGGCACACCACACAAGACTTTGTAGTCTTGTTAGAATTTGTTGCTTTTGAGTGCACAGAGCTTAGATCAGGGATTTTCCAGGACCACCTGAAGCACAAGTAGGAGCTGGGTTCTTTGGTCAGGTGAGTTGTTGGATCATCCTATATGGCCCATTGGATATCTCTTATTGGTTTGATTCAATCATCTTGTGTGGCTGTGGGGTGGAGTCTTCCTGCTAGCTGGTATAAAAGGTGGGCCTGTTGACACTGTGAGACTTGAGTGCACAGAACTTAGATCTGGAATTTCCCAGAACCACCTGAAGCACAGAGTACTGGGGCAGACCCCTTGCCCAGTTAACCAAAAGAAAGATGGAACAACTCCAAATCAATAGAATCCTTGATGAAAGGGGAAATATTACAATAGACAATGAAAAGACCCAGACAATCATACCGGTATACTTAAAAAACCTATATTCTACTAAGTTTGTAAACCTAGGAGAAATGGATGAATATCTGAAATACTTGGAATCACCAAAGCTCAACCAAGAAGAGATCGACAGCTTAAACAGACCCATAATATATGAAGAAATTGAAGATGTAATAAGAAACCTCCCAACTAAACAAAGCCCAGACCCAGATGGTTTCACAGCAGAATTCTATAAAACATTTCAAATAGACTTAAAACCATTATTACTCAAATTGTTGAGAAGGATACAAACAGAGGGAATTCTCCCAAATTCCTTCTATGAAGCCAGCATCATGCTAATACCAAAACCAGGCAAAGATATAACCAAAAAGGAGAACTATAGACCCATCTTATTAATGAACAAAGATGCAAAATTTTTCATCAAAATACTTGCAAACCTCATACAGCCCCACATCAAGAAGATCATCCAACATGACCAAGTTGGATTCATACCAGAGATGCAGGGATGGTTCACTGTACAAAAACCAATAAATATCATCAAACATATAAATGGACTGAAAGACAAAAACCACACAATCATCTCAATTGATGTGGAAAAAGCCTTTGACAAAATCCAGCATCCCTTCATGCTTAAAGTCCTAGAGGGAATTGGATTGGAGGGATCATTCCTCAATGTAATCAAAGCCATATACAGGAAACCCATAGTCAATATGATCCTAAACGGGGAAATGACAGAAGCATTCCCTTTAAAGGTAGGAACTCGGCAAGGCTGCCCCCTGTCACCAGTCCTCTTCAGTATAGTGCTTAAAACACTTGCTAGGGCAATAATTCAAGAAAAGGAAATTAAAGGAGTACTAATTGGAAAAGAGGAAGTCAACCTAACCCTTTTTGCTGATGATATGATTGTTTACTTAAGGGATGCTAAAAACTCCACCAGAAAACTCTTAGAAACAATTAAGAGCTTCAGTAAAGTGGCAGGATACAAAATTAACCTAGAAAAAAATCAGTAGTCTTTCTTTAAATCAACAACAAGCAACTGAGGAAGGAATTCAAGGAGACCTTCCCAACTCACAATAGCCTCAAAAACAATAAAATACCTAAGAACAAACCTAACCAAAGACACCAAAGATCTCTGTAAAAAAAAAAAAGTTAAATCCCCAAAGAAGGAAATTGAAGAAGACATCAGAAGATGTAAAAACCTCCCAAGCTCATGGATTGGGAAAATTAATATAGTGAAAATGTCCATTCTATCCAATCTCTTGTATAGATTTAATGATTGCATTAAATTAAAATTAAAATCCCCAAGAGTTTCTTCACAGGCTTGGAAAAAAAAAGTCCTTAATTTCATTTGGAAAAACAAAGGACCCCAAATAGCCAAAGCAGCCCTGAATGAAAAGAGCAATATAGGGGGGATCTGTATACCAGGTTTCAAACTATACTACAGGCCTATAGTCATAAAACAGCTCAGTACTGGCACAAAAACATATCTGTTGACCAATGGAACAAAACTGAAGATCCAAACTTGAGCACATAAAATTTCAGCCATCTCATATTTGACAAGGGGGGCAAGAAGACACAATGGAGGAAAGAGCATCTGTAGCAAGTGGTGTTGGCAAAACTGGATCACCACTTGCAGAAGAATAAAATTAAACCCCTACCTCTCACCCTGTACAAAAATCAACTCCAGATGAATCAAAGACCTCAACATGAAACCCAAAACTCTAAAGGCGATAGAACTAAAAATGGGCAGTAGCCTACAAGACATAGGCATAGGAAAAGACTTCCTAAATCAGACAGCAGCTGAGCAAGAATTAAGGTCGACAATTAACAAATGGGACCTCATTAAACTCAAAAGCTTCTGTACATCAAAAGAAACAATCAAGGAAGTGAAGAGAAAACCCACAGAATGGGAGGAAACCTTCACCACAGATACATCTGAAAAAGCATTGATTTCCAGAGTATATAAACTACTCAAAAAACAAAGAAGAAAGAAAATAAATGACCCACTCAAAAGATGGAGCAAAGAGCTGAACAGAGACTTCACAAGTGAGGAATTAGAGATGGCCAAGAAGCATCTTTTTTTTTTTTTAATGTATTTGTTACTGTTACTTTTTTTAAATTTTATTTATTTTTGTATGTGTATGAGTGTACTGTCTGCATGTAGGTTTGTGCACCCATGTTGTTCAGTGCTGCAGAAGTCAGAAGAGGGTCTTGGATTCTCCTGGAACTGAAGTTCTCCTGGAATTGGAGTTACAGACAGTTCTTAGCTGCCATGTGGGTGCTGGGGATCGAACCCAGGTCCTCTGCAAGAGCAGTTGGTGCTCTTAACCGCTAGGCTATCTCTCCAGCCCCAAGAAACATCTTTAAAAAGTGTTCAATGTCCCTAATGATTAAGGAAATGCAAATTAAAACCACTTTAAGATATCATCTTACTCCAATAAGACTGGGTAGGATCAAGAAAACAAATTATACCAAGTGCTGGAGAGGTTGTGGGGAAAGGTGAACATTCATCAACTACTGGCGGGATTGTAAACTCGTACAGCCACTATGGAAAGAAGTGTGGAGAACCCTCTGAAGACTCGGAATGAACTTGCCACCTGACCCAGCCATACCACTCCTGGGTATGTACCCACAAGAATCTTACCGCAGAGATACATGCACAGCGATGTTTACTGCAGTTCTCTTCACAATAACAAGGAGCTGGAACCAACTCAAGTGCCCCTCGACAGAGGAGTGGATAGAGAAAATGTGGTACATCTACACAATGGAGTTCTATGCAGCAGTAAAGATGACATCATGTACTTTGCAGGTAAATGGATGGAGCTAGACGATATCATGCTGAGTGAAGTAACACAGTCCCAGAAAAACAAAGGGAGAGTGTTGTCCCTCATCTGTGGATGCTAGCACCAATTACCTAATTCTATGGCAAACTGAGCAACGTTAATGTGATCTGAAAACAACTGTGCTCTTATATTGTAGAATCCCTTAAAAATAAAGAAATAAAAAAAGAGACTTTGTTCCTTTTGTCTTTTGTACGAAATGTATTTAATTTTTGGAAGACAAGGTAAACACATTTGGATTTGCATTCAAAAATTGTCAGCTAGGCATGGTGGTGCATGCCATCAATCCCAGCATTCGAGAGGCAGAAGCAGATGAATCTCTGAGACATCAAGCCAGTCTTGATATCTACATAGTTCAAGGACAGCTGGGCCTACAGGGAGACCTTGACAAACAAACAAACAAACAAACAAACAAAACAAACAAACATAGTACATTGGCAAAGGAATAAAAAAATTTCACATTGCATGAAGAAATGATGATTATTTGTACCAGGGTGATGGTCATTTAGAAAAAAAATATCCAGTTTGCTAAGGTTGATTTAGAAGAGAAATGGAGAAAAACAGTGAAGATGACATGCCTGAGTCTAATCTAAGCAGCACAAGGACCAGCAGATGAAGACAGGGAGGGACAGATAGAAACTGTGGTTCCAACTGTTTGGATTCCTCTCCCTCTGGATATGAAGGGAAGCTGGGAGGTAGATCAGGAGTCAGGCTTATGAAGGTCTTGGGTATGTGATTGCTTCTACCTGCTGCTATGAATTTCCAAGTTGACTCCTTTGCCTCTCTTTAGCTCCTTCGTTCCTTTAATCCTCTATGTGACTGAATCAATGTGTTAAACTTTTTTTATTGGGTTCTGTTTTCATGGCTAGACCATATGTAAGGTTCAGCTGTGAGCACAGAGCTGTTACCACCAAAAGCAATAGACAGAAAAAGGCCAGAAAGCGTTGTTGAAAAGAAAGCAAAGGGCCACCAGGCGTGGTGGTGCACGCCTCTAATCCTAGCTATTGGGAGGCAGAGGCAGGCAGATCTTTGTGAGTTCAAGGACAGCCTGGTCTAGAGAGTGAGTTCCAGGACAGCTGGAGCTACAGGGAGACCCTGCCTCAAAAAGACGAAGAAAAAAAAATAGAAAAGAGGCAAAGGACAATAGTATCCTAAGGTGTTTGGTTTAATAGACACTAAGAGAAAGTACTAGTTCAATTAATTGGCAAATGTTTTAATTACTCTGAGGAATACAAAGTATATGGCAACAATTTTGAATCACACACATTAATGAGGGGAAGACAATAAGGATGAGATGAAGAACAAGAGATTGAAGGAGAGAAAGCCTTACCAATGAAAGTATTCTATACAGGGAGGTTTCTCTGGACTATATATGTGTTTGAATTATGTAGTCAAATGATAAAGGGGGTCATTCTGTATAATTGAAAACTGTTTCCAAAACATGACAAAGGGACACAAGAACATGGGGGCGGGGGGAGAAATTTCTGACCTGAAGGCTCTTATTCTTCACGAATAATGAAAGCAAGAATAAATGGTGGAGGAGAGGCCTCTCGTCTAAGGTGAGAGGAAATATGAGGTTATCAATGAGCCAAAAGAGGAAAAGGAGATGGGAGAGGAGGAGCAGGGGAGGAGGAGCAGAAGGAGCAGGAGGAAGAGAGACTTGCAATGATTGGTCTCTTCATGGCCTACAACCAAAATTAACAACTAAAATGTTTATGAGCTAAGATTTCAAGTTTGTGTAATTTTTAATTTTATATAGACCAACTTCAATCTTATAAAAGTTCATCTTAATTTTGTGAACTGTGAATAGAAGATTCCTCAGAACCACAAAAGAAGGAAAGAAGGAAGGAGGAAAAGAGGGAAGAAAGGAAGGAAGGAAGAAGGGAGGGAGGGAGGGGGAAGAAGTGAAGGAGGGAGGTAAATAGGGAGGGATAGAAGGAGGGAAGCAGAGAGAAGTAATTGGAGAGGGGAGGTCAGCAAAATGAAGAGAGAATTCATCTAGATCACTACTTTTCCAGAAAAAGATAATGGGGAAAAGGCATCACCACTTGAGGACGATCACTGAGGTCACATAATTTTAAAAATGAAAGAAACAAAGACTGATACTGGAAAAAGAAAACCGGGGAGAGGTAAAGATTTGGGCTTCATTTTTATATCCTTGCTCTAAGAAATTCATGATCCAGAGAGCTGAATAACCTGAAACTACCTAAATGCTTTCCCAGAATTTAGGAACAAGCCCCAGAAAAGAGGTTTCCTGGGGTCTCTCTCTCTATTTGCTCTCTCTAACATCCTCCCTCCTTTGCTCCTGAAATTCCCTGTTCTCCTCATTTTCAGGGGGTGACTGTGGCCTATTCAGCTGTGTTCTCTGGAAAGAAATGATTAGGTTCTGGATCACTGAAATGGGAGTGGCCTAAAGACAATTATCGTTGGATTTATGTCAAATGCTCATAAATAGCAATGAGCAGCATTATCTCCATTGAATCCACTGAATCTTTCAGACAAGAGAGAATAAATTGTTTCAATACCAAGAACCTAGGAAAGGGACAGCGAATTATAAGGTTTGAACAGAAGGCTGACAAAAGCTCCTTTGTGCCGTGCCTGCTGACATCCAGGATGAGATACTACTCATTGTGTGAGAGAGATCAAAAAAGCATTAAGAAATATTATGCTGCATGGACCAATTAGCACACCACTATCCCTTTGCTAGCTCACTGTCCAAAAATTTAATTTTATTGCTTACAGAACTTTGAACAAACTCATATAATCTTTGAAGCAGATGTATGGGGCATTAAAAACCACAATTGCATACTTTCAAAGCCATAATTAAAAAGTTTGGTCCTAGTTCCAGCCTTACCATTGATTTGTAAGAGAAACAGACTTCAGATCTGATGTAAGCCCTAATAAATTATCAAGTTCGAGCAAAATAATTTTAGCCTCCCATAAAGAATAAAATGGGGTTTTATTGTGGGAAAAGAGGAAGACTAAATGATTGTAAATTTGTATTGCATTTTTATAACCACTTGGATTTGAAGTCAAATATAATTTGACATTTTATTGATATTTCCAGTGTTTAAAGCTGACAAGAAGTACATTAAATTTTACCATGTAAATCTGATATGACAATAAAAAGCTTTTCACACTTCTCATTGGAATTGTTGCAATAAAATGAAATCAGTATGGCCATCAAGGAAATGATCTTTTCTTCCTTCCATATTTCTTTTCTTAAGGTGTTCTGAGCTGTTAGCAGTTAGGGTACTCTTTCAAGGATTAGGATTTCTTTTTCAAAACATGTTACTTACTTTCTTCCAACTTTGGTAAATAGATCAAGAAATATATCTTGAACTGAAAATATTGCTTTACCTACAATTAAAAATATGAATAGGATCTTACTTGTTTTTTTTTTCTTAGTAGATCAAACAACAATGGCCAGAAAGTAATGATTGCTTATCATCCTCTGATGGCTCTATCATATTCTGATAGTGAAAATAAGAGATTATAGCTGCCGAAAGCTGTGAAGGTACAACTGAAAATAATATATACTTAATGTCTTCTATGTGTAAGGGCTAGAAGTCCCAACATAATGTGTAAGAATGGCCATGCTTCCTGTGAAAGTAAAAGGATCTGGAGCTCTGCCAACTGTCTTTGTCATTTCCTGGCTCATTACTGTCTAACTCCCATAATTTCATCTGCTGTGCTGTGATTGCTTGTGTCTATCTTCACATTGATGTCCTCTTATAGAAAGACCAGTGACACTAGACTAGAAGCTACCCTGCTTCAGTATGATTTCATCTCAAGCCACCCCCCAAGAAGGCCAAGTTCTGAGGACCCAAGAATTAGGACTTCGATATCTCTTTTTTCCTTAGAGGAGGATGCCATTCATTTATACCAGAACTATTCCTAAAATTTAACAATGCAAAGACATCATCTATCATTTCACACCAGGTATGACCCTCAGAGAGATCTCTGCACTAAGCATATGTTGCTGCCACTGAGTTCTGTATAGTAATTCTTATTAGAGGCAGAGCATGTCTTGCCTCACATCCTGTCACGTAGCCATCTATCTGAATCCACAACAAAACATTATTTGACATTGAGTGAAATTCAACATGAAATCAGCAACAGCTTCAACTGGAATCAGCTGGGGCATATGATAGTTAATGTTACACAAGATCAAAATTACAATTACCTTATGATACACAAAATTCTCAGCCCATAATTAGGCTTGCCAAGTTACAGAACTCCTGATTGCATGTGAATTTCAGATAAACAGTAAATATTCTACTTCTATCCTTTACAGTGTTTATCTAAAATTAAGCTTTAAATAATGTCCTGGTCTTATCTTTGCTGTACCTGGCAACTCCATCTTTACACAACTTGAACCTACTGAAGTTTTTTCAATTATTTTTCTAGTATGGCTATGGAAAGGGGAATGGGGTAGAAGAAGGAGAAAATGGTAAAATATATATTCACAGAGCTATGCATCTCCTGTAGTTAAACAAAAGTCATGCATTTACCCAGGGTTGACCATAGAAACAAAAGTGCACATATATGTGCACACGTGCATATGCATATATGGACTAAACTGCACCCATTAAAATTTATGTGTTGGAAACTCAATCCCCAGTGTGACTATATTTGGAGATGGGGCCTCTAAAGTTGTAATGAAAGCTCAATGAGATCATATGGATGAGGTCTTAAT
Source organism: Rhizomys pruinosus (assembly GCA_009823505.1). Lineage (NCBI taxonomy): Eukaryota > Metazoa > Chordata > Mammalia > Rodentia > Spalacidae > Rhizomys > Rhizomys pruinosus. The sequence goes on along the minus strand of VZQC01015026.1, from coordinate 1,536,578 downwards.
CCAAAGCACTAGTTAGTATCTTCTTTAGTTGAGGAAGTGACATCAGAGTTTGTCTCTTTGCACATGTACAGAGAAAAGATCACATGAGGAGTCAGGTATCAGCTGCGTCAAGTTTATTTCTGTAGGGAGAAAGAAATAACCAACCTTTTGGCATCTTGATCTTAGATTTCTGTCCTTGAAATTATGAGAAAATAAATTTCTGTTTCAAACCATACAGGCTGTCTGTCGCACTTCTATAGAAGGAGCCAGATCAGACTACACACACACACACACACACACACACACACACACACTCACACTATAAACACAGACTAATGAATTGCATAATAACATTGTGGCCAGTGGTGGATTGTATATATGAGATTTATAATAAAGACAAAAGTCTTATTGCTAGTGATATCATAGCCATTACAATATCATAGAAGTGTCACTAGTGTGCTGCTGATAGTGGAAAAAACATACTGTGCTGGCGTTTTGAGCAGCTAAGGTGAAGTTGGGGGAGGGGACCTAGCGCCCGCCCCCCCAGCTTTGGGAAGAACCAGAGCTGGTCTGAGAGTATTTGGATTTGGACCCTCAGTGACTGCAGTTCCATGCTGCAAACATGGCCCAAGAGCATTAGGAGACAAAAGAGATAACCCCAGGGTGGGCTGGGCTTTCCTCCCAGTGGACCCAGGTACAGACCTTGGCAGCTGGCCCTGGTGGGCCACACAGGTGGTATTTCCGTGAGTGCATCTCTCTGGGTGAGTGACTGGGGCTCCCCTAACTTTGGCAAGGGGGACTCCAGCTGCAGAGCAGCAGGTGTTTTAATCTTCCAGCCTGCAAGGCAGAGAGTGCCTCTGGCCCTCAGGGTGTGGGTTCCACAGGCCTGAGGGGTTGGGGCCTGCTTGGGTGTTACATAACTTCTTCATCCATTGGGGGAACTATTTACTGTTACTGCCCGGGTGAAGGGTACTGGTCTGTCCAGTGCTAGGATAAAGGTGAGATTTTGGGGCCTAAACAATCCACAGTTGTATGCAAAATAAGAATTCAACAAAAACACCTGAAGAATATAAGCAAAATCAGTCTTCAGCTCAACAACAACAAAAAAAATCTAAGCTTGATACTAGAACCACAACCAACAAAAGAAACCCAAATGCCAAAAGCACAGTGAAAAACCAATAATATGAAAAATCCAAATGACAAGCCTCTGCCAAATGCTGCTAGTCTTACTGAAAAAATCCTATAGTGAAGACTCAGGATATAGATATTAAAAGAATGATTATAAACATGATCAAAGAAATAAAATAATTGAAAGAACTTAAAGACTATATATCAAAGAAATGAAAGACCTAAAAGATGACAGGAATAATTTAAAGGAAGACCATGATAAACTATGGAATGAAATTACAAAAGATATAGAAATAGTAAAGAAATTTCAAGATGAAATGAAAAAAGAAGTCCAACACCCCACAAACCATTTGGAAAGCATGAGAGAAAGTCTTAGTAACAGACTGGACTAAGTAGAAAATAGAATATCAAGACTAGAAGACAATATGGAAGAAATGGATTGAACAAGTAAAGATTATGAAAAATTTAAAAAACCCCACAAGAATGGAATAACTGGGAACTGTGGGACACTATGAAAAAAACAAACTTATGAATCATAGGCATGGAAAAGGAAGAAGATTCACAGGATGATGATATTGCTCAGATTTTCAACAGAATTGTAGTGGAAAGTTTTCCCAAATTAAAGAGATACCTATATAAATACAAGAAGCATAGCAAGTAGACAGAACCAGAAAAGAAATTTCCCTCACTATATCACAGTAAAAACACTAGATGTTCGAAGCAAAGAGAGGATACTGAGGGCCACAAAAGAAATTTATAAGGGAAAACCTTTCCAAATTACAGCTTTCATTATTGCAAACAATGAAAGCCAGAAGAGGTTGAGCCAAAGTTTCCCCAGTCCCAAATGACGATAGATATCAACCCAGAATACTTTATCCAGCAAAAATGTGAATTATAATTGAAGGAGAAAGGAAAATGTTCCAGCATAAATAAGCTGAAACAATTCTTGTTCAGAAAACCATCCTTTGATAGAATATTTGAAGCCATACAAATAGCAGAGGATAGGAATGAGTATAACCAACTAGCACCAGAAAATAAATGATAGTACTTTTGTGGAAATAAAAACCTAGGGCAAAAATGCACCAGAAATTAAAATGATCAGAAGTACTATAAATCTATTAATAATAACTTTAAATATCAGTGGACTGAATTCTCCAATGGATTAAGAAAAAAAAATCTTTTTGTTGTCTGCAAGAAACTCGTGTCTCCTTAAAGATAGGCATTATCTCAAGGTGAAAGGATTGAAAAAAATCAATACAAGCAAATTGCAAGAAGAAACAAGCAGGAGTCACTATTACAATATCAGGTAAAATAGACTTCAAACTAAAACTAACCAGAAGAGATGAAGAGATGAAGAGATATTCTTATCAAAGGAACAATTAACCAAGAAGATATCAGTCATTAATTTATATACATCAAACTCAGGCACACTGAATTTCATAATACAATTTTACAGGACTTTAAGGCACAGATGGACTCTAACACACTAGTAATAGGAGACTTCAATACCACACTGTGTCCATTAGACAGGTCAAATGGGCAAAGAATAAACACAGAGACATCTGAAATACAATATATCAAATGGACCTAACAGACATCTACCTAGTATTCCACCCAAACACCAAATACTTTCTATTCAGCACCTCATGCAACCTTCTCCAAAATCAACCACATACTGGGATATAGAAAAAAATCTCACAAATATAAAAAAAAATTTGAAATAATTCCATGTATTCTATCTGACCACAATGCAATAAAGCTTAATATCAACACCAAAAGAAGCCCTACTAAATACAGGAAATCATGGAGATTAAACAATACACTCCTGAACAATGAATGGGTCAGGGAGAAATTAAGAAATAAAAGTAGGGGCAGAGCTAGCCATGTTCCACACAGCACAACACCAGCATACACCTGCTGGGCCAGAAGACTTTACCATGTCCTGCAGAATGCCAACCTCCAAAGGACAATGTGAGGGCTGCCTTCCTGGGGACTTTGGGCATCCCTGTGCCCCATAGAGGCCTGGTATTACCCGGGACCTTCCAAACTTCCAGCCTCAGCATGGGATGGGGGCAGAGCTAGCTGCACTTCACACAGCAAAAAAACAGCCTGCACTCTGCTGGGCAAGCGGACTTCACCCATGTCCTATAGAACACCAACATGCAAAAGACCAGCCTAGGGAAGTGGTGGTGCAGAAGATCTAGCTGTGCAGCCAACTTTGTGGCACCAGAACCCAAAGAAACAAATAAACAAACAAATCCACATGCCAAAGACACACAAAAAACCAACATGGGAAAAGCTACATAATAAATCCACACCGTAATCTACCAACCCTGCAGAAGACTCGAACAATGAGATCTCCCTGAAGGAAACCAAGACACAGACTTTAGAAAAATAATTGTGGACATCTTCAAACAAATTAAAGAACTAAGGGAAGAGAATACAAAACTCAAGAAGTACCAAGAGGGTGATAATGAAAATCACTGGAAAGAACTAAGGGGAGAGATTGAAAAACTCAAGAAGCACCTAGAGGGAGAAAATGACAAACATTGGAAAGAACTGAGGGGAGAAAATGACAAACTCCAGCAAGAAGTAGAAATGCTGAAAAGATCCCTGTCTGAAAGGGAAAAACAAAATGACCAACGAACCAAGGACCTACAAGATGAGAATGACAGGCTCCAGAAGGAAGTAGAAACACTAAAGAAATCACAGGATGAAATGAAAAAGGAAATTGAACATTTATCCAATCAACAGGAAAGGATGGGAAAAAGCCTCAGAAGCAGAAAAAAGAATATCAGACATGCAGTATAACATGGTACAACTAGAATGCTCAAGTAAAGATTATGAAAAATTAAAAAAAAGAAACACAAGAGTGGAACAACCAAGAAATGTGGGACACTATGAAAAAAATCAAACCTCTGCATCACAGGGATAGAGGAAGGAGAAGAATCCCTAGACACACTATTCACCAGATCTTCAACAGGACAATAGAAGAAAATTTCCCCAAAATGAAAACAGATAAACCATACAAATACAAGAAGCACATAGAACACCAAACAGCCAAGACCAGAAAAGAAATTCCCAATGCCATATAATTGTTAAAATACTAGATGCTCAAAACAAAGACAAAATACTGAAAGCCACAAAAGAAAAACAACAAGTTACATATAAGGGGAAACCCATCAGAATCACAGCTGACTTCTCAGTGCAAACTATGAAAGCTAGAAGAATGTGGACCAAAGTATTCCCTGTACTAAATGACTTTGGATGCCAACCCAGACTACTATACCCAGCAAAAATGTCATTGTTGAAGGAGAAAGAAGAATCTTTCAGGCCATAAACAAGATGAACAATACATATCTAAGAAAACAACACTTCAGAAAATCCTTGAAGCAATCCAAAGAACAGAGGAAAGAAGCAACTTTCCCTAAGCAATTAAAGAGAAGAAAGCAACAAAATCATAACAGAGTAAATATAAACCTGGGCCAAGAATGCAAATCAAAAATAAGGTATAAAGAAGCAACACACATCTCTTAATATTAACATTAAATACTAATGGTCTAAACTCCCCAATCAAAAGGCAGAGACTGAGAGAATGGATTAGGAAACTGAACCCTTCTATATGCTATCTACAAGAAACCCATCTCACCCTCAAGGACAGAGACCACCTTAGAGTGAAAGGATGGAAAAAAGTATTCCAAGCAAATGCTACCAAGAAAGAAGCTGTAGTGGCTATTATAATATCAGACAAAATAGATCTCAAAGAAAAATTAATCAGGAGAGACAAAGAGGGCCATTACATCCTTGTCAAAGGAACAATGAACCATGAAGACTTCACAATCTTAAATGTCTACGCACCAAACTCTGATGCACCTAACTTTATAAACACAACTCTGGAGGACCTCAAGACACAGATTAATCCTAACACACTTCAATCCTAACAGACTTGAACACCCCACTGAGCCCCTTGGGTAGATCAACAGAACAAAAAATAAATAGAGAGACATCAGAATTCAACAATACAATACACCAAATGGACCTCACAGATATCTACAGAGTATTCCACCCAAATACCAGAGAATATACTTTCTACTCAGCACTTCATGGAACATTCTCCAAAATTGACCACATACTGGGGCACAAAAGGAACCTCAATAAATACAAAAGGATAGAAATTATTCCATGCATTCTATCAGACCACAGTGTAATAAAGCTCAATATGAACCCCAGAATAAGTCCCACTAGGTACAAGAACACATGGAGACTAAATAACACAATCTTGAACAATGAATGGGTCAGGGAAGAAATAATTAGTGAAATAAAAGTATTCATGGAACTGAACTAAAAAGACAATACAACACAACAAAACCTGTGGGATACTTTAAAGGCAGTCTTGAGAGGGAAACNAGATTAACATCTGTAGTCTACTAATCTTATGATATTCATGTTATTACAGTGTTTATCCACCTTATAATACACAGAGAAAACTGTCACTGTCAATCAGAGCTGTGTATGGACACATCCAAGCAGAAGATGGCTTATTTTAACATTATACTTCAAGACATATTTTTCTCTAAGACTCAGTTGATTCTCTTTTGCTATTAGGACATACATGTAAGACAATAAAATAGATAGGTGTGGTGGTTTGCATGAGTGTCCCCCATAGGCTGTAAGTATTCAGACATTTGTCTCCAGTTGGTGGTGCTGTTTTTGGAGGTCTTAGAAGGTGTGGCCATGCTGGGGGAAGTGTGTCACTGGGGGCAGGCTTAGTGAGTTTTAACAAGCCTCTGTGGTCTACAGTTGCCCTCTCTGTTTCCTGTGCTCTTTGCGAGATGTGACCCTCAACTTGCTGCTCCAGCGGCCCTGCCTCTCCAGCCGCCACACCTTCCGCCACAATGGACTCTAATTCCCTGGAACTGTCAATCGTAAGCTCAAATAAACTCTTCCTTCTATAAGTTCCTTGGTCATGGTGCTTTATCACAGCAACAGAAAACTGACCAATACTGTTATTGGTCAGAGAGTGGGCTATTGGCTGTGAAGAACCTGACCATGTGTATGTTTGGAGAAGTGTGGAAGACTTTGGAGCTTTGGGCTGGAAAGGCTGTTGACTATTGTAAGCAGAGCTTAAAGGGCCATTCTAGTGGAGGCCTGGAAGAAAGCATGTCTGCAAAGAATGTAGTTCCAGAGGAAAATAAAGACTTAGGTAGCAACCGGGATATTTTGATAAAGAGTCTGGCAGTAGTTTGCCCACAGCCCAGATGCTTGCCTGATGCTAAGTTGAAAAGTGGTGGACTGATGTCTTTGGTGGAGGATATTTCAAGACAGCCTAATGTAGAAATGGTGGCGTGGCTTTTAATGGTAAATATTATACAGATCTACAGTAAAAAAGAGCATATGGGGCAGAAAGAAATGCAGAATGTACAGTTTGGATCTGAAAACTGCACTAGGAAGATTAAAGGTGGGGCCAAGGCATGTGAAGGAGAGGCTCCCTTTCATAAGGAAATTAAAGCCATTAAGGAGAGGCCTGGAGATTTACAAGTAAACAAAAGAATCAGTACCTTCAGGGCAAGACCACACCCAGCTAATCCTCCAGCAAGTCCAGGGCAGAGAAAAATTACAAATGTGGTTGAAGTAGGAGAGATTCCATCCCGAACTTGCAGCCAAACACAGCAGTTTCATTCACGTGGTGCTGGCTTTAGAGGTATGACGTTTGCAAGAGTGAAGGGGTCATCAGTTCGTCCTCCACGGTTTCAGAGAGCCAAAGAGGCCAGGCAGAGTACAGCAGGGGCGTCCCTGAATAAAGAAGGCCCTGATAGGCCATTTCATGAAGCTGTGAATGTGAAGCCTGGTTGGCAGCGGAGACCCCAAGAAGACATTCGAGATGCCAGACCTGTGAGATATTTGCCAAGGAGAGCTGCATACAGGGAGTGGTACCAGCCTGAGAAAGAGATGTATGTTGCAAGCAAAGCTGGAAGAGCTGAGCCATCTAAGCCCTTTGGAAGTCAAGTCCCAGACATTGCATGTGCAGCTACAGGACTTGGTGTTTGCCCTGTTGGTTTTCGGTCTTGTTTTGGTCCAGTATTTCCTCACTATGGCTCTATTCTTCCCTTTTGGAATGGGAATATGTATTTGGTTCCACTGTACATTGGGAGTATGTAATTTGTCTCTTGATTTTACAGAAGCTTACAGTTTAAGAGATTGGCCTGAGTCTCAGAAGAGACTTTGGACTGTGGACTTTTGAATGGCATTGAAACTGGTAAAGACTATGGGGACTTTTAAGGTTGGACTAAATGCATTTTGCATTTTATATGGCCTATGGGGGCCAGGGAGTGGAATGTGGTGGTTTGCATGAGTGTCCCCCATAGGCTGTAAGTATTTAGACATTTGTCTCCAGTTGGTGGTGCTGTTTTTGGAGGTCTTAGAAGGTGTGGCCATGCTGGGGGAAGTGTGTCACTGGGGGCAGGCTTAGTGAGTTTTAACAAGCCTCTGTGGTCTACAGTTGCCCTCTCTGTTTCCTGTGCTCTTTGCGAGATGTGACCCTCAACTTGCTGCTCCAGCGGCCCTGCCTCTCCAGCCGCCACACCTTCCGCCACAATGGACTCTAATTCCCTGGAACTGTCAATCGTAAGCTCAAATAAACTCTTCCTTCTATAAGTTCCTTGGTCATGGTGCTTTATCACAGCAACAGAAAACTGACCAATACTGTTATTGGTCAGAGAGTGGGCTATTGGCTGTGAAGAACCTGACCATGTGTATGTTTGGAGAAGTGTGGAAGACTTTGGAGCTTTGGGCTGGAAAGGCTGTTGACTATTGTAAGCAGAGCTTAAAGGGCCATTCTAGTGGAGGCCTGGAAGAAAGCATGTCTGCAAAGAATGTAGTTCCAGAGGAAAATAAAGACTTAGGTAGCAACCGGGATATTTTGATAAAGAGTCTGGCAGTAGTTTGCCCACAGCCCAGATGCTTGCCTGATGCTAAGTTGAAAAGTGGTGGACTGATGTCTTTGGTGGAGGATATTTCAAGACAGCCTAATGTAGAAATGGTGGCTACTAGGCTGGCCTTGAACTCACAAAGATCCGCCTGCCTCTGCCTCCCCAGTGCTAGGATTAAAGGTGTGCGCCACCACACCTGGCTCGATTAGTTATGCTTTTTATGAAATATTTTAGACATGCTTTATTCTTCTGTGTTATATAAGCCTAAACTTTCCTCTGGATGGGGATAGAGTCTGAAGGGCATGGTTATGTTCCCTTCCAATCACTAATAGGTATTTGAATTTACATTTTCAAGAAAGATCTCAAGCCTACACTAGAGAGCCAAAAAAAATTAATTATGATCCATCTGGAAAATCAACATAGTATATTTACTTGGATAAATCTTTGTTTTTATAATTGGAAATTTCTTCTAAATTTTGACAATAAGGTTGTCATTAACATTCAATAGCTATAAACTTTTGCTTTATGTTGAAAGACCATAGGATATTTTAATTGGGAGGTAATTAAATGAGAAGCAAAAATAGAATTACATTTTTATTTCCAATAAAATGATTTGATATCTCAAAATACCCTTCAAGACAACTCAATCTAGTTCCATTATTTTATAAATTATTTTTGAGAATTTGAAGACGATTTTTATGAGTAATATTATAGTTGAACTCAAAGGGCTGATATTCTTTCTCCTCTTCTTTGCACTCTGTATCATGTTGAGCTTGATGTTTTCCCTATTTTACTAATCAAGATTAAGTTATTCTTAAAATATTGATATTGGGGCTAGAGAGATGGGTCAGTGGTTAAAAGCTCTGGCTGCTCTTCTAGAGGACCTGGGTTCTATTCCCAGCACCTACATGGTAACTAACAAACATCAATAACTGCATTTCCAGGATCCAACATCCTATTCTGGCCTCCACAGGCATTGCACTGCTTGGGTGCACTTCTTTGTTATTTTTTCTTAATCTTTCTCAGACTGACCAAAATTTTATAATTTTCAAAATACCTGTGTATGTGGCTTGACAGTACCTTCTGGGCATGATAACAGGGAATAATTTGAAAAATAAAAAATTATGCACAAACACATGAAATTATATAATATTTTGTTATATTTGTTTTTAAATATTATACATGAACATCTAAAGTAAAAAAAAAAACTTTAAAATTAAAATTTTAACAAAAGCTATTCTTTTTATGTTTTGTACTTATTTTAATCATTGTATTTTTATACAAAAAGTGGTGTATTTCTTTTTATTTAAAACCTGGGGGAGGAAAACAAACAAATAACAAATGAGATGTCATTTTTTTTGGTCTTTTTGAGACAGGGTCTCCCTGTAGTCCCAGCTGTCCTGGAACTTGCTCTGTAGACCAGGCTGGCCTTGAAGTCACAAAGATCCACCTGCCTCTGCCTCCCCAGTGCTAGGATTAAAGGTGTGCACCACCACACCTGGCTGAGATGCCATTTTTAATAACGTTATTTTCCATGTATAGAAAGAAAAAAAAAACATTACCATTCTAAAGTTTAAAAAATGACATAATTTCATTTTCTTCTTTAAGGTAACAAACACCCCTGCCTATTCCATCCCTCTTGTGTTCAGTAGCACCGAAAATTCACCATGATAGAGATGAGCCTTGGATTCTGGGCACATGGCCTACACAGAAAGACAGAAGTCAGAGAGTTAAAGACCTTTTTCCTTAGACATGTGGGTAAGATACTTCCCATAGCCATCACAAGTGATGGGTGCAGCATTCCCTACGCAGAGCAGAGCAGAGGACTGCATAGCCCTCCATGTCCACCTCTGCTTCCATTCCCTTTCCAGAAGATTGGGAAAAGCAATATAAAGCCAACTGCTGGCTGCGGCATCCACCTGCGCGTATGCCACACCCACTCCAGTGTCGCTTGTGTAAAGTAATATGAGAAATCATATTCAAAACAGACGGGGGAGATGTGTCCTGTGGGGCTGGACCCCCTGGAGGTCACTGGCAGAATACGCGGCTAAGATCACCCCAAGATTGAGATGCTTTCCTAGGATATTACGTTTTTCTGGTGTTGGACTTAGCATAACACTGAGCACAATAAAGATCTTTTCTTAGGGCCAGCTTATAGATACAAAACAAACTATTTGAATGTGCCAGTAACTGGCAATTAAAATGACTCTCTTGGGCACAGGGCTTTTTCCTGGCAGCAAGAATAGTCTGTAAGTCTTGAGTCAGAAATAGACTTAAAAATAGACTTCTCTCACAATATACATTACAATGCAAAGACCTGTGACAAATTGGAAAACAGAACAATTATATAGTGGTAATGGTTCTATGACTGTCTCTAAAGAAAAACAAGTTCCAGTGATATGTGTAATAAAAACAAAATATATCATTCCATTTAAAATAAAGTAAAAACTCCTACTTAACAATTAAAATAAAAAGACTCTTCAACCCCATTTCCCTATTTAAGTAAAGGAACAGGTTAAACAGTTTTCCTAGTTCTATGCAGCCACTGAATGCCTGAGTCCTGACACTCCCAGCAAAGTTAGGCAAAAGATAAATTACTTTACACCAGCCAATTGTCTTACAAAAACAAAACTGTTAGTTGAATCAAGCAGTGGAACGGCTCTTAGTTCTCAGTAAAGATTGAAACTTTAGATTAGCAGTGAGAGTTAGAAAAAACTAATAAATAGTTTAGGATGCTATAGGAATAAGGTCTTTACTTTAATAAAAACTTAAAAGAAACTATTAACCTTAGGATATTAAGATATATTTACTCTAGATTTAGGATAGAGATATAAGGCCAATATCTACTGCCAAGAAACTTCTACTGTGACATAGCAATTACTACTCAGTGTCCTGTAACTTTTCAATTATGACTTGTAATTAAGAGCTAACAAGTAAAAACTAATTGATCATGTTAAAAACTATTGATGCTCCTTTTTTCTTAAATGTTATTTCCTTGGTAAAGGTTATCTTAAGATTTCTACATTTTACTTCAAAGAAAATTCATTTCCTGACTAAACTTTGTAATGTTTTGGTTTCCTGCTCTGCATGCCCCGTATCTCGTCAATCATGAAATAGATAATGAGTTCTGGTTAATGTATGAGTTTTGACCTATTAGTAACATATGTAATTGTAAAGCTCCACCAAATCCTTTGTTCTGCCTTCTCCTAAGACTGCTATATAAGCACTGCCCCCGTTCAATAAAGTTGCTGTGGATTTGGGAAACTTTTCTCTGTCTCTCATTTCTGCAAGCCATCAGCTTCCTGGTGTTTTCCTGCCAAAGGGAACCCCACAGAAAATACCCACGACCCCAGGAGGGCTGGCTGGTCTCAGCTACCGGCAACAGCAAGCGTTAACAGCTGGCCTTCAAAAAAAGTGCAGTATATATTAGAAGTACTGAGAGGGAATGAGTAAGAGCAGCTTGTAGCTCTTATTACAAACAGAAGACTGTCAAGGTCATCCTACCACAAGGTGACCATACCTGCTCTGGAACTTCTACAGCAGGTCTGCTTCAACTCTTCCTTCCAATTGCCTGGACTGTATGATTAGGCATTTGGACTACCTATGATTTACAACCACAGGCCAGGGCTTAATTCCAGCATAAAGTCACCCACAGACTTACAATGTGGTGATACCTTATCATCCATCACATTTTTTCTTCTGTTTCCAGACATGGGAGAAACAAGTATCTCCAGGCTCAGATCAAATGGGAACACTTGGATTGCAACCAGGTAATCACTGGGAAGTCATTACAAGCAGCAAGAAGTTAAATCCAGATTCTCATGGAGACTACTGTAGGGGACAGTCACAACATGAAAGCAATCAAATGTATAAATAATCTTAGCTTTTTTCTTAAGTTAAGAAATACAGTGTCTCAAAAACTTGTGAAAATGTTTAAACAACATAGGGCTGGTGAGCTGCTGCCCACTTTACCCATCCTACATGTTCTTTCTGGCAGCAAGAGACTGTCCAGTGGCCTCTGCTATCTCGGGCCCTGTCACCTCTACCTTATAAATGTACTTCTGCAGAGGAAAAATCAGGGAGCCAAGGGAAGGCAGCTTGAGTGAGAAGAGGATGCAAGTCAAGAGCAAAAGAACAATGTGAAGGGCCAGAGGAGATGGCTTGAGAAACCTGGCCGCGGGTGCTTTGGTCTGGGGACTGAAGAAGTGGCTGAACATTAGTGCAATGACATTGGTAGTAAATGATGGCCCCTTTCTTCTGACTCCTATCCCCCAGCTGGTCATCCCCCACAGCACGGTATGCAGCAGGCACATTTCGTGGTTTGAGTGGCACACAAAGTCACAACCATCTGCTACCAGGTTGCCAAGATCCTGCCAGAAGGCCAGATGGGGAAACTGCTCCATTCCCTTGGCTCCCACCACCAGCCTCTGGTATAAGAAACCCCCAGTGATAATAGACAGCAACCAGAGATGCAAATGCAATAACAAATAGGATAGACCCCACCCTGAGATGGGAGACCTCTGGCAAACAGGCTAGACTGCTATCCATCTCAAAGAGGTAGAACCAATCTTGGATTTTGCCTCATTCCTCAGACATTGGATTAAAATTGTCCATTAGGGTGAGTCAATTGCAGGAGATCATCACCACTGCATGATGCTGCTCTTTGCCACAGTGGTTGACATACTCATCACCCCCTTTATAAATCAGCATGATCCAATTCCATTGAAGATGTGATTCTCTGAGTCTCCCTACCACTGTTTCCTCCCCATTACTTTTGTTGATTTGCACCAGGCCTACGCCACAGGTATGGTGGCCAGCTTCCAGCATTCTCTGAATATGTAGATATATGTATCCGAGCCTTCGCCTACGGTATGTGCGAAACTTCTGTAGAACAGCGGCTCCAGTCTTTTCATCAGAGACACCTCTTGCTTGGTGAAAAAACTCACAAGTTTTTTTCTTCTCTCTGCCAGAAGTCCCTCACTGCCACAGCCAAGACCAGCAACAAGAACAGCCCAGTCCTCCAGAAGTGGAAAAGGGGAACATTGTGTCACCAGCCAAGCTCAGAAGCCCAGGATGGATGGGTCTCCAAGGTCGGGAGACGCGGCCAGCAAGGGGCCAGCAAAAGGCTGGCCGACCCCAGCCAGACAGAGCCCTGGAGAGGCCAGCATCCCTGCAGGCTCAGCACTGCGCCCAGCTCCAGACACCGGAAACAGGAAGTGCAAAGCCCGAAAACTATTCTTTATCTCCTTTGTAGAATTAGATTGGAGTTTGTATATGAAGAGAATACACTACTAAGTGTATTATGCTACATAAATTGATAAATATATTCTGAAGTAATTTTTGGATAATTGCCCTCATATTTTACATTAAATACATTTAGAGTAGCCATTTATTGCCATTTGAAACAATGAATTTGTGATTAGGAAATAAAGATTATTTGCAACTCTGAGTAAGTTAGCAAGCTCATCAGTCTGTACCAGGCACAGGGTAAAGATAGGAAGTAGAGAATAACATAGTCCAGACCCATGACTTTGTAGTTTAGTGGTGAAGACAGATATATATATGCTCACAACTCTATCTTCAATCTTACTAAGAGTGAAAACAGAATACTATGGGAGCACAAAGAAGGAAGAATTCAATTATAATTATGATAAACTGTGAAGACTCCAGATCGAGGGGCATTTTATATCAGCTTGAAGAGGAGTTTACTGAGCAGAGACTTAAGGAAGAGGAAATGCAGGTACTGGCCAGGAAAAGGTGCAACACAAAGACAGTGCTACAGCATCCCATCATGGGAGAATGCTACCAGACAACTTGATGTTAAGGACACCTACAGAGCTATATTCAGGTGTGCTAAGGATGTGATACATATCTGGAAGGCTAGATGGTTGAGTGAGTGCATCACAAGCTGAGTCTCCCTGAGTTCAAGTCCATCACAGTTACATATAAATAGTCAAGGCTGGGGCTGGAGAGATATGGCTCAGCGGTTAAGAGCACCAACTGCTCTTGCTGAGGACCCAGGTTTGATTCCCAGCACCTACATGGTGGCTAAGAACTGCCTTTAACTCCAGTTCCAGGGGAATCCAACACCCTCTTCGGACCTCCGCAGCATTGCGCAACACGGGTGCACCAACCTACATGCAGAGAGTACAGTCATACACATAAAAAATAATTTTTAAAAAAAAGTGAAGATTTTCTTAAGTATCAGACATTTTATCTTGTTTGGGCATTTTAATCTTCCAAAAGGGATTGAGAAAAGATAATTTGTTTATTTATTTATTTTCTTTTTAATTTATTTATTTATGTGTATGAATCTACTGTTTGCATGTAGATTTGTGCACCCGTGTCGTGCAATGCCGTGGAGGTCAGAAGAGGGCATCGGATTCCCCTGGAACTGGAGCTCTCCTGAAATTGAAACAAATGCCCAAACCTATTTTGAAAACTGTTTATTTAGAATTATTCCCTAATGGGTTAATTTGAAATACTTATACATTGTATGATAATAGTAACATCCAGTGATACTGTCATGTACTTTAAGAAGATATTATAATAATAGTTAAGTATTGTGAAGAGATCCCCAATCACATAGAAATACACTTTCAAGTATGGACCTTAATATCCAAAGTAGATTTGTGGAAGTTTCTTTTAAGCTACTAGCATGTGTTTGAGTATATTTTCTGTTTTAAATATACTAATTAAGTATAGACAGCCATTTGATATAAAAGGCAACTTCCTTGGTGAAGTTATACTACATAAAAAAGGCATTTTATGTACAAATAACACAACTATCCAAGAGTATGTTTTAATTTTACATTGTCTGTTGTCACCAAAAATTCACTCCAGAATTTATTAAATGGTCCAACAAAGTTTGTGTTGGACATAGGATTTAAAAATATTTTTTAAAAACCCTTCAGCAATATTTTCATGGTTATTTATATTGCCCTAAAAAGTCAGGGGAGCTACATATTAGAACCATGGACTCTTGGACTTTACTAGGAAATGATCAGTATTATGGAGAATTCTCATATTTTTTTTTTTATGTTACAATTTGACCTCTGCATAGGGACTTTCATTATCTGACAATAATATTCAGCTTGCAAAACTAGTCTCAGTCAATTTAAAGGGTTCAGCACACAGGCACACATTCAATATTTAGTGTTATTTTTTTCATTCTTTTTAATAGAAGGCCTTGTAGTGGTCAGACTGGTTCCTTCCATTTTTCTCTTTTAACAGTTGGGTCACTGATCTCACAAATCATATTTCAGTTGGAAATGAACGGTGCACTGCTGCCAGCATTTTGTTAGAAATAATGACACACTTTACTACCTGTAAGTGCTGACTGAGTGCTTCTGCCTTCTCTTCCCAAGGTGACTGTAACACAGATTGATGAAAGATTCTGCAGGACGACAAAGGTTAAAGATGCAGACCCAGAGCGAGAAGCCAGGCTGACACTGATGGAGTGGATGGCGATGGGAATGCCCACATTATTGTCCTTCCTTCTGATAACCAGTGTAATATGAAAACTGACTACAGAAGAAAGGGACAAATTAAATCCATTAATCAAGCATATCTCTGCTAAACAGTTGTTCTAAAGAGATGAACAAATGAAAAATTTACTGTTTGTTTTCATGCTTGCAAGGATGGGGGAAGAAAATTAATTATAAAGTACTGGCCACACTATTAGTTAAGTTTTTTTCTTGAGGAAACTATTTATTGCTTTGTCAAGGGACAAATGAACCTCATTAAGAAGATTAGTTTCACTTGGTAATTTTGCATTAAGACAAACTAATAATACACACTTCAGAAGATGCCCTGAGTGAAATTATGAACGTTCAAATCCATTTTTTATTTCTTAATTTACAAACTATTAGAAAATGACCACTCTATTAGGCATTGTGGAAACAGAGGGAATCAAATGATCCCCACCCTTTGCCTAAGTGCCTGAGGAGAACCTTTTCCGCATAAGTTTTCTGAGCATGTTGATGAACTTATGAATGCAAGGGTTATAACTCGACCATGGCAGTTTACTCTTATGCTGGAGCGTGTCGAGCAGAACTCCATGCCAAAGGCAATTTTTGATAAGCTTCTTTGCAATCCTTTTCTTTTCAAAATGTTTTAAGTGCCTTGGACAAATAGCAAGCTGACATCTGGTTTTCTGAATTCCCCCTTCAACCTATACAGTTCAAGAAAAGAAAGGGAAAAATGCTATTTTGCTATCAATCCTGTCTGTCCAGTGGGCTGAGGCTCCTTATGCAGCCAGAGTGAGTGTAGTTCAGTTGCAGTGCTCATTTAAACTCTGGCCTTTCTGTCCAGGTGGATAACAAGGGGGCCAATTACTGCCCTGTGTGAGGGGTAGGGCAAGATGGCAAACACCTGTCTTCAGAACCAGGAATGAAGCCACACTTCCAGGGAGTGTATGAATCACCTGTGAAATAATGACTTTTTTTGGAATCAACTGACCCGGGCTGAATTTAGACTAGTGACCCAGAAAGAAAGGCCCACATATTCCATTACCAGACCTGTGAGCTATTGAAGACATCCCCATCCACTTCTGGCTTGCTTTTGTAATAGGAGTGTTGCACTAGTTTAGGGGAATAGAAGCAGTACTGACATGCACTTCTGTTTTTCTTCTGGCTTGTTGTTTTAACCTCTGTAATTCAGCAGGAACTTTAGGGTCATGGTGATTGAATCATTCACATCACAACGGCTTCAAAGTTCACTACTTCAACCCCTAGGCTCTCATAGGATGATAATGGTAGAATTTTAAAATATTTTATTAATATAAAAATATAAGTTTTCTTTAGAGAGATTTATATCAGGTTATAAAAAAGTGCTAATGAGTGGGTATTGCAGTCAGAACTGATCTTTTTTACTTTTATTCAATACAAGTATGGAAATTTGAGGGGAGGATACAAGATACAAGTTAGATTTATATTATATATAACCCCCTTTTAGAATAATTATGAATAATTATATAATAATTATATAAAATTATGAATCATAAATATGATCTTACTTGTGTTTGTTTAGGTTTCTCAGAAGCAAATTCCAGGAGAATATATATGCAATTATCTTGCATGGGAAGAATGCCATACAGAAACAGAAATAAGGTAACGGCATTTAAATGGAAGAAAGACAGTAACAAAAGGTATCATTCACAACTGGGTCACCACTTTGTACCGTTTTCGGCTAATTCTTGAATTGTGTGTGTGTGCATGTGTGTGTGTGTGTGTGTGTGTGTGTGTTGGCATGTGTATTGTATGTTTTTTTAGAATATACATATATGCATATGTGTGTGCAGGCACACACACAAGATTATACATGTGAAGGGCAGAGGTTGTTCTCTACATCATTTTTTTTGAGGCAGAATCTCTCTTGTTGAACATGGAAATTGTTAGTTTTTTTACTACACTTCTTATTGAAATATTTCTGAATATTAACAATAAAAGTTTGGTAGAAACACAAACCATTTACTTCAATGTATGAGAATAATTGTGATAATTGATAATTGTGGTAGTTTGCATGAGTGTCCCCCATAGGCTGTAAGTATTCAGACATTTGTCTCCAGTTGGTGGCGCTGTTTTTGGAGGTCTTAGAAGATGTGGCAATGCTGGGGGAAGTGTGTCACTGGGGGCGGGCTTAGAGAGTTTAACAAGCCTCATGGTATAAAGTTGTCCTCTCTCTGTTTCCTGTGCTCTTTGTGAGATGTGACCTTCAGTTTGCTGCTCCAGATCCAGCTGCCACGCCTCCCACCACAATGGACTCTAATTCCCTGGAACCGCCAATCGTAAGCTGAAATAAACTCTTCCTTTATTAAGTTCCTTGTTCATGGTGCTTTATCACAGTAATAGAAAAGTGACTAATACAGTTGGTACCAGAGAGTGGGCTGTTGGCTGTGAAGAACCTGACCATGTGGATGTTTGGAGAAGTGTGGAAGATTTTGGAATTTGGGGCTGGAAAGGCTGTTGACTATTGTAAGCAGAGTTTAAAGGGCCATTCTAGTGGAGGCCTGGAAGAAAGCATGGCTGCAAAAGATGTGGTTCCAGGGGAAAATAAAGACTTAGGCAGCAACCGGGATATTTTGATAAAAAGTCTGGCAGCAGTTTGCCCACAGCCCAAATGCTTGCCTGATGCTAAGTTGAAAAGCAATGGACTGATGTCCTTCGCTGAGGATATTTCAAGACAGCCTAATGTAGAAATGGTGGTGTGGCTTTTAATGGTGAATATAATACAGATCTACAGTGAAAAAGAGCAGATGGGGCAGAAAGAAATGCAGAATGTACAGTTTGGATCTGAAAACTGCACTAGGAAGATTAAAGGTGGGGCCAAGGCATGTGAAGGAGAGGCTCCCTTTCATAAGGAGATTAAATCCATTAAGGAGAGGCCTGGAGATTTACAAGTAAACAAAAGAATTAGTACCTCAGGGCAAGACCACACCCAGCTAATCCTCCAGCAAGTCCAGGGCAGAGAAAAGTTACAAATGTGGTTAAAGTAGGAGAGAGTCCATCCTGAACTTGCAGCCAAACTCAGCAGTTTCATTCACATGGTGTTGGCTTTAGAGGCATGAAGTCTGCAACAGTGAAGGGGTCATCAGTTCTTCCTCCACAGTTTCAGAGAGCTGCCAAGGTCAGGCAGAGCGCAGCAGGGGTGTCCCTGCATAAAGTAGGCCCTGATGGGCAATTGTGTGAAGCTGTGAATGTGAAGCCTGGTTGGCAGCGGAGACCCCAAGAAGACTTTCGAGATGCCAGACCTGTGAGATATTTGCCAAGGAGAGCTGCATACAGGGAGTGGTACCAGCCTAAGAAAGAGATGTATGTTGCAAGCAAAGCTGGAAGAGCTGAGCCATCTAAGCCCTTTGGAAGTCAAGTCCCACAAGTTGCATGTGGAGCTACAGGACTTGGTGTTTGCCCTGCTAGTTTTCGGTCTTGTTTTGGTCCAGTATTTCCTCACTATGCCTCTATTCCTTCCTTTTGGAATGGGAATATGTATTCAGTTCCACTGTACATCAGGAGTATGTAATTTGTCTTTTGATTTTACAGGAGCTTACAGTTTGGGAGATTGGCCTGAGTCTCAGAGGAGACTTTGGACTGTGGACTTTTGAATGGCATTGAGACTGGTACAGACTGTGGGGACTTTTAAGGTTGGACTAAATGCATTTTGCATTTTATATGGTCCAGAGCCTATGGGGGCCAGGGAGTGGAATGTGGTGGTTTGCATGAGTGTCCCCCATAGGCTGTAAGTATTCAGACATTTGTCTCCAGTTGGTGGCGCTGTTTTTGGAGGTCTTAGAAGGTGTGGCCATGCTGGGGGAAGTGTGTCACTGGGGGTGGGCTTAGAGAGTTTAACAAGCCTCGTGGTGTACAGTTGCCCTCTCTCTGTTTCCTGTGCTCTTTGCGAGATGTGACCCTCAGTTTGCTGCTCCAGATCCAGCTGCCACACCTCCCGCCACAATGGACTCTAATTCCCTGGAACTGCCAATCGTAAGCTGAAATAAACTCTTCCTTTATTAAGTTCCTTGGTCATGGTGCTTTATCACTGCAACAGAAAAGTGACTAATACAATAATATATAATAATGTGCAATCTTGTTTAAACCTCATTACACTAATGATAATTTGAGATGGAATATACTGTTAGAATACAGGATAGCTACCTAAAATTTGGGAGAATTTTATAACATTTGTGTTCTCAATCTACTAAAAAGCAATAGCATACCTCCCTATGAAGCAAACAAAAACAGTTAAAAAAACTGGTTTTGAGGTTAGAAAGCACTGCAAAGCAGAGGCTTCTGAGAAATAAAACATTTACAAAGTCTGTTTATATTTGATCCCTCTACTGATATACTTTAAACCTTCAATCCCACAGTATAATAAAAGAGATGTCAGATTCAGGATTTCCTCTTAATATTCATACAATATCACTTGGACCACATGTGAATGAAAAATGTTCTTAATTACTAATCCAATAAATGCTACTGGGGATATAAAGTAATGAATATGCTTTAAGGTCTTTCCTAGTTATGCCAGATTACTCATCATTCCAGATAAGTGGCATTATATCCCATCTAAAATTCTAGAGAAGAAACCAATATTTTATTGTGTAATATTTTAACTAAAAATGGTGAGATTTAGTGCAGTGTTTATACTTTGTAAAATATAAAGTTGTAATTTACTTTCATATCTCAAAATATTGTAACATATTTCCCATGAAAGATGCACCTAGGTAAATTCCAGCTCAAATTCTGCAAGTTCTGTGTTCAAAGTTTGTTTTGAATTCAGGAATCAGGACTTAAATCCAAATTCTGGGAGGCTGTTAAGGGCTGTGGCAATTGTTAGGTTGGGTCTGGGTGAAAAGCCAAGATTGCATAGACCTGAAAGACCCTCCTCTCTTTTCCAGTCAGGCCAGATTCCCATGAGAACTCTCGAATTGAGACTGACCTCCAGATCTGAGACCCTGACCTGGCTTAATTGGACAGATTTCAACCCAATGTCACTATTTCCCCTCCCCCTATAAAACGCTTTACCCGCCTCCCAGATGCATGCTTTTTCTTGGTCCTGGAGGCCATGGATTAGCCGAAGAGAGTGCTCAGTTCCTGGAATAAATGCCTTCCTTCATTTACTTTTAATTTGGACTGATTTGGCCTTTATCTCTGCATTAGATACTTGGTGTAGATGCAAATCCATTGGTGGCCCAATGGAGAATGGGGTTATTTTTCCTTGGCCTGGGGCCCAGGGCCCACAGACATGGGGGACACTCCTTTCTCTTCCCAATGCATCCTGGCTTCTGACCTGGTATAAGTCCGTTTCCTGTTGCCTCATTTCTGCTTTCCAGAGCTCCTGTCTGTAAGCATTTGCAACACCAGGGACAGCTCTCTTTCCTCAGCTTGGTGACCTTAGCCCAGTCGATCCAGGGTCCACTGGCTGTTTGTGCAAAGAGTGCAGAGCCAGCCTGTTGTGAGGGGTCCCTCTGGATTGAAGACATTCATCCTGATTCCTCCCCACGCCTACCCTATGCGTCCCAGATGTGCACTTTCCCATGGTCCTGGAGGCCATGGATTAGCCTAAGAGAGTGCATTTTCTGGAATAATTTCCTGCCTTTACTTACTTTTAATTTGGACTGATTTGGCCTTTATCTCTGTGTCAGATACTTCTTAGCTGTAGGCAATTCCCCATGCCTGCTGAGGAATTTGGGGGGGGGGGTCCAACCATGAAGGAACCGGGGTGAGAGGTGCAGAGTCAAGACATAGACTCTAGGAATTGGATGAACACAGACAGAGGGTGAGCTGTTGTGTACTCCTTTATCGGGGGCAGGGTTAGGGTTTATGTGCTGTTCTCATTCCCGCTCTTCTGCTCTTCTCTTAGTGCAGTGTCATATCGCCTTGTGGTTGGCACTGGGTCTGCAACTCAGCTGCTTATATGGTCTCGCCTGCCTAGGGCAGGTTAGATTGATGAGTGACAAACTCTGTGCATATGTAATTCTCAGCATACTGGCTACCACATTTCCACCCTTTGTATTTAATTTTGCATGAGGAAGAGTCCAGTGGGAGCTCAGGTGCTATGCCCGAACCTTGTTGACATCACCTCTGGCATTCCCACATTTGACTGCATCTGTCTTAGGTTGCTGTGGTTTTGCAGTCTTATCCATCTTTGACTGGCCAGCCACCAAGGGAAGAGGCCAGGAGTGGTACTGTGGAGGGGAAATACAATCTCATTCCCATGAATTGTGGATGGATGAGAGCCAGATGTGAATCACCTCATTAGGAGGGGTACATGCAGAGTCCCTATTGACCATTGCTGAGAGGACCTGGGCTGTTGTTTTGTTGACCTGTCCTTGGCTGTGGGCAAAGCAAAACAGACACCTGAAGAGAAAAAGGGCAGAAAAGGTCCAGGAGATAGAGGATGCCCCAGGTGACCAATGTAGCAGGATAAAAAATGGACTTTAGCTTAGACCACACCTGCAAAACAAAGCTAATATCAAAGGCTATGACCTCCGTGTGGGTAGAGTTAAGGGGGACAACTTGAGAACCAAGGGTCAAGGTGCAGTTAATAAACTGCTGTGTCCAGGGGCCTTTAATAATATCACCAAGTTCACAATGTAGACATGTAATATTGAGGACTTGGTAAGGGGTCAGGCAGAATGAGGAAAACTGGGGTCCCATCTCATTTCTCCCTCTCATTATGTGGCCTTCAAATCCTTGAAGGAAGTTCACAAGAGTGAACTACAGTTGGTGTCTCCAAGATGGAATCATTTCTGCTTGGGGGTTGTATTGGGTCCTTAGGACCATTATTTTAATGGAATGTAACTACTGGTTAATAAATCTGACAAGTGAGTTAAGCATTCATGAGCCACAAGTCAGAGCAACCAGAAGGATAAGCCCACTGACAGATCCAAGAAGTCCTCAGCTCTCAGCTGAGAAAGAAACTGGGTCTTTTGGGGGGTCTTGACCCTAAACTGCCTAGCCAATTTTTAGCTCCTATTACCCTCTGAGGAGGTTACCCCAATTGCCAAGAGGGAATCAGGGTGCTGACCACTCTGACTCCTTCCATGCTGAAAAGGGGAATAGGAGGTGGCAACTGGAGTACCCCTGCTTAGTGGATCAATCCAAAAGACCCCAAAAAGTATAGTTACAGAGAGAACAAAATCCTTGACTAGTGCCTGTGAAGGCAAGAGTAGCCAGGTACATTTTCTAGGCAGGGAACCAAGAGAGGGACAGGGTGAATTAAATGTCCAACTTAAAAGTCCATTGTAATCTCTCATTGAGGGGTTCCGAAGCATCCATTATTGGGCTTCTCCTTTTGTTCATTTATCCATAGCGTCTGAACTCAGCATCTGCTTTCCAGGAAATTTCAATAGTCACAGTGTGAGTTACCCCTTAGGTAGTGGCTTAAATAGAGAGAAGAAACTGTTATTTGGTAACAACAAATCTCATATGACTTTAAATGACTTAAAATCTAGTGTTTGGAGGCACAATCTCTCAGGCTTTAAAGGAAATACAATGATTACTTATCTTTTGGTTATACTTTTCTTTTGGTCCACTTAGCCCAGATTAACCAACTTTTGTTTTCTCAAGGTCAGTTGAGAATCTGGTCCTCAGGGGCAACTTGGATTTTGAGGGAAGGAGACTCCTGTCTCCTCTCAGCTTTTCATTTACCAGTTCCATCCACACGAGGACAAAGTCAGGTCTTGCTAGAGTAGGCTTCCTTTTTTGAAGCATGAAGAGACTTTCCTCTTTACAGACTGGACACTGGCTAGTGGATCTCCAAGACCTGCCTCCCCAGGACGACTGGTGATTCACAATTGCAGGACATTTCAGGAGATGGCCCCAGACATAGTCCCCTGGGACTGGATGACCTCAGAGGGCAAGAAACAAAGTTGTTCCTTAAGTCCCTCAGCAGAATTGGTATGGGCATTTAAGTAAGTATGGTCGTTATCCATCCAGAAAGGCTGTTACACCAGTCTAACACCTTTAATTACTGTCTAATATTTTAAATAAGGCTTGGACTATTGTCCAAGCAGCTTTGTACAATACTGACTGGAGGAGGGACTTAACACTATGTGTTAAGCAGCCATAAATCACAAGATCGAATTAAACAATTTTAGGCTTATTTTAAATGTAAAACTGTTCACTACAATTACTACAAACAGGAACAACCTTTTTTTTTTTCAGACCCTTTATCCTGATTTATAGTTTTCCCAGAAAGACAGGAGTTGTAATACATACCAGAAGAAAGGAAATAAACTGATAAAGATTACCAAGCCCATCCAAACTGTTTTCTTCTGGACTTGTTCAGGAAGATAGAATCTAGCTTTTTGAGCCAAATTATCTGGTTAGGTCAAAGGAAATATCCAAAAGCAACTCTTGCAAGAAACAAAAGGTACATTTTCAGTAGCCATAGGTAACCCACCATTTGCCTGTGCCCATTTAATCCAAATCTGTAATAAGGAGTAAGGTTCAAGCCAGAAGAGGACAGAAAAATTGTGAGGAGCTGTAAGCCTGTTCATAAAAAGTTAACTTCAGAGCTGTTCCCTAAAAGTGCAGATATGCAGAGAAGCTTCCTACCTGCATACCTGATGTTCCGGAGGAATCTTATCACAAGCAAACATTGTCTGCCGGAGCCAGCAGCCCGTGGAGGAAGCTTATCGTGGGCAAACTATCTCTGCCGGTGCGAGCAGCCAGCCCCGATAAACTTTTAACTTTTACAAGAGCTACCTCCCACCCCCTCCCCTCTTCCTGATTCTTCCCACCTTTTACTAAATAAATACCACTGTTTTGTTCAATAAATCAGACTTTGACAACTTCGCAAAGTCTCGATCTTTTCTCTCGCTCATCTCCACAGGTTTTGGGGTCCTTCTCGGGTACCGGATGTTACATGACCCGCAGACAGGGTCATATTGGCGCCCAACGTGGGGCTCGAGGTAAGAGACCCCTCTACCAGACAAGGAACAAGGAGGTCCGGCCGGACGACTTAAGACCGAAGGGCGCTCCCATCAGAGGAACGAGGAAAACCTCGGGAAAAAAAGAGAGGGTGCTCCCATCAGAGGAGCGAGGAAAACCTCTGGAATAAGAGAGGACATTTCACCACCCACGGAACGCAAATCCTTGGGGGAAAAAGGTAAGTGGTTCCTTGATCTAAAAAAACTTAGCACCTTGATGAAACTCTAAATTAGAGATGAAAACCCAAATCAGGGTAAAATAAGAGACTCTTAAGTTTGTAACAGCACTCAGAAATTTCAATAGTAATGTTCTCTGCAACCCAAAGACCTGGCTTGTGCTAGGATTAAAGGTGTGCGCCACCAACGCCCAAATGAGACCAGGAGACAAAACATGAAGCACAGTCTTAAACGAACCTGATCCACCCAGTTCTTTGAGACCAACCTTCCTAACCAAACACACAGTCTGCCACCTGTTCAGCAAGGTGGGGGCAGACCCAGAGAGGTCCCTTTTCCCCTCCCATGAGGAGGAGGAGGGAGGAGAAACAGGCTCAAAATATTCTTGCAGAAACATAACAGAGCCCCCAAAAAGCTGCCCAGACTGCTCTCCCTTGCTCCTTGGAGGCAAGAGCCTGTAATACACCCCTGGAAGCCATGCAACACCCCACTGATTCCAGATGCCAGACCTCCAAAATCAGTCTCCAGCAAAAGATGGAAAGGTTGCCAGAGTGCTCAGGAATTTCCCAAGCTCTAAAGACTCCTCCCAAGGCAGACTGCTGATGTAAATTTTACTAGCCTGTAAGAAGCAGATTATCTCTGGTCCTTTGTGATATCACAAAAATCTTAACCTGCCTCCTTTTTTTTTTTTTTTTTTTTTTTTTTTGGTCTTTGTTAAACAGGGTCTTCCCATAGCCGCAGCTGTCCTGGAGCTTGCTCTGTAGACCCGTTTGGCTTTACAAAGATTAGCCTGCTTTCTGCCTCCCAAGGCTAGGATTAAAGGCGTGGGCGCCACCATGCCTGGCTTGTATCCCAGATCTTAACAAGAAACAATAAAACCTTTAGAAACAGCTTAGAATTTTTTGTAGGAACTTAGAACCCAGGTTCTAATTGGGCTTTCTTGTAAAAAGTTTTAAGAGGCATCCAAACAGAAAACTTAATTTATTGCACAATATATATGAAAAAACTTTGAAGTGGCATCACTTTTAACAGAAACCAACAGAGACAAAAATCAGAAACCTGAGAGAACAGTTAACACACAGACAGGCTAGCATAGACATATGGAGACAAAAATCAGACACATGAGAGAACACCAACAACACAGAAGCTAGAAGCATACGATAGACATATGACATTTTTTAGTAAACTCCATTAAAACACTTTTGTACTCAAAGTCACCAAATGTGGATTGATTTACTAAATGTCTGTTCCACCTTAACTAACAGTTATGTTAAGAGGGCCTGCGCCTGGATCTTAATATGATGGATTTTTTATTTTTCTCTTTTCCCTGGCTATCGACTTACTCGGTCTTTCCCTCTGGTTCTGTCTCTCCCTTATTAGAGTTTGGAAACATAGCCTCATTAAAATCTTTCTCGGTGGTTTTAAGGATAGGTGCTGAAGAAGGGGAGACTGTAACCCAGACTTTCTCTCCCTGAAGCTGTCTTGAAGAACTGAATAAACTTCTCTTCCCTAGACAGTGAATTGCCCATCTCCCAAAAAAAAAAAAAAAAAAACAAACTCTACACTCAAAGCTGGGAGTGCAAGCTCAGTTGGCAGTGCCTACCCAACCTACATGAAGCCCTGGATTCAATGTCCAGTACCACATAAACTGGGCATGGTAATGTACAACTGAGATTCCAGCACTGAAGAGGTGAAGGTAGGAGGATCAGAAATTCAAAGTCATCTAAAAAAAAGGGGGAGGGGGGGATGCTGAGGGTATATAGCTTAATGGTAGAGACCTGGCTAGCAGCCTGAGTTTCATCCTAAGTACTTCAAACAGGAGAGAGGAAAAACCAACAACAAAAGAGTACCCACATTCAAACAACTAGGGAAAAAGATGAGGGACACAAATTGCCTAAAATAGTGTAAGCTCATAAAGAGTAACTGCTATTGCTGTTAACAAGGAACCTGAATCTGAAGCTTTAAAAGGGCCTATGAAAAACTGGAGAGACGACTCAGAAGTTAAGATCTGCTCTTGCAGAGGACCTGGGTTCAATTCGCAGCAGCTACATGGTGGCTAACAACCACTCCTAACTGTAGTTCCAGGAGATCCAATGCCCTCTTTTGACCTCCATAGGCATTGTAGGACACATGTGGACTACTTACACACATGAAGGCAATACACTCAAACATAATAAAAATAATTTAATTTTATTTCTTTTTTGTGTATGAATGTTTTACTGTCTGCATGTAGGTTGTGCACCCATGTCGTGCATGCTGCGGAGGTCAGAAGAGGCGTCGATTCCCCTGGAACTGGAGTTAAAGACAGCTCTCGAGCCACCACATGGGTGCTGGGAATCGAAACCCAGGTCCTCTGCAAGCGCAGTCCCGCTCTAACACTATGCCATCTCTCAGGCCCCATAAAAATAATATATATTTTTTTGGTTTTCGAGACAGGGTCTCCCTGTGACCCAGCTGGCCTGAATCTCCTCTGTAGACTAGGCTGGCCTTGAACTCACAGATCCGCCTGCCTCTGCTCCAAGTGCTAGGATTAAAGGCGTGCGACCCACCGCCCGGCATAAAATAATATTTTTAAGAGAGCCTGTGAGAAGGATATGAACTGTTAATCTCCCTACTATTTTAATCTATAAAGTAGGATATGAACTCCAATTGTCTCTTTTGCCTCTAAGGCTGATGGGAAAATAAAAAAGCCAATGAAAGCCTGATTTAGAAGGTAATACTCAAAGTTGGATGGTTTAATAATGTTTTCTTCTTCCTTTTTTTTTTTTTTTTTTTTTTTGTGTGTGTGTATCTTTTTGAGACAGGATCTCCCTATAGCCCCAGCTGGCCTAGAACTCACAGAGATCTGCCTGCTTCTGCCTCCCCAGTGATGGGATCAAAGGCATGCATCGCCATGCCAAGCTCCTTTTTTTTTTTTTGAGAGAGGGTCTTGCTATGTTGCTGAGGGTAGTTTTGAATTCATAGGTTTCAAATTATCCTTTCAGCACAGCCATGTCCAGTTTAATAGTCATTTTTCTAACAATATTCTAACAATAGACTAAAAGGAAAAAAAAAGTAATGAAGTAAAAACTGGGTTGGGCATGGTATTGTGTGCTTGTAACCGTGACTCCAGTCCTCAGGAGGCTAGGGAGGAGGATCTCAATTCTGAAGTCAACCTAGGCTACTTATTGTGATCCTGCCTCAATGCCTCTCCCTTCAAGAAGTAAAGACCAAGCTAAGGATCCACTCCATAATTTGCATAAACCAAGCAGTCTTGAACTTGAAAATAGTGGTATATGTGCTTTGGGTACCAACCAGAAAGGCCTTCACTAAGACAGTATCTAGAACACACACAGACATATTCTATATGTGGTACTAAGAAATGTGCCGGACAGCTCATGGTACTCTTTGAGAATGGCCCTGCTGAGATCTCCTGAGCCTAGTGGAAGGAAGAGCAGGAGACAGGGAGGACAATGGGGCCTCAGCAGACTGATTGTTGATCCCTTGGTCCACCTGTCTTTGGCTTGTTGATGTTGGGGTCGGAGTTATCCTCCCAGCTGGGATTAAAGGTGTGGTCTTTGGCTGATTGGATTTTGTGGCTGTTGGGGCGGAGTTATCCCCCAGCCGGTATTAAGGTAGGCTTGTGTGACTCTTAGATCTGAGATCTCCTGAGCCCAGCTTAAGGTACCCCCCCCAAACTGGGATTACGAAAAGGCATCTGCAAGGAGGCAGCAAAGCAAGCCTTCAACACAGTGAAGAGGCATTTAGGACTCACTTGGAATACAGACAGGAGAAGCCCAATGCCAGAATCACGAAGAAGAGACAACACTGGAAAGGGGCAGGATACTCCATTGCCAAGCGTTATCAAACCCTATGGAGACTCCTGCCGTGGGATCCCTCTGGGGATGCCCAGGACACAGACATCCGAAACACAATTGGGAACATATTAAAGAACTACAGATCATCAAAGAACAAATTAAAGAACTAAGAAAGAGAATGAGAATCAAGAGGACCTAGAGAGAGAGAATGACAAGCTCCGAAGGAAGTAGAAACACTGAAAAGATCCCATGCTGAAAAATAGATAAAGACCACACCAGTGAACAAAAGATCTAGAAGAGCGATCAAGAAACTCCAAAAAGAAGTAGAAATACTAAAGAAATCAAAGAGGGAATGAAAAAGGAAATCAAAACTCATCCTTCAAGAGGAAAGGTATGGAAAAAGCCTAGAGCAGAATGGATGAGCAGAACGATAAAGACTATCCGAACCTGAGATAAAGAAACACAGAACAACTAAAACCTCAAGGAAAAAGCATTAATGAAAAATTTAAAAAAACAACACACAAAATGAAACAATCAGGAGCTGTGCGGACACTATGAACAGATCACACTTACTGACATCATAGGGAAAGAGAGGAAGAAGAAAAGAAATCCCAAGAGAATGGTATTGATTCAGATCTTCAATCAGAATTAATAGATGAAAAACTTCCCCAAACTAAAAAAAGGGACAAAAACCATACCAATAAAGCACATAGAACTCCAAACAGACAAGATCAGGAAAAGAAATTCTACCATTACACATCATAGTTAAAATGCTTAGACCCCAAAACAAAGACAAAATCCCTAAAGCCACAAAGAGAACACAAACGTGACCTATAAGGGGAAAACTATCAGAAGTTACAACTGACCTCTCACGCAATATAGAAGCAAGAAGACCCGGCGCCAAGCATTCCCAGTGTTAGGCGAAATAGATTGCCAACAACGGTTACCTATCCCCAGCAAAAACACCCTGTCACACTCCATCCGCTTGACGGCCATGAGAGAAAAATCTCCCATGACCTAAACCAACTTGAACGCCTACTGTCCACGGGGTTAGCTTCGATGGCTCTCCAGCCCGTCCTAACCCCGCGCCCACCCCTCCCCCCCCCCCCCCTCCCCCCCCCCCCCCCCCCCCCCCCCCCCCCCCCGCCGACCGCNATTTTTTGTCTTTTGAAGACAGGGTCTCCCTGTAGCCCCAGCTGACCTGGAACTCACTCTGTAGACCAGGCTGGCCTTGAACTCACAAAGATCTGCCTGCCTCTGCCTCCTGAGTGCTAGGATTAAAGGCGTGCGCCACCACGCCCGGCGAGTGTAGGAGATTTTTAAGCTGAGCTCTAGACAAGTTGTTATGTAGTCAGATCAGAGTTCAAACCTAAGTCTAAGAGAAAGTTCTAGCCTTTCATTCTCGTCCCTGTTCCAGTCTCTGACTAAAGGTGCTTATGAACTGATTCCTAGATCCATTCTAGAGACCCTGTGGCTAACTTTCCCCCAACTCAAACTCTAGACACAGGCAGGCAGCCCCCAGGACAAAGTAGCTTGCTTGGGAAGGTGGACAGAAATCACTGATGAAAGAGCCTTTGATAAAGGGAGATCAATCTAATGGTGATTTACATAAGCCAGAAGCTAATCATGTACCTTTGGATTCGAGATCCCCCTCTGCCCTGCTCCCCACATCTAAATACAACTTTTAGGTTTCCTTAACAATAGCAGTTTTAACAGTGCTTTTAATTAGATGAATTAAGAATGTTCTCTGATGTTATCACCCCCTCCCGCCCCCCTATCACCTCCAATTCCCCACTGCTGTGAGAGCTCTGGGGTTTCCATAGTAACAAGACTACCAGCCCAGGTTGCCTCTCAACTGGGTGTCCTGGTCAGAGGAAAGTTATAGCCAGTCCTTCCCAGTGTGGTTGGCTCTGGATGAGGCCTTTCTGGGCCTGCTGTCAAAGCAATGAGGGACTGAGTGCTGGGAGAATGCGAGCCAAGTGAGCCCTGGCATTTCCTGTTAGAGATCTAGATGTGGAGAAAGCAGCTCCTGTCTCCCCAGGTTCTCAGACAGGAGTTGTCAGCCCATTCCCAGGTCAAAGTTTCCTCTCCTCCCTGTGGTCAGTTCGTTCCTGCTTGGATTTTGTTATTTTTGGTAACAATTTGTTTTTGTTTTTTTCGATTCTCTTCTCTCTCCTCAACCTAGAGAGTCTTCAACGTCCTGTACCCCATGCCGGCTGACCAGCGAAGACATGTCAGCATCAACTCTGCCCGCTGGCTGCCTGAGCCAGGGCTTGGTTTGGCCTATGGCACCAACAAAGGAGACCTGGTGATCTGCCGACCAGAGTGAGTTATTCGAGGGGAGGGGTGGACAGTATCTGAATGGAGGCCTAGACTGTGGGCCTGGAGATCTAAGTCCCACTAGAGAGCCATGGAAATAGCATATGGAGGAGATGAGCACGAGAATCAAGTTTAAAACAGGCCTGGGCTACATAATGAAACCCTGTCTGTAAAGAGAAAAAAGGAGAGAGAAAGAGCGAGAGCTACATTCTCAGTGTGCCCCCCCCCCTTTTAAAGGGCTTTCTTCCCTCAGGGTATAATTAGCTCTTTATTCCAAATACTGTCAAAAGACTGCTTTAGTAGCTGAGTATGGTAATTCCCACTACTTGGAAGGCTGAAGCAAAAGGATCATGAATTCAAGTCCCACCTGGGATACATAGACCGTATCTCTAAAAATCAAAAAGGGCTGGATCATTGGTAGAGAATATGTAAGGTCTTAGGTTCAGTCTCTGGCACTGCCAAAAAAAAAAAATTTTTTTTTGTCTTTTCGAGACAGGATCTCCCTGTAGCCCCAGCTGTCCTGGAATTCGCTCTGTAGACCAGGCTGGCCTTGAACTCACAAAGATCTGCCTGCCTCTGCCTCCCAAGTGCTAGGATTAAAGGCATGTGCCACCAAGCCCGGCTTTTTTTTTAAGATACTTTAGTGCTTATGTTTTCTTGAGTCTATATTTTCTTCTCCTTTGTTATCTCTGTTATCTGGTTTCCTAGTGATAGTGATGTCCCTTCAGGCAAATGAACAGATATCAGAGGTTCTTTTTTAAACCTTTTTTTGGAAAAATTCAACAGGTGGTCTTATGTTTTTGTAAATGCAACAGACATTAATTTAAATAAAATTGGAACTAGAGTCTTGTTAAAAACCTTAATTTGTCAAGCCTGTCTCTGTGTCCTGCCTGTGTTCCTTTCTGCTTGAAGATCTAGCTTATAATAGTAAAAGAAGACTGAAACATTCGATTTAAAGTCATAGTGGTTTTGAAGTAGGGAGTAAAAGGAGCCAGGAGCACCTCTGTCCTGGTGACACCCCTTTCCCTTCATCTGGCTTTTGGGGGATAGAGGTATATGCAGGCACTTAATCACTCAAGACCCTGGAATTAGACTGATTTATCATCAGTTTCTAGACCCAGGCAGGTGGGGAATGTGATGCTCTGGGCTTCACTGCAGATCAGGCTGATTGCTTTGTGGGACACTGTGGGGATCCAGCTAACTAAAGGCCACTTCTGCCTCCAGGCTGCCGTAATGCTGCCCTTTACTTGGTGGAGTCTTCTCCTGAGTTGTTGTACAGATTCCATTACAGTGCATGCTGTGACTGGTGTCTTACAGGGTCACTGGTTGTGGGGAGTACCCACATTGCCTATATTTTTATTTTTTTTTTTTTGAGACAGGGTCTTATGGATCCCAGGCAAGCTTAAAAATTTCTCTTCAGGGGCTGGAGAGATGGCCTAGCGGTTAAGAGCGCTGACCGCTCTTACAGAGGACCCGGGTTCGATCCCCAGCACCCACATGGCGGCCGAGAACCGTCTGAAACCTCATAGAACATAGTGGAATGTTAATGTTATATTGCTTTTTTTTTAAATACAGGGTCTCTCTGTAGCCCTAATTGGCCTGGAACTCACTATGTAGACCATGCTGAACTTGATCTCACAGAGATCCACCTGCCTCTGCCTCAAGTACTCATCACACCTGATGAGCCTGCCTCTTTGATGACTGCCATGCTGGGCCTGTCACTTTTGCCTTTTCTCTGGATCTTTGCAGATTCTCAGATAATTCAACATGAGACTGGTTGTCTTGTTTCTTGTTTTCCTTAGGTATTCCTCAGAGGAATCTAGTAGACACACAGCATAGTTACAGGCTTTTCTTATCCTGTTTTTCAGAGCCCACTTTCTTCCACAGTCTTGTTTTATCTGTGGCTCTCACCACTCACCTCTTTCCTAGCCTTCTCCCTTCTACAGTGATCCACCCTCCCAGAGGCACTCTCTAACCCAGTTTGTTGCCTACCCCCAAGATGTCATGTCTGAAACCCTAGCCCACATACTTGGTATGAGTCACAGACTCCACAGCCAAGCATGAAGGTGGCTTTGGCCTCTATTTTCTGTCTTCTCCCCATATGTTGTCTTTAGCACCCCAGAGTCTTAGGCTGCCTGAGGATGTCTTACCCTTGAAGAGCTCAGGCCTCTCCCCTGAGTAAGGTGGACACTTGGGCTGTAGACACTAGTGTTCTGACCCAGTGCTATCAGACTAAGAAGAGCTAAGTTAGCCCATCTTTTTTGGTCCTATTTCTCTCAATTTCTTGGGTTTCTCAGGCTTAAGACTGGAAGTTTAGGGTCTCATACAAATTTTGCAAGGATGTAACTTAAGTTCTTTTTTTTTTTTGTCTTTTTTGAGACAGGGTCTCCCTTTAGTCCCAGTTGGCCTGGAGCTCCCTATGTGGACCAGGCTGGCCTTGAACTCACAGACATCCACCTGGCTCTGCCTCCTGAGTGCTGGGATTAAATGTGTGCACTGTGACTTAAGTTCTTTAAAAGCTTCCCCAAGGTAGTCACGCCTGGCCTTGCTGCACACTGTAGCCCAGACTGGCCACAAACTCTCCGTTTTCCTGTTCAGCCTCTAAGTGTTTTGATCACAGGCATTTGCCACTATGCCTGGCTTAAAGCTCAGTCACCTTCATATCTGTTATTTGTGTTTTAGGTAAGATAAGGAAGTTAATACTCATCCACAGGTCATTGATAGAATCGAGTCTCTGAACTTTCCAATTCAGACTTCTTTCCTATAGTTGATACTTAATTCTTCTTCCATCAAACACCCCTTTTAAAGCTGGGTTTGGTGGTGTATACCTATAATCCCAGGACTCTGAGGCAAAGGTACAATAGTCTTGAGTCTAAAGCTCCCTTGGACTATACATAGCAAGACTGTCTCAAAACAAACTACACACACAAAACTAACAAGCAAAAACCTTTGAAGTTCTAGTGAGGGCTTGGGAAATGGATTGACCAGTAGTGATCCCTAAAACCATGCTTGACAACCTGAGTTCAATTCCTGGGACTCATATGGTAGAAGGAGAGAACTGACTCATACAACTTGTCCTTTGACCTTGGCATATGCTCCTCCTACACATGTGTATGTGAATACATACACATGTATACACACAAAATAAATAAGTGAAATGTAAAAAAAAATTCAAATTCTTTTGAAAGCAGTATGCTTTCTTCTGCAGAAAGTATACCATAAGAACATGCACGTGCTTTTGTAACTCCCTAAGACCTCAAGTAAAGGGTGAGCTCTAAGTCCTGTTTAGGCAATCAGGTGATTGGTACAGTGGGAAAATGTGAGGATAAGGGAGAGCATGGCCTAGAATAAAAACAAATGAATAGGGAAGTAGGCACTCAGGGGGCTGTGTGTTTCATAGGCAGCTGCCCAAGGCTTGCTGCCTATCCCTGAGTGACGCAGCTCCCTGGCACACCCATTCCCAAGGGCACAGAATCCAGCCTGCCAGCTGGGCCAAGATTGCAGCCCTCCCCCAAAACAGGTGGTTGTCTGCCTTTGTCCAGGAACAGGCAGCTGCAGCGCATTTTGTGCTCTTGGTGCTGCTCTTGATTCTTTTCCATTGTCTCAGCCTCAGCACTCTTGTCAGGCACAAAGGCTGGGAACAAGCTCCTTGGGTATCTCTTGGTGGTTGTAAAGCCTCCTTGACAGTAGACACGGGGTTTAAAGAATATCTCATTTTTCCCTGGGAAGGAAAAATGAGATATTCTTTAAACCCTCACCTCCCTTCATAGCAGTGAGGTGTGTGTCACTGCTCCCAAGCTGATTGTGCCTCCATCTGACTGCCAGCCCAGCCACTACCACCACTACCAGTATCACCCCCACACACAGTGGGTACGAAGGACTAGTTTAATAGGAGAGAGAGAGTGCTCCTGGCTTCATGGATCAAGTGATTGTGGGGAGGCATCACTAGAAGATCACTGCTCCCCAGAGTCAACTCAGAAGGCAGAAGAGAAATTGGCAGAAGTGGGGCTGGAGAGATGGCTCAGCAGTTAAGAGCACTGGCTGCTCTTGCAGTGGACCGGGGTTCAATTATCAGCACCCACATGGCGGCTTAAAACCATTTTTGGTGCTGGGCGTGGTGGCACACGCCTTTAATCCCAGCACTCAGGAGGCAGAGGCAGGCAGATCTGAGTCAAGGCCCAGCCTGCTCTACAGAGCAAGCTCCAGGCCAGCTGGGAATAAAGGGAGACCCTGTCTCAAAAAGACAAAAAAGAAAGAGAGAGAGACAGAGAGAGACAGAGAGAAAAGAAATTGGCAGTAGTAGAGCATTAGATACCTTGACCAAGGGTGGTATTCCTGACAAAAGCCCCAGCTCTGTCCCTTCAGAGGGAGCCCTCAGTGTAAATGGTGATTATAATGTGAAAATCCATTTAAAATGCTGCCCTTCACTGATTGGCCTTCCCAGTATTTTTTTTTTTTTTTTTTTTTTTTTTTTTTTTGAGACAGGGTCCCCCTGTAGCTCTGGCTGTCCTAGAACTCACTCTGTAGACCAGGCTTGCCTTGAACTGACAGAGATCCGCCTGCCTCTGCCTCCCAAGTGCTAGGATTAAAGGCGTGTGCCACAATGTCCGCCTAGCCTTCCCAGTCTTTATCCCTGTGTATGTCTAGCTTCCAGGAAAAAGTGATTCATTCATTCTTACCAAGGGCCCAAAGAAGGAAGGAGTTGGCTGTCATTCTTTTTTTTTTTTTTTTTTTTAAATGTGTATGGGTGTGCTGTGTGCATGTAGGTTGGTGCACCCATGTCATGCAGTGCTGTGGAGGTCAGAAGAGGGTGTCGGATTCCCCTGGAACCTGGAGTTAAAGACGGTTCTTAGCCGCCATGTGGGTGCTGGGAATCGAACCCAGATCCTCTGCAAGAGCAGTCAGAGCTCTTAATCGCTGAACCATCTCTCCAGCCCCGGCTATCATTCTTTAGTTTAAGGGCATAAATCATTGACATTCAGTCCCCAGAGAGGTTATCTTCAACTCTGTCTTTAGTACGTTGTCCAGAATTAAAATCATGTCCAGAGGCTTGGTGTTGTCAGACTCCCTGGCCAGAAAAAGAGAGCAGATCCCAGAATTAGACATGTTAGTGAGGAATAAATGCCTGGAACTCTACTAGGTAGCATAGGCAGATTTCAAACTTAAGATCCTCCTGCCTCAGCCTCCCAAGTTCTAGGGTTTTAGGCATATGCCACCATGCCCAGCTGTAACTATTGTTCTCTTTAACTGTGGACATTTTCAGTAAGTAGCCCAATCTTCGGTTCTCAGCTGATGGCACACGCTGCCTGAATGGAATATGTTTGGCCTCCAGTATCATGTTGATGGTCCCAACACAGACCGTTGGGGGCCGGGGTGGGGGTCCTTTCTGAGATAGAAGGTTTTGGGTCATACAGTACATGATTTGTTGTATGTTTGGTGTGACAGTTTGTTGTCATTAACGAGCCTTGAGTAGCAGGAGTTACAGAGGAGGGATTTGGCAGGGGCCCACATGGTATTGCAACCTGTCAATAAATCTTGACAAGTTTGTAAATCAGAAGCTTCTTGAAGCTGGCGCATAGACACAGTGCAGGCAGGATTGGAGTGTGGTAGTGACTGTCCTCGGAGGGCTCTAAGGTTGACTTCTAGCCATTTGCCTCCTCCCTAACTCAAGGCTACTATTGCTCACCTTCGCCCTCCAGTGGCCTCTAGACCACTCAGAAATAACTGTTAGGAGGAGGAAGGAGACACTGCTTTTTAAAATGAGTGTGGGGGTGCACACCTTTAATCCCAGCACTTGGGAGGCAGAGGCAGGCGGATCTCTGTGAGTTCAAGGTCAGCCTGGTCCTCATAGTCAGTTCCAGGATAATTGAAGCTACAGGGAAACCCTGTCTCAAAAAGACAAATAAACAAAAAAAAAAAAAAAAAAAAAAAACCCAACCAAACAAAAAACCATGGATTTCTTATCCTGTTCAAGAGCAGAGTAGGATGTTTTTGGATATCTCTTAGGCTGTCTACATGGGCACTAGAGATCTAATTGGCAAACTTCAAAACTGTTCTTCGGGCTAGTTAGATGGCTTAGTGGGACCCACATGGTGGAAGGAGAACCTCTCACAAGTCATCATATGACTTTCACATGCCCACTGTAGCACGTATGCTCACACACACGCACACACACACACGCGCACACACACACACACACACACACACACACACACACACCACAAATTTAATAAAAAAACTCTTCCTGGTCTTTCTGGGGTTAGATGGTTCAGCGGTTAAAAGCACTTGCTGTTGTTGCAGAAGACTGGGGTTCAAATTCCAGCACCCACATGGCAGCTAACAACCATAACTCCAGTTCCAGGGGATCCAAGACCCTCTTCTGTCCTCCACTGGCATTTGTACCACATGGGTGCACTTACATACATGTACACAATACACACATATACATAAAATGAAGAAAAGAACTCTATTCCTTTCTATTCCCTATCCCCACACCGTCACAGCCTCACCAGCACCCTACTCTCAACCATGGTGATTGATACAAAGCAATACTTTTTCAGGGAGGAATATTGATTTTATTTAATTTTTTGTTTGGTTGGGTTGTTTGGGGGGTGAGGGGGTTTGCTTTTGTTTTTATGATATTTGTTATTTTTTTTCAGAGCTGAGGACTGAACCCAGAGCCTCACGCTTGCTAGGCAAGTGCTCTGCCACTGAGCTAAATCTTCAACCCCTTTTTTGTATTTTTGAGACAGGGTCTCCCTTTCGTCCCAGTTGGCCTAGAGCTCACTCTGTAGACCAGGCTGGCCTTGAAGTCACAGGGATCCACCTGCCTCTGCCTCCTGAATGCTGGGATTAAAGGCATGTACCACTACACCTGGAAATATTTATTATTTTTATCTGTATGAGTATATTGCCTGCTTTTAAGTAAGTGCACCTGTGTCATACAGTGCCCATAGAGGTCAGAAGAGGGGGTCAGATCCCCTGGAACTGGAGTTACAGTTGTTAAGCCACCATGTGGGTGCTTCACAAGAGCAGCCAGTGCTCTTAACCACTTGAGCCATTTCTCCAGCCCGATTTTTGAGGCAGGGTCTCCCTGTAGCCCCAGCTGCCCTGGAACTCAGTAGGTAGACCAGGCTGGCCTTAATCTCAGAAACATTCATTCATTCATTCTCAAGTGCTGGGATTAGGGGTGTGTAGTACCACACCCAGATGTTTGTTTTTTGAGACAGTTTCAGGTAGCCTAGGCTTGCCTTGAATTATTGTTCCCCCTTCCTCTACCTCCCAAGTACTAAGCTTTTAGGCATTTGCCACCATACCTGGCTAGAAAGGAATTTCTTAAAGCAAGTAGTCCTGTGTTTGTGGTACTTGTGATTGAATTTAGGGCCTTGTGAATGCTAGGCAAGCACTTTACTACTATATCGCCAGCAGTCCTATGTTTGGGGACTCCCACTGTCATGCAGAACTAAAAGTTGGTGTAGAAAAAAGTGAATGACCGCTGCTTCCCTCTAGCATGGGGAGAAACTCCCTGATAAAAATCAGCAACCCAGACAACTCAGCAAATTGACCACTATAGAGAGCCTGTCTGAACTTCAAGTACCATTCCCACTTGCTTGTTCTTCTGACCCTGTCCAAGGAAGCTGTAGGTCCAGAAAATACCTGACAGTTTCAGCTCCAGGCAGTAAGATTGTTGTAGTGTATCCACTCTTCCTCATGGCTGTCACGGTAGGGAAGGGCTTGGGCACAAACCTCACTTTGGAGGACTGAGCAGACCCTTCTCTAGGAGCTGTTCATGGCACATAGCTCTCCATGTGCTCTGATCCAGCCTCTTGTTCACTGTCAGCACCTTTCTCCCTGTCTGAAAAACACTTGAAACCTGCTGCCTGTCTGGTATTGAAACTTATTTGGTTGCCGCTTGGCCCTATTGCGGGCATTTGGGACATTTAAGATGTCTGAGAGGCTGGAGAGATGGCCTAGCAGTTAAGAGCGCCGACCGCTCTTACAGAGGACCCGGGTTCGATCCCCAGCACCCACATGGCGGCCGAGAACCATCTGAAACTCCAATTCCAGGAGAACTCCAGTTCCAGGGGAATCAGAGACCCTCTTCTGACCTCCGCGGCATTGCACAACACGGGTGCACAAACTTGCATGCAGACAGCATGTTGATACACATACAGAAATAAATAAATGCCAGGCATGGTGGCGCATGCCTTTAATCCTAGCATTTGGGAGGCAGAGGCATGCGGATCTCTGTGAGTTTGAGGCCAGCCTGGTCTACAGAGTGAGTTCCAGGACAGCCAGAGCTACAGGTAGACCCTGTCTCAAAAAGACCAAAAAAAAAAAAAAAAAATGTCTGAGATACAGCAGCACTGAGCATCCTGAAGAGGGGCCATCTCTGGCACCAGTCTCAATGCTGCCTAGGAGAGGAGCAGGACTGACCCTCAGAGCCCAGGACTCGTCAGGAGTTCTTTTCTTACACTTCTCATCTTCTATTTTCCACCCTTCCCAATGGATTTTCAGGGCCTTAAACTCTGGTGTTGAGTACTACTGGGACCAACTAAATGAGACGGTCTTCACTGTCCACTCCAACAGCAGGAGCAGCGAGCGGCCTGGGTAAGCTGAAGTCAGAGGTCGGAGGGAAGTCCTTCAATGGGGTTCTGGGTCCTTCCTCAACCAGAGCACAGAGCAGCTTTTTATTGATCCATTTTATGTCTTAAGCTATTGCATATGGTTTTGTTGTTGTTGTTGTTGTTGTTGTTTTTTTACTTTTTATTTTATTTATTTATTTTTTTATCTATTTTTATTATTATTTATTTTGTATGTGTATGCAGTATTGTTTGCATGCAGGTCTGGGCACCCATTTCATGCAAAAAAACAAATTGCCGCGGAGGTCCAGCAGAGGGTCTCTGCTTCACCTGCGAACTGGAGTTCTCCTGGAAATTGGCGTATAGACGGTTCTTAGCCCGCCATGTGGGTGCTGGGGATCGAACCCGGGCCTCTGCAAGAGCGTCGGTGCTCTTAAACGCTAGCCTCTCTCTCACAGCCCTTACTTTTTATTTTTTTGGTCTTTTTGAGGCAGTGGTTCTATCTTTAGTCCCAGCTGTCCTGGAGCTCACTTCTGTTAGGACCAGGCTGGCCTTGAGCTCACAGAGATCCGCCTGCCTCTGCCTCCCGAGTGCTGGGATTAAAGGCATGTGCAACCACACCTGGCGGTTAAATACTTTATTATGTATGAGTGTATTGCCTGCATACATGTAAGTGCACCGCGTTGTGTGCAGTTCAGTGGGAGGACAGAAGAGGGTCTTGGATCCCCTGTAACTTGAGTTATGGGCATGGTTGTTGCCCCATGTGGGGGGGTACTGGGGATTTGAACCACAGGTCTTCTGCAAGAACAGCAAGTGCTTCTAATGCCTGAGCCATTCTTCTCAAACCATCTATTCATACTCTTAAAAAAAAAAAAAAAAACAAGACGGGCCAGGTGTGGTTGGTACTTGCCTTTAATCCCAGCACTTGGGAGGCAGAAGCCGGTAGATCTCTCTGACATTCAAGGCCAGCCTGGTTCTACCTAGAGAGTTCTAGGCCACAGGTCTGATCCTGTCTCAAAGACCAAATGAGGCGGAGAAAGGGGAAGGAAGGCGGGAGGGATGGAGG
Source organism: Rhizomys pruinosus (assembly GCA_009823505.1). NCBI lineage: Eukaryota > Metazoa > Chordata > Mammalia > Rodentia > Spalacidae > Rhizomys > Rhizomys pruinosus. Next base: position 1,496,172 of record VZQC01015026.1, on the reverse strand, counting down.
GAGGGAGAGGAAGGGAAGGAAAAGGAAGATAAAGGAAGAAGGGAAGACAGGGACTAGAGAGATGGCTTAGTGGCTAAGAGCACTATTGCTCTTGAAGAGAACCCAAGTTTGGTTCCAAGTATCCAAGTCAAACAGCTCACTGCCACCTATACCTCCAGCTCCATGAGAATCTAACACCTCTGGCTTCTACAGGCACCTTCACCCTTATGCACATACTTGCATATAGACATTCAGATACACATGATTACAAAAGAAAACAAAACCTCTGTTCTTAGAGTCTTTTTTTTTTTTTTTTTTTTTTGTCTTTTCGAGACAGGGACTCCATGTAGCCCCAGCTGTCCTGGAACTCACTCTGTAGACCAGGCTGGCTTTGAACTCACAAAGATCCGTCTGCCACTGCCTCCCAAGTGCTAGGATTAAAGGCGTGCGCCACCACGCTCGGCTTTTTTGAGGGGGGATGTTCTTAGAGTCTTGTAGAATATACATGGCCCCCTCCCATTCTGGCCATGATGTCTGGGCACACTTGGGATGAGAAGGAAGGGCCCTTGAAGAAAATACTTCCCCATGAAGTCTGCTCTGTGGCCATAGAGAATGGAGATGGGGATGAATGTATCTCTCAGATTACTAGGGCCATAGGGCCCATTCACCCCATGGTATCCCAGGACCTGGGGTTCCATGCCACTTCTAAGCTGCATGCTGAGAAGCTCCAGGGCACTGAGAACAAAAATCTGGCATTGCTCTTTTTTTTTTTTTTTTGCAACAGGGTCTCCCTGTAGTCCCAGCTGTCCTGGGACTCACTCTGTAGACCAGGCTGGCCTTGAACTCACAGAAATCTGCCTGCCTCTGCATCCCAAGTCCTAGGATTAAAGGTGTGGGCCACCACGCCTGGCTTAAAGACGGTTCTTAGCTGCCATGTGGGTGCTGGGAATAGAACCTGGGTCCTCTGCAAGAGCAGTCACGGCTCTTAACCACTGAGCCATCTCTGCAGCCCCTGTTCTCTCTCTGTCTCTGTCTGTCTGTCTGTCTTTCTCTCTCGTCACTTAATTCACTAATGAAACCTGGACCATTTTGAAAAAAACACAAAGCACTAGGTCAGTGGACATGTAGGAGTTGCAGGACACAGCTGGAGCAATAATTCCAGAAGTAGCTAGAAATGAGTATCTGGTTGTAGTCTCAAATGTCTGGGGCTCTGCTTTAGTGCCTGTTCCAGCAATCTCAAAAGTCTGTTTCTGATAAATGCCCAAGGAAAGGAGAGCACTAACCTTGGCCCTGGGTCTTGCTTCTTATACCCTGTTTTCATAGCTGCCATCAGAAAGTAATTGTAGCAGGGTTTTCTTCTTAGCATGCAGGCTTAGAATTGGCATGGAACCCCAGGCCCCTAGGATACCTATCTCAAAGCCTGACTGACTTCGTTCTGTCTCTTTTCCTAGAACTAGCAGAGCCACGTGGAGGACAGATAGAGACATGGGCCTGATGAACGCAATTGGGCTGCAGCCTCGGAATCCAACCACCTCCGTGACATCTCAGGGTACCCAGACTCTGGCTCTTCAGCTGCAGAATGCTGAAACACAGACTGAGAGGGAGGAAGAAGAGCCAGGGACAGCACCCTCGGGTCCTGGTGAAGGTAAGAGTCCTGCACTGCTAGAGGGAGACATCTGACTAGGAGTGAAACAGCATCTGCTGTCTTGGGAAGAGTTAGACCTAGGTTCCTGGAGGACCCAGTGTGCTTACCAGAGTGTGTACATAAAGTGAGACTTAGCAGGAAGCTCCTTCCAGAGCCTAGCCATGCCTGGGCATCTGGCTTCCAGGGCAGCCCTTGGTTCTCTCCCCTCAGCTAGCGGCAGATTAGGGCTGCTGCAGGGGAGGTTGTGCTGCTCCTTTTGCACTTGTTTGCTATTGTTGTGGCTGTAGTCAGGCAGCAGCCCTTCCTCTCACCTCTTTCAGGTATGGCACTGCCAGCCTCTGCTCTGGCTCTCTGTTGGCCTCACACTTTTAAGAACCAATTAGCACTTCTCAGCAGTAGGGCTCAAGCCATTTTGGAGCGCGTCAGGAGCTGTGTTAAGCAGGCTTTTCTCACTCTCCTTCCCTCCTACCCCCAGCCCCCTTGCTGCTCCTAACTCCAAACAAGGCAGCATCTGAACAGATATTTTCTAGGTCTAGTTGAATCATTTGCTTGAAAGACTATGGGAGGAGAGGCCCTGATGGGCATCATTCGAAGAATAACAAATTTGCTTTGTGTTGCCCCAGGGAATGGCCTTCTGTACCGCAGCCCTCCACAGGTACCGTCCCTCTCCCTGCCTGCCAAGAACTGAAATGTCTGCTTTGCGGCCTAGCCCGTCTCCTCCATCCGAGGCCTGTGGCTCTTCATGGAATGGAGCCCCTTGGGGACATGAAGAGCTGGAAGCTGCCTGGGGTAGCCAGCCAGCTGCAGCTCTGAGCCTCAGCCATCTCCAGGCCAACTCGTGTGGTTTCTGTGGATGCTGTGCCACCCTGGAACCTACCAAGCATGTCCCAAGAAGCCTGAGCCCCAGGTGCTCAAGGAGCTTCTACTTGTCCAGCAGAGCCAGAATACTCCTTCTCTGACAGCCTCAGGTCCTGATGAAGCACGCGTCGTGGGGGTCACCTGCAGGGAAGAGAGTTCAAGGGGGTCTCCATCCTTCTCCTCAGAGCTTGCAGTTTAGTGAGAGCATCCAGAAGGGGTCAGGACCCACTGTGGGGTCAAGGAAGATTTCAGAGGATGTGGTCCTGAGCTGAGTCTTTAAAGCTGGGTTGGAGTTAGGCATAGTGGGCTGGAAGGGGTGTTCCAGCACATACAAGGGCAGTAAGTGTAAAAACAAGGCACGTGGACAGAGCCCACTAGCAGGTGTGTGTTCATGGCAAGTCTGGCACATATTGAAAACTGAGAGTGGTTTATAGGGCCCATGGTAGAGGAGACCTCTGTCTTGAAGGTGAATCCTGTCTTTGCCTTGTTGTTTCTGGACTTCAGTTTATTATTTCTTCCTGTTGGGCGTGGGTGGGTACTAAGGGTGGGTGAAAGGCTGGGAGCTATCTTTCCCGGTGTCAAATGGCCAGAGCCACATTTCAATTTTTTGCACTCCCCAACTCCCCATTACTGCCGTCCTTAAACTGGAGGAAGTGATGGTAGAGACAGACGCTGGTCAACAAGCCCAGCAGGCAGCAGCAGGAGCCCTGGCAGAGTTGGAGGGGGAGACAGCTCGCTGCTTCTTTCTGCACCCCTGCCAACTTCCCACAAAGCTCTGGACCCCCCCAGCTCTTTAACAGATAGCAGCACCTTTTAGAAACAGGCAGAGGAAGGAAGTGTGGGTTGCTAGGAATGAGGAATTGATCACCAAGCATCTCTCCTGGAGCCTCGTACCCAAGTGCTGATTGGCTCTGATGCCAGACTCCTTACAGGGAACCAGGAATCAGTACTCTCCTGGAGCCCAGGCTTTCCTATCCAGACTCCTTACAGGGAACCAGGAATCAGTGCTCTCCTGTTTTCCTATCCAGAGGCAGGCACAGCAACCCTTGTGTGAGTGTACACATGCACACAAACACACCCCCTCTGGGTATGAATTTGTGATTATGGGAACCAGCTCTGCTTATAGTAATCACTGTCCTGTAGCCCACCCCTTCCTCGGTACAATCCCCAAAACACCAAAGGCCACATCCCAACAGTGCCAGACTGCTTCTTATTTTCTTTTTCTATAAAAATCTAAGAGGCTGGGAGTATAGCTTAGCGGTAGAGCACATGCCTAGCATGTGTGAGGCCCTGGCTCAATTCCCAGAAAGCTTGCCCCCACCCCCCCCAAAAAAATAAAAATAAAAACCACTCAGCTGTTTCTGGGATTTTTCAGGGAGAGCTCTCTACAGGGGCGTTTGCTCATGTTTCTCCACTTTAAATTAAAAAGTATGAGTTTCCAGCCCAGCCTGGTGGTGCACGCCTTTAATCCCAGCATTTGAGAGACAGAGGCTGGTGGCTCTCTGTGAGTTCAAGGCCAGCCTGGTCTACAGAGTGAGTTCCAGAACAGCTGTGATTAAAGGGAGACCCTGTCTCAAAAAGACACCCCCCCAAAAAAATAAAGTTCCACTGGGTATGATGGCACATGTCTTTGATCCCAGCATTCGGGAGCCAGAGGCAGGCACATCTCTGAATTCAAAGCCAGCCTGGTCTGCATAGTGAGTTCCAGACCAGTCAAGATTAACACAGTGAGATCCTGTCTCAAAAAGAAAAGTTCTCAGAGGCTGGAGAGATGGCTCAGCAGTTATGAGCACTGGCTGCTCTTGTGGAGGACCTGAGATTGGTTCCCAGCACCCACATGGCAGCTAACAACCACCAATAACTTCAGTTCCAGAGTATCTGATGCCCTCTTCTGGCCCCCATAGGTATTGTATCACACAGATGTACTTAACATACATGCAGGCAGATCACTCATACACAGAACATAAATTTTAGGGGCTGGACATGGCTCAGGGGTTAAGAGCACTGGCTGTTCTTGCAGAAGACCTGGATTCAATTCCCAGCACCCACATGGTGGCTAACAACTGTCCATAACTCCAGTTCCAGGGGATTCAGCACCCTCTTATGATCTCCATAGGCATTACACAACACAGGTGTACTTACATACTTACATACATACACTCATAGACATAACAAAAATAATAAATATTAAAATTTTTTAAATTTTACTTTTTATGTGTATGAATGTACTGTCTGCATGTAAGTCTGTGCGCCCATGTCATGCAGTGCTGCGGAGATCAGAAGAGGGTGTCGGATTCCCCTGGAACTGGAGTTAAAGACGGTTCTCAGCCGCCATGTGGGTGCTGGGGATTGAAACCAGGTCCTCTGCAAGAGCAGTCGGCTCTCTAGGCCATCTCTCCAGCCCCAATAAATAAAATTAAAAAAAAAATGTTTGAGGGCTAGAGAGATGGCTCAGTATTAAGAGTGCCAGCCACTCTTGCGGAGGACATGGGTTCGATTCCTGGCACCCAGTGTAGCTAACAACTGTCCCCATCTGAAGCCTTCTGATCTCCACGGGCGCTGAATATGAGTGCGGTTGCATACATACACGTAAAATAAAAATAAAAGATGAAATATTTAAAAACATAATGTTTGAGTTCCTCTAGAAGTTGCATGTGATTCTGCTGCAAGCTGGCTTACTCTGCTGTCTAGAAGGCAGCTCAGAAAGAGAGGGAAGCCTTCCCTGGTCAGGCTCACTGTTCCCAGCAATGGTACAGTGATTGCCTGTGGTATAGTTAGCATTTAAGAAGTGTGTAGAACAAATGAGTGGAACTGAGGGGGCTGCCTTCCTACTGCTAGGAGAGCGCCATAGCTTTGCCTCCTTCTAATCTACTGCAGACCAGCACCACAGTTCCGGCCAGACCAGGAAAGAACAAGTCCCCAAATGGGAGAGCTGTACACACACACACACACACACACACACACACACACACACACACCACACACCACACACACACACACACACACACCACACACACCACACACCACACACACCACACACACACACCACACACACCACACACACACCACACACACACACACCACACACACACACACACACAGCTTTAGGTTCCACCTCTCTCCTAGAGAGTGAAACCCCCAGAATTTAAGTACATCAGGGAAGTTGCTGATCCCACCTGTCCTCTGAGTCTAGAATGTATGTACCTTAGAACTTGCCAAGGCACAATCTGCCGTCAACAATAAGTCAGTTCCCTAGTTTTCAAAAACTTCTGCAAGGAAGGAGGCAGCAGAATTAACCCTTTTGGTCACCATTGCTCCTGAAATCCCTTGGGATTCAGGACTTTTTCATCTTGGAGAATATGCCAGCTTTTTCCAGTAGCTTTTAGCCTCAGCTTGGGATTCCAGGAGAGAGTCACAGCTCAAGGTTCTAGACTGAGGCTGTTCACACCCAGCCCCAGGAGCCAATAGCATGCATATTTCTGAATCTACCATTATTTTTTTAGTACACAATTTGTATATGATATTGCATTAGGCACTACATATCTAAACATTTTAAACAGGGAATCATTCAGAAATGAAGATAAAAATTTTGTCTTATCCCTCAAAGAGCAAGTCCAGAAAGGAAACAACTGGGTGTGATATTAATCCCAGTACTTGGAAGGCAGAGGCAGGTGATCTCTGTGAGATGTAAGCCAGCTACCGGGAGATCCTGTTTCCAAAACAAAAGCAGGAAAGGAAACACACATTAAGGCTGCTCCTAAAGCAGAGGGCACACATTAAGGCTGCTCCTAAAGCAGAGGGCACACATTAAGGCTGCTCCTAAAGCAGAGGGCACACATTAAGGCTGCTCCTAAAGCAGAGGGCACACATTAAGGCTGCTCCTAAAGCAGAGGGCACACATTAAGGCTGCTCCTAAAGCAGAGAGCAACTAATTTTTTTTTTTTTTGGTCTTTTTGAGACGGGGTCTCCCTGTAGCCCCAGCTGCCCTAGAACTCACTATGTAGACCAGGCTGGCCTTGAACTCAGAGATCCATCTGACTCTAGCTCCCGAGTGCTGGGATTTAAAGTCATGCACCACCATGCCCAGCCTGATTTTCAGCATCACCTTGAGTCTGGGGCCCCTGCATGCAGCATCCACACATGTATTTGACAAGCACACTCTGCATGCCAGACCATGTGTTACACACTGGGTCCAGAGATGAATACAGCATAGTCCCAAGACCTTCAAGAAGCTACAAAAGAAGAGAAACACAGCCACTAGTAAATGAGCCAGAGATAGGTGTGGAGCGTGTAGTCTGAGTGCTGCAGCCTCTTCATTTGAATGAGAAAAAATTTACACTGGCCTTTGAACCCGAGTCAACTTGAGATTGAAGGAGTGGATGAGAGCCTGTATTCCAGCATGCACAGGTGGGATCAGGGCTGGGTCAGCTTTAGTAGAGGCTGTGGTGCGCATGCAGATGAGTAAGCCAGGGGAGTGGTCAGAAAAACAATGAGAGCCTGGTCAAAGCGACTTTGAGGGCCCTTGGAGCTGCTGGGCTTTAAGCAGGATGTGGATTTTAACAGAGCTCAGTTAGAACTGAAATAGAACAGGAGCGACAGCAGCAGTGGAGACTAGCTGGGAGGGAGGGGAGCAGCAGATAGGAAACAGCCACGTCAGAGAGGTCGCCTGGGCCAGAGCCGTAGATGGGCGGGGGTGAGAGCAGAGGCTCAGACTTGAGTGCTGGCCACAGGTGGCTCTTGGGCTGAGCTACAACAGGACCTTTAGACCCCAGGATAGCCTTTCTCCCTATAAACAATCACCATGAAATGCTGGGAGTTCAGCAGGCCTCAGGTCAGCTTACAGCTCACCAGTGGGACAGAAGAAGTCCTCAGAAAGTTCTTGGAAAGGGGTAGGGGCTGTTTGGATCACAGGCAAGTCCCCAAGGGAACTTATGGGGTAGAAGATTCCCTGGCACTGAGGTCCTAGGTTGCCTTCTTCTTGCCCTGCCAACTGTTCAAAAGCTTGGCACCTGAGAGAGATTCAGCCCTTAGGGCTTTCTGTCTTTTGCTTGGACAGCTGGAGCTGAAGGGACTGGATGAGGGCAACTGCTTTGGGGGTTAGGTGCACAGTTTTGGGGGACCTCAGTAAGAGCCAGCTACCCATAGAGTAAAGCCTAGGTAGACCCCCTCATCTCTTAATAATGAGGAAAATGGTTGAAATCTTGGACAAAGAACAGGGCTTACCAGGCCCCATGCAAGAGAGAGAAATCAGATTGGGCATTAGATGCTAAGTCATGCAGGTGGCTTGCCTTGAATTCTGACTCAAATGAGACAAGACCCAGGACAAGGCCAAAGAACGTTGTGTTAAAAAACAACAATGGAGCTGGAGAGATGGCCTAGTGGTTAAGAGCACTGACTGCTCTTGCAGAGGACGCAGGTTCAATTCCCAGCACCCACATGGCAGCTGAGAACCTTCTTTAACTCCAGTTCCAGGGGAATCCGACGTCCTCTTCTGACCTCTGCGGCATTGCATGACACAGGTGCACAAACCTACATGCAGACAGTACATTCATACGCATAAAAATAATAAATTAAAAAAATAAATTTTAAAAATATTTTAAAATAAATAAAAAACAGCACAACACCAGGTGTGGTGGCGCACACCTTTAATCCTAGCACTTGGGAGGCAGAGGCAGGTAGATCTTTGTGAGTTCAAGACCAGGCTGGTCTACATAGCGAGTTCCACAATAGCTAGGGCTATAGGGAGATTCTGTCTCAAGAAGACCAAAAGAAAAAACAACAAAAACAAAACAAAAAACATAGCTGTTGATAGCAAGTACCCTCAAAATATGTCAGTAATTTGCCATGCACTTCCCCAAACTGCAAAATCCCTAACTACCCAGAGAGTAGCCAAAGAAAACAAATCAGTGTATCGGGGAGCCATTCCTCACATCCTGGGAATCTTGATCACAGTTCTCTGGCTTGGTGGGGAATGGAGAGACAGGGTGGGACTCCTACTGTGACCCCAGTGCCTGGCCTCTGTGCTGTCTCATTTCTTCTGCCCAACACTACACAAGTGTTAAGGGACCTGGCCAAGTCCAGCCAGCCAGCAAATAAATGGTGGAGCTACAATTTGAGTCAGTCTTGTATGTTCTGTCAGGGAATACCCGGGCATCATGGGAGAACAGACCCCTGCTCTCCCTTGCTAGTGCTACAGGTTAGAGTCACAGGCCTGGGCTGGCAGGGGAGTCTTCACACATTATAGGCACACAGCCTGTAGCTAGGGAATAATGTGTAAAGACCCATGGGCAAAGGGAGAAGAAAGGAGAAGGCAGAACTTCTAGGGAGCAGTTAAACCCCATTTCCTCCAGGCTTTTAGGAAATAATATAAACAGAACAGAACTGGAGGAAGACAGTGTTTAAATAAAGCAGGGCAGACCATCTGCCTTAGGGCCACACCCTGCATGGTACATGTTGCCTTCCGCAGACTAGATGGCATGTCCACTCCAGGACCAGGTCTGTAAGTCACTGCAGATACAGTGAAGGTAGACAAGGCAAGTTATCCAGTCCTTTCCTCTGCCTTGGGTCCAGCTCTGCCTCAAAACAGCTGAGTAGCCTTGGCTACTTCATCCATCTTAGGTCGCTTCCTCACCAGTGATGCAGCTACATGAACAGTGGTGTCTGGAAATCTTGTCTTGCTTTCAGGACTCATTTTTACAGTGTCTTCACAGTGTTGGAAGTAGTCAGTCCTCTTACCCCTGCTTTTGCCCTCGAATCCTCCAGCATCTGCTAGCACATGACACCTGACTCAGAGGCTCAGACCAGCAGCTCACCGCCCCCTTCTCTGCTTTGTGCCTTCTAGGTGAAGGCTCAGAGTATGGTGCCAGTGGCGAAGATGCCCTCAGCCGCATCCAGAGACTGATGGCAGAGGGCGGCATGACAGCCGTGGTGCAGCGGGAACAGAGCACCACCATGGCTTCAATGGGTGGCTTTGGCAACAACATTATCGTCAGTCACCGAATTCACCGCAGCTCCCAGACGGGCACTGAGACTGGGGCTGCCCGAACCTCCTCACCTCAGCCTTCCACCTCTCGGGGACTACTCTCAGAACCCGGGCAACTGGCAGAGAGAGGCCTAAGCCCCCGGACAGCCCCCTGGGACCAGCCTGGTACTTCTGGGAGGGAGTCACCCCAGCCAGCCCTGTCCTCTTCCTCCTCTGTCCCTGTTCCCGTCTCCCTTGCCAGCACTGAGGGACCAGCCCTGCACTGCAATGTGACCAATAATAGGCACCTTCCTGCGGGTGGGAGCAGCAGCAGGGGGGGGGCCTCAGGCCCGAGCGGGGAGCCGAGGGACCGGTAGAAACAAGAGCAGGCGCTGGGGCCTCCCCTCAAGCAGCTGAGCAGAAGCCAGACCTCACAGCTGGCTGGGAACTGTCTACAAGGAAGAGCTGATGTCTGCATCAGGGAACAGGAGGAACAAGAGGGTGGGGCGTGGAGCCATGGCGAGGGGTTAAACCAAGGGGGCAAGGTTCAGCTGGGAGGGCTCTAGAATTTTCCAGGACCTGGAACCCAGGAGGGCCACACTGCTGGGTATGAAGGAGCCAAGTGGGTATCTCTGCCATGAACCCCCTTTCTCCTAGGATCACTGGCTCATGGGATTCAGCCCTGGGCAGGAGCCCCAGAAGAATGAACAGTCTTCCAGATCTAGGCCACACAGTCCTGGACAAAACAGTTGGACAGTTCTGACCTGTTCACCTGTCAGGTGGGCAGGGCTACCAGGAACAGTGGAACAGCCTGAGCCCCCCAGAAACCACCTCCACCTCTGAGCCTTCCAGAGCTCCAGCCTCTTTCTTTTTATCCCACACAGACAACGGGAAGTGGGCCCAACTCCCGTGTAGGGGACTTCCTGCACTCACAAGTGCGGATGCCTGTGGAGCGAAGGGGGAAGCCTGCTCGCCTGACACAGGATGGGGTCAGTGCATGGTGGACAGGGCCTCAGGAGTGGGGGTGTAGGCTGGCCCGCCCCCAGCTTGTCCGCCAAGCTCCTCCCTCCTGCTAAGGCCCTTGGCACAACACCCACAACTGTGGGTGTCAGTATTACCAGAGCTAGGCCAAAGCCAGCCCATGGCTGGAGGGAGGAGATTCCAGGTCAGAATGTGAGGTCTTGTCTGTGATTTGAGGTGTTGCATGTGGAATCCTGAACTGTACGTGTAGTTTCTAGTGGAGAAATCAAGACTCTGATCATTTTGTTTTTAGTATGAAAATGTGATTTCCTTTCTGTTTGTCACTCATCATAGAAACATTGTGGTGGGAGGAGAGGGGGTAGTCTACTGTTAGCGAGGGAGACACCAAAGATGTACGTCATTAAAATGATGACATGCCCCTCGCCAGACGCCTGCTTATTCCATGGAGAAGGGAGGAGGGGAGAGGACTTGAGACGGGTGTAGAGGGCATCAAACTGGGCTGGACCTGGTTTTCCTGGGTATCTCAGTGGTTCTAATGGGGAATCCTCTCTGAGCCCTACCCTCAGCCACCTGGGTGAGAGCCGCTGCCTCTGATTCCTACACCTCCTCTGTTTTACCACCTGCTTCCCAGGCATGGCCTGCTATGGAGCAGCCTCCCAGCAGCAGCTGGGTCGCTCGGAAAGATGGGGAGGTCTCATTCTGACTGCTTCCTACTCAGGAGTATGGGCCTAGAAGGAAGGTGAAGTGACCAAAAACTGGAGCCCCTCTCTTCAGCCCTGGGGACCGCAACAACAGATTGTGGGCACCTGGGAGGGGATGACCATGTTTTTTTCTGTGCCACTGTCAGCAAGACGATTTGTCCTCTCCATGGGTTTTGGGCTCTTGACATGTCAGGCCAGTTTAGGAAGTAGACTATTTGCCCCAAGGCTTACTTTGCGTTACCCTGGGACATTTGCTGGCAGCCAGTACTTCATGAGTATCTGTTTGACGTGCTCAGCCTTTTCCTGGACACCGGAGATCAGGCACAGCAGGTCTTCTGAGAGGAACTAGAGGTAGGAATGGTTTATAGGAGGGTTATAGGTTCTGCCCCAGCAGACAGAAGATAACTGGATGTAGCCGGGCATGGTGGCGCACGCCTTTAATCCTAGCACTCTGGAGGCAGTGGCAGGTGGATCTTTGTGAGTTCAAGGCCAGCCTGTTCTACAGAGTGAGTTCCAGGACAGCTGGGGCTACAGGGAGACCCTGTCTCAAAAAGACCAAAAAAAAAAAAAAACTGGATGAGCAAACAATACAAAACAGCTACTGGGGCCGGAGACATGGCTCAGCAGTTAAGAGCGCCAACTGCTCTTGCAGAGGACCCAGGTTCGATTCCCAGAGCCCACATGGCAGCTAAGAACCGTCTTTAGCTCCAGTTCCACAGGAATCCGACACCCTCTTCTGACCTCCTCGGCATTGGACAACACAGGTGCACCAACCTACATGCAGACAGTACACTCATACACACAAAAATAATAAAAATAACGGGACTGGAGAGATGGCCTAGTGGTTAAGAGCACTGACTGCTCTTGCAGAGGACCTGGGTTCAATCCCCAGCACCCACATGGCAGCTGAGAACCATCTGTAACTCCAATTCTAGGAGAACTCCAGTTCCCGGGGAATCTGACGCCCTCTTCTGACCTCTGTAGCATTGCACGACATGGGTGCACAAACCTACATGCAGACAGTACATTCATACACATAAAAATAAATTAAATAAAAATAGTAAAACAGGGCCAGGTGTGGTGGCGCATGCCTTTAATCCTAGCATCCGGGAGGCAGAGGCAGAGGCAGGTGGATCTTTGTAAGTTCAAGGCCAGCCTGGTCTACAGAGTGAGTTCCAGGACAGCTGGGGCTACAGGGAGACCCTGTGTTGGAAAGACCAAAAAAAAAAAAGCGTGACTACCTAGGAAAACAAATTTTTTAGAAATTGTATTAGTGTATTTTATTAGTGGGTTTCAGCTAGCTATGTGACCTTGGGCAAGCCACTTGCCTTTTCTGAGCTTTGCTTTTCCTTGCAGTGGCAAGCCCTGGCCAGGCTGAGCTATGTGAGTTCTTCAGGTTACTTTTAGCCCCGTAATCTCGCATTTTAACTCGTAAGCATAGGTGTTGTGAGACAGGGTCCCCCTGTAGCTGTCCCGGAACTTGCTATATAGACCAGCCTGGCCTTGAACTCAGAGATCTGCCTGCCTCTGCCTCCTAAGAGCTGGGATTAAAGGTGTGAGAATGGTCTTTTAAGAGAAGGATTTGAGCTCAATATTGAAGGGTAGAAGGGAGTCCCACTTGAAAGCCTATTCTCTAGTGACATTCTACACCCTTAACCAAGAAGACAGTGGAAACCAATTGTTCATAGTAAGAAATGTGCCAAGTGTGCAAAATCTCTCGGAAGTGATTCCTGCTGCCCCCCTAGACCATGGGACTAACTCTACAGCCAGGAACACCCCTCAGCCTCTAATAAAATGTCAGCCCAGGAGAAACTGAATGGGGCTTCACGTGCTCTGTTGTGGCTTTGGAAACAAAGGAGGACAAGGTGGTCCAGACTTGACACTGCTGCACCCAAATCTGGCCAGCGATGGACCCGTTACACCTTTCCTTAGGAGGCCTTCACCCAAGGAAAGCCTTTGCCCTGCCCTTCCTTACACATCACAAGGTTGCAGGATCAGCAGGACAGATTGGCCTTTTTTTGTGTGTTTTTTTGGCTTTTTGAGACAGGGTCTCCCTTTAGTCCCAGCTGGCCTGAAGCTCACTTTAGACCAGGCGGGCCTTGAACTCAGAGATCCACCTGCCTCTGCCTCCCAAAGGCTAGGATTAAAGGTGTGCGCCACCACGCAATTCTTTTTTTTTAAATTTATGTGTATGAATGTACTGTCTGGTTGCAAGTGTGTGCACCTGTGTCGTGCAATGCCGCGGAGATCAGAAGAGAGTGTTGGATTCCCCTGGAACTGGAGTTCTCCTGGGATTGGAGTTTCAGACGGTTGTAGGCCGCCATGTGGGTGCTGGGGATCGAACCCAGGTCCTCTGTAAGAGCAGTCGGCGCTCTTAACCGCTAGGCCATCTCTCCAGCCCACAGATTGGCAATTCTTTAAGACACAACTTCAGAGGCCCAGTTAGGTCAGAGAGAGCAGGGAAAGGGAAGGAGGTTCCCTGGGTTCCCAGGCAGCTTTCCAGAGTCCCCGTAGGTTCTGGGATCTGTGTGGGGGGTGAAGACTGAAGCTCCGCCTGGCGTGGTGGCGCAAGCCTTTAATCCTAGGGTGAAGACTGAAGCTCCGCCTGGCGTGGTGGCGCACGCCTTTAATCCTAGCCCTTGGGAGGCAAAGGCAGGTGGATCTTTGTGAGTTCAAGGCCAGCCTGATCTACAGAGATCCCCCAGTTCCAGGACAGCTGGGGCTACAGGGAGACCCTGTCTCGAAAAGACAAAAAAACAAAAAAAACAAAAACAAAAAAAAACTCAAGACAGTGGCTAGAGGCATTTCTGGATGCTAGAGCCTCGGGTCCTTAAGTCTGGCTTGTTTCCCCCACGTGACTGCTTAACAATTCCCCCTTTCTCTCTCTCTCTCTCTCTCTCTCTCTCTCTCTCTCTCTCTCTCTCTCTCTCACACACACACACACACACACACACACCACACTCACTTTCCAGGGAGCTCCCGCCTCCTGGGCCCCAGGGAGGGATTTGACAAAGAAGCAAGTGCAGGACTCAGCACCCATGTAAGGGAAGATGGCTTTTCACCCTGCCCCTCCTAGCCAACTAGCACTCAAGTTCTGAACTCTGTCCAGCTCTCGGGAGGCCCGGGACCCCTACTCCCAACCTGCACCTCCCCATCAGCATGGAGAACCCTAAGCCAGGAGACCCCACGCTCAACCCCCCCCCCACTTCCTCCAGCCGGTCCCCCGCCGACCCTGGCGAGAGGACAGAGGAGAAGTGGGACTTGTTTTTCCAAAAGAAAGAATCCGGTCTTAAAGGTTAATAGTCTGTTGATTGGCATGAGGCATGAGGATGACAGGGCCGAGGCGCTGAGGGCAGCTTCCGAGCCTGGCTGGACCGCCAAGGGCTGTCCAGCACGCGGGAGACAGAGCGGCCTTGAGGCCGCGGCCACGGCCACGCGGAGCTGTCCTAGGTGCTGAATCGGGGCTGCCGCCGGGACGGTGCTAGACTCTCGGGATGCGGCCTCTCCCTGGGGTCTTGCCCGGGTTCCGCCCCCGGTGACCTTGGGCACCCGGCTGTCCCTATCAGCGATGAACTCGTTCCCCCTGTCCCGTCTTGGGTCTGACAGCGGGTGCGTGGCCGTCCCTGGGTCTGGGGGAACGAGAGCTTTTGCCCTGTGGACCCTCGCCTGCCCTGTCTCCTGCGCTTTCCCAGGCCCCGACGGCTCCTCTCCTGTCTGCTGCCTGCGGCCAACCTCTGACCCGTCGGAACGGTGTTGGCCCAGTCCACACAGACACAACCTCCTGTTGGGGTCAGACCCTCAAGACCGCGGTTAAGCCGCAAGCGGGGCCTCGGAGGGCTGGAGGTCCGGAGAGGTGCACCACCACCTCGGGGTCCGGAGTGCGCGGTCAGGGCGGAGGCGGGGCGCAGCCAGACCCGGCCGCCTGGTTCCTCCGCAGCCCGCGAGGGGGCGCCGCGTCCCCATGACAACGCGGACACCCCTCACCCCAGAGGGCAGCGCCCGGGGCCATCCGCCCTGGTGTCTGCGGGCGGGGCCCTCGTTGCGGGGCCGAGCTGCCCGCCGGCTCCCCGAGGGGCGCGGGCATGCGGGGTGCCGACGCCCGGGTGCTGACCCCCGCGCGTGGCCGCCGGGCGACTGGCCCGGGGCGGGCGGCGCGGACCCTCCGCGATTGGCTGCTTCGCTCTGACATCACGCGGCTCGGAGAAAAGTGCGAGCGTGAGCGCGAGTCGGAGCCACAGCACCGGGAGCTGCAGGCGAGCAGGGGCCGCCCCTCGGCGCCTCGTCCCCGCCCCCGGCCCACCGCCCCAGCGCCGTCCCGAACCCCAGGGGCCCCTCGTGAGTCCGCGGTCCGTCCGTCCGTCCGTCTGTCCGTCCGTCCGACCGGCGCGAGGGGGCAGAACAGAGGCGGCGGGTGAGTGCCTCCCCAGCGGCCGGCGCGGGGGCGGGGGGCTCGGCTGCCAGCCGGCGGTGTGGGGCTCCGGGACCCTCGGAGGGCCAGGACTGGGTCGGCTGGGACCCGGACCCAGACCTCTCCAAGAGGCGAGCGCTCTGCGGGAGCGGCGGACAGGACAGCCCCGGGGTGGGGAGCCCCGCCGGAGAAAGGCCGGTCCCGGGAAGGCTTCTCCCCGGAGGTCCGGGCGGGCGGCCGTCGGTCAGGACCCGCGCTCCCGCGTCGCCTCCCGCGGGCAGCTCAGCAGGGCTCCTTTTCCCGCCGCTGTCCCCGTGCTCCCTGCCCACTCCAGCCCATCCAGTCCTCCATCAGCGACCTTGAGCCCCGACGGAAGACACCCCTGTTCTGTCCTGGCACCCCCCCCCCAGGACTAACACTCGCTGTTGCCCAACCTCAAAGCCGGGGAGATCCATTCTCAGGCCCCCACCCCTGCAGACTTCCAGAGTGGGGCACAATGTCAGTGCTCGGTACTCCGCGCCCCTCTCCCTTCCCTGAAGTGCAGTCTCCTCTCCACCTCAGGGACAGATCCCTGGAGCCATAGCCTTCTTCGGGCCCCTGGAGAGACCGCTTAAAAACAGAGAACCTACCCGCCACTCCACGGGCGCCCAAAGCACCCCATCCCGTCTGGTTCCCCGCAGGGGAAGGGATGTGCCCACGCCCAGAGGCTGCAGGAACTGCGTGCTAGGGGCTTGCTGGGAGGGCGGGGCGCCCGAGAGCCTGGGCTCCTTCCACCAGGACCGAGGCCTGGTGGAGCCTGCAGACTGGCCCCCCAGGGTAAGACCCGAGGCGGCCCTCGAGGTAGACCTGAGCCCAGGCACTGGACAGGGCCTCTCCGCGGGTGCGGGGCGGAGTAGAGAACAGTCCACTCTTCCGACCCGAGACGTAACTAGGCTTTCCTTTGGCCGCACTGCCCCTGCCCTCAACGCGTAGGACACCTCGGGTTGAGCCTGCCTCCCTCAAGGCCCCACTGGGTGACTATCGCAGAGGCCCCAAAACAGAAGTCAGTCCAAGACCGGAACTCGCGGCGTGCTGCATCCTTGAGACTGAGAACAGGACCAGGTGCCAGGAAACTAGGACGTTGGTTCCAGAGTCGGGTTCATCGCAGCCCAGATCTGGGGCTTGCCTCAACCTTTTCCCACGCACAGGCCGGGTGCGACCCAGGCGCTGCCTCCTGGCCCTCTCGGTGCTCATCTCCGCTGCGCGGGCGCGGGGATGTGAGTGACCGCTCACTGCTACTCCTGCTCTGCTCGTGTACACAAGTTTGCAGGTACAGCCACCCCAGCAGTGTGCACCGTCCAGGCCACAGCACCCCAGGCACGCACACGCATGCACACGCACGTGTCCACACGGTGCGGGCATGCTCACGCGCTCACAGACGCACTGGTATCCAGGCGTGGCGGTGCGCGCATCGGCACATGCAGACCACTACTAGTGTCCACTCGCGCTCCGGGGTAGTCGCACACAAACAGAACTCGCACTGCGTTCCCACCCACACGTTCCTTGTTGTGTCCCTTGTGGAGTGATGGCGGAATTTGGATGCCCCAAAGTTTTCCTAGAATCCCTGGCCAAACCCAGGAAACCTTTGTGGCAGCGGAGGGCGGAGTCTGCCGATGTTACCCCCTTGTCTCCTCCTTCCCTCCTGGAGAAGCCCAACCCGAGGGTTTCTCTGTGTTCCCGATTGCTGTAGGAGTTGGGGACGTGGGGAACCGCGGCGTCCGGAGCTGGCACCGGGGACTGACATTGCCATCTAGTGGTGCGCACAGCCCAGGGCGGCTGCTCGCCTTCCAGATCCCGGTCTGACGGGATTTCAGGGGAAACGTGCCCGAGGCTGCTGCTGTCTGAGAGGGGATGAGAGGGGTCGGGAAACACAGCTGAGCCCAGCTGAGAAAGCTGAGCTTCGCCCTGTCTGCAGCTGGCAGGGTTCCCAGGAGGACTAAGTCACCCACCATTCATCTGGTCACTTGTCAAGGTTGTGCCTGGCCTCACTGAGGACAAAAGGTCAACCTGTCGAGGAAACCCAAGTGAGGGAGCTGTCTGGAGTGTAAGGGTTCGTCACCCAAGGCCCATCTGGTGAGTCTCTCTTGTGGGCTTGGGGTTGGGGGAGAACATCTGAGCGCTTGTACCTTGGCCATAATGAGGTCTCTTGGTTCTAATCCTGACCCAGCCAGATTTACAAACTGGATGACTTTTGCCAAGCTCATTAGCATCATCCTGCACTATAAGAGGATGTTCACATCTGTAAAATGAGGCTACCAATAGTACCTACTACTTTTCCTTTAATGTAGGCATTAAACCTGCTTAAATACAGGAAAAGCCCAGAGGGTATTGGTGACTCATGTTAACACTCAGTAAACAAGAGCTATCGTGTTTTCATGTCACGCAGTTAGCCCTGACCTCACCCCATGACTGCTGGCCATGTGCTGGCCCTAGGAGGGTAACTTGAGGGTTTTCTTTGTGTGCGTTAATGGATCCCATCCTGACTAGCCTGTCCCCACCACCAGGTGCCCTGGGGAAGGGTAACTTCTTTGTACCTGGTGCTATTAACCCCACCCCTCCCACCCCTAGTCAGAGGCTGCGGCTTGAGGCTCAATTTTAGGACCCTCTCAGAGCTGAACAGGACTGTGGAGACGTGGGAAAGAAGGCTATACCTGGCCTTTGCCCTTGACTTCCTGTGTGACCTTGGAGTTATCATTACTTCTTCTCAGCCTGTCCTCCTTTGACCTAAGGATTTTGATCAGAGAACGTGAGCTCCGGGGGCTAGGAGGCTGGGACTTGTGTCTGGTAAGGTGGGGCTGGAGGGCTGGGCTAGGCTTTCGGGAACCCGGCCTGATACATGGCTGCAGCCTTCACCACCCCCAACGCCATTTCTAGTTGGAGGGCAAGCTTGTTGGATCCCAGCACTTAAGAGGCTGTGTTGGGACAGGATCTTCTTTCCGTACTGCAGGCGAGGGAACTCGGTCTGAGAGCAGATGGCTTGCCTCCGGATGGAGGGCTCGGCCTTGCTGGCCTTCTGTTGAACCCAGGCTGCAGGCTTGGTGCATCTTCCTCCACAGCCGGCTGCCGCACCCTCTCTTCCTCTTTCACACACACAGACGCACAGAACTGCGTATAAGACCTGCGTGTGGCTGAGATGGGGCCCGCGTGCGTATGTGGAATGGTTGTGTGTTGGCGGGTGTGAAGGAGGCTGGGCTGAGCGGCTGCCCTGGCACAGTGCTGGGCGTGGGCCTCCCTCACATGTATGGAAGAGGAAGGGGAGGAGGAGAGCTGAGGGGAGCCTGGTGGGAGGGAAGGTAAGCTCAGGGGGGGGCCTCCCCCCACCCCCAGGCTGGGGCGCGTCTGTGTGGGGCGTGTAAGGGCGAGGACGGGGCAGTCTCAGGAGCTCTGGCTTCTTTCTGGGTCCTCTCTGCATAGCGCGGTTTCCCGGGGTGTTTAGGCTGGCCGTGGTTCTTGGGAAGTGCAGTTGGCCCTTCCTCAGCTGATGGACCCTTTAGGGGTCAGATTTCTGAGGGTTGGAGCCCTGGGGAGCTGACAGCCCATAGCTGTCCCTGAACTGCCCATTCATTCCCTGGGGCTGGAGGTAAGGGCTGGGAGGAGATGGTCAGTCCTAGTCCTCCCTCTCCCCTGTGGGTGCTCAGC
Source organism: Rhizomys pruinosus (assembly GCA_009823505.1). Lineage (NCBI taxonomy): Eukaryota > Metazoa > Chordata > Mammalia > Rodentia > Spalacidae > Rhizomys > Rhizomys pruinosus. The sequence goes on along the minus strand of VZQC01015026.1, from coordinate 1,476,961 downwards.
TCTCACCTCCCCTCCTCTGGTCTATGAGTAACCTCTCTCACCCTTAGAATCAGCAGGCCTAGTATCTTAGTCATAGAACCACCCTCCCTGCACCCCAAATTCACCCCACCAGCAACAGAACTTCAAGGAATTATGGAAACTCGCTTAGGTTATTTAACACCTCTGTGCCTGTTTCCTCCTCTGTAAGTAGTAAAAAATAAAATCTCGCCCTCTTAGCTTTGTTGTGAAGATGCAGTGAGCTAACACTATAAAAGTGTAGAAAGTGCCAGGCACCGAGTAGACAGTAGACGTTAGCTAATAATATATTGCATTATTACAATATTATCGCATTGTTTTATTGTATTGTAGTCTATTACTGTATTGGTGACTGCAGCATAGCAATGGGACCACAACTCCATCTTGGTGATATTTGGTTCAATGAGGATATAGCTCAGTGGCAGAGTCGTGGTTTGATCCTCACTACCCAAGAGGGCAGGGAAGGTGAGAGGAAGGCTGTGACCCAGTGAGCAAATGAACGAACACCTCTCCTCACGGCCCAGCTTCCGGCCTTTGGGACTATTCTCCCACTTGTTCTTCTTTATTTCCCTGAGCTCCAACCACACTGGCCTCTGCTCTTGCATCAGACCGGCCTTCGGGCCTTTACTCTTCCCTTTGCCCTTGTCCGGACCACGCATCCCAGTTCTTCACGTGGCTGACTCCTTATCATCATCATCTCCTGGGTGAGTGAGCACCCAGCAGGGACAAGCCCTCTCCTGTTTTCTGACTCATTCCCTCTATCTTCTCTCTTCTTCTTCTCACGTCTCTGTGTCTCCCTACAAACTAGATTATATACTCTGAGATGGAAGCCACGTGTGTTTCATTTGCTTCTATAATCCCAGTCCTGGGAACAGCGCTTGGCCCTAGGAAGCCCTCAGTAAATGTTGGATGAGTGAATGAACCCAGGAATGGCGGGGCAGACTTCTCTGACAGTCTCCTGGATGATGTTCTTGTCGTCGTGACTCCAGTTTATCTCTGCGCAACCCCCATACTCTTCAACAGTTCACCCCTTTTCTGTCTCCTTCCTCCTCCAGCCCCTGCCCACCTGTACTAAAGTTCAACATGGCGAACTTCACAGCAGTCAATGGCAGCTCAGCCAACCAGTCTGTGCGCCTGCTCACATCAATGCACAGCCACCTTGAGACAGTGGAGATGATATTCATCGCCACAGTGACAGGCTCGTTGAGCCTGGTGACTGTTGTGGGCAACATCCTAGTGATGCTCTCTATCAAGGTCAACAGGCAGTTGCAGACAGTCAACAACTACTTTCTCTTCAGCCTGGCGTGTGCCGATCTCATCATAGGCGCGTTCTCCATGAACCTGTACACCGTGTACATCATTAAAGGCTACTGGCCCCTGGGTGCTGTGGTCTGTGATCTGTGGCTGGCCCTGGACTATGTAGTGAGCAATGCCTCCGTCATGAACCTTCTTATCATCAGCTTTGACCGCTACTTCTGTGTCACTAAACCTCTCACCTATCCCGCCCGACGCACCACCAAGATGGCAGGTCTCATGATTGCAGCTGCCTGGGTCCTGTCTTTTGTGCTCTGGGCACCTGCCATCCTGTTCTGGCAATTTGTAGTGGGTAAGAGGACAGTGCCCGATAACCAGTGTTTCATTCAGTTCCTGTCGAACCCGGCAGTGACCTTTGGTACAGCTATTGCTGCCTTCTACCTGCCTGTGGTCATTATGACAGTGCTGTATATTCACATCTCACTAGCCAGCCGCAGCCGAGTCCACAAGCATCGACCTGAGGGGCCCAAAGAGAAGAAGGCCAAGACTCTGGCTTTCCTTAAGAGTCCTCTGATGAAGCAGAGCATCAAGAAAGCTCCGCCAGGCGGAGCTTCGAGGGAGGAACTGCGCAATGGGAAGCTGGAGGAGGCCCCTCCGCCAGCCCTGCCCCCTCCGCCACGCCCAGCGACGGACAAGGATACTTCCAATGAGTCCAGTTCCGGTAGCGCCACCCAGAACACTAAGGAACGACCACTCACAGAGCTGTCCACCACAGAAGCCACCACCCCTGCCCCATCTGCCCCTACCTTGCAGCCACGGACTCTCAACCCAGCTTCCAAATGGTCCAAGATTCAGATTGTAACAAAGCAGACGGGTAACGAGTGTGTGACAGCCATTGAGATTGTGCCTGCCACACCGGCTGGCATGCGTCCCGCGGCCAACGTGGCCCGAAAGTTTGCCAGCATCGCTCGAAACCAGGTGCGCAAGAAGAGGCAGATGGCAGCCCGAGAGCGAAAAGTGACGAGGACCATCTTTGCCATCCTGCTGGCCTTCATCCTCACCTGGACGCCCTACAACGTCATGGTCCTGGTGAACACCTTCTGCCAGAGCTGCATCCCCGAGAGGGTGTGGTCCATCGGCTACTGGCTCTGCTATGTCAATAGCACCATCAATCCTGCCTGCTATGCACTCTGCAATGCCACTTTCAAAAAGACCTTCCGTCACCTGCTATTATGCCAATATCGAAACATCGGCACAGCCAGGTAGGCAGGCAGGTGCCCGAGGAGGTGCTGGTGTCATGAGTGTATTCGGGGACCACAAGGCTCACTGGGTGTGGAGAAGAGAGTAGGCGGCCCCATTCCGAGTTCGCATCTGCTGAAGAGGAGAACAGGTCTCCTAGACACTGTGAGGCCCAAGAAGAGGCTCTGCTGGGTCCAGCCCAGGGAATGTTTGCACTGAGAACACCTGGCCCCCATCTGGCCCCCTGGTTCAGGAAGCTGGGGGACACTGGCTGGAGTGATATTACTGTCCAGACCAACCATCAGCAGAGCTAGAAGAATGGCATAGGACAGAGGCCAGGAGCATCTTGGGAGAAGCAAAGGAGCCAGGCTTGGAAGGGTGGGGTCCCCCATTGTGCTGTAATTGGTGCTTTCTGCCTCCTTTCACCCTGCATGTAGGCTCAGCCACTACCCCCTAATCCCACTCCAGGGGCAGAAGAAATTTCCCTGGCATTGCTACTTGGCCAGGCTCTGGGGCAGGGAGCTAGCTGCAGTGCTCAGGGTCCTCCCTCCCTTCCCTGCCAGCAATCACATCAGGATGAGGCAGCTGGGAGGTCACACTCAGGACTTGAGAGCTCTTTGGGTTCCTGGCAACCCAGGCTGAGTCAAATAGTACTGGTTCTTATTGTCAAGAACTCTCCCCTCACCCCATATCACACAAGCAGAAGCGCAGTGTTCCCCTCCACCTGTATGAGGGAGAACCCGGCCCAAGGGAAACAAAGGCAGGGGTATGGGGGTACGGACGGACACTCGGTGACCCCCAGGCTTCAGTGATAGTGGTAGGCAAGGCAGGTCATCTCTGTTCACCTGGCAGTGGGCTGGACCAAAAGACCTTTGACTGGGCAAGGCCGAGTTCTCTTCCCTAACCCAGACAGCTCCGCGTGATCCCTGGGAGGAAGGAGACTCAGGGGCCCTGGAAGATATTTCCGTCAATGTTCTGCTTTCTCCACTCGCTTTGGGGAGCACTCAAGTCCTCAACTCCCTTGTTACCCACTGGTCCCTGCACCCCACCTTTCCCTAACTCCCCACCCCCAACAAAGCTCCAGAGCAAACTCCCCAGGAAGGGGCTTTTATATATTAAAAAGAAGCTTTTATTGGGAAGAGAAAGTTCATTTTATTCATTTTTAGTAACAGGTATCAGGGGAAGAACAAGAGGGTACTGGGAACAAATTCCTTGGGGGGGGGTTGAGGCTCAAACTTCCCAGAATCCCCGTCCTTCCCACTTTGGACACTTGATGTGGGGGGTGAGAGGCATAATTGATAAAGCTAACAAGACAAAAGGCACTGTTGGGTTATATCTTGCTGGGTTATATGTGGGGCCTCTGGGAGGTGAAGGCTTGGCCAGGCCCCAGGTGAGGTCAGAGGCTCCGCATCCGGCCCTGCCTTCAGTCTTTTCCCTTCCCTTTCTTGGCTGGAAAGAAAGAAATGCATTAATGAGTTAGGGACCCAGGAGAGAGACCCGCCTCCTAACACATTACAGGGAAAGCCCTGCCCCCTAGTGGTCTTTGATCAGCTGACCTGGAACCTGGTGGGACCAGGCAGCCATTGTGACTCAAGGCCTAATCTACTCCCTCAAGGTTTTATTTCCCCTTTTTTTTTGGGGGGGGGGCAGTCTTCCTCTGTAGGCTTGAACTCAAGTGCTAGGATTCCAGGCATGAACCACCACGCCAGGATTTTAACTCTGTTTTCATCCAGGACCAGAATTATGTCCAGCTTTCTCACCTGGGAAGTGGGCAGGCTGAGCTCTGCCCTAATAGGCCTCGACAGCAGTTGTGGGTGAGGACCAAGCAGGTAGCAGGGTCCACTCCGAAGTCTTCCTACAGCTGTAGGTACAGGAACTCCACCTCCTCCCCCCTCCCAGCTCAGGTGAGAAGACAAGCCTTTCCTAGAACCCAGCCAGAGGATCAACACAAAGCACTTAGCTCTCTACTCGCAGAGGGCTTAGCAACCCCTGCCAGTGGCCCGGCCATGCCAGTCTCTAGGCTGCCCCTCAGGCAGATAGGAAACAGGGGCAGAGATGTCAAAAAGTCACCGGCCATATCCCCAAACTTCCCAGTTAACATTTCTAGGGTTACCATTTCTGGGAAAACACCACCGTATTGACTGACCTTTGGTCTTTGGTTTGGCCTTGGGGGTGCAGGGCTTTGTCGCACGGATGGTCTGCTGGCACTGGGCATTGTACAGAACCTTCTTCAGGGTACCTTGGCGGGCTTTGGTGCCCGTTGCCCCATCACACGCCCCCCAGCTCTCAAACTTGTATTTGCAGTCGGCTGATGGAAGAGTGAGTTGGGGTAAGAGGTGGGAGGGCTATGGCCTCTCTACACTGGTCAGCCCAGGTTTTAGTGAGGCTACGCTCCCCTCCCCCTCTTCCTTCCCCCCTCCTGCGCCCCACCTCACCTCCAAATTCCCTCTTCCAGTTGCAGGGCACCTTGCATCGGATGCGCTGGGTCTGGGCCCCGCAGGTGCCCTCGCGCGAACCCACGCCGCAGTCCTTGTTGCTGGGGACGCAGGGTCCCCAGGTGCACTCGCTCCCCGGGCCGCCCTTCTTCGCCTTGTCTACAACGCGGGGGGGAACAGTTAAAGTCTCGGAGTGCCAGGAGACTCCCCAGGAGACCGCCTTCCTGGGGTTCCGAGTGGAAGCCAAGCGGCTGGCCCTGGACCTTGCAGCCCCCCTACCCCACCCCACTCCATCCCATCACCTTTCTTTTTGGCCACCACGGAGGTGAGCGCCAGGAGGGCGAGAAGGGTTAGGAGGAGGAAGCCTCGGTGCTGCATCCTGGCGAGAGAACACGGATTAGAGTCCCTCCCCGTGCCCTTCCCCGCGGGGACCCCGTGCCAGGACCTCCCTCCACTTAGCGGGGCTTTCCAGGCCCAAAGGGTCAGGGCGCGAAGGGGGCGGCGGAGGCAGGGAGGACTTGGGGCCGCTCTCGCGCTAACCCAGCCCTGCACCTCTCCTCAGCCCAGCGGCCTGCACCGCAGGGACTGACGAGCCCCCCCCCCCACCAGAAGAGGCCACCGCGTGCCCTCCACCACCCTGCGCGCTCACTCGCTCGCTGCCCGCAATGCTTCGCTCCCTCCCGCGCCAGCCTGTCCCGCTAAGGCCACCTCGGCCCCTTTTGTCTCCAGAACCGGTCTGAGCCGGTCACATGGGCCCCCGCCCCCTCCCCGCCCCCCACCTTCGAGGAAGGATCCGCCCCCTCCCCTCAAACCCGCGCCTCCCTCGCCTGGCCCTCCGGGCCTGGGCCGCCGGCCCTCTCCCTGCACCCTGATGTCCCTGCACCTATGCCTGCCCCGCGGGCGCCCCTCACCTTCTGATCTCTGGGCCTCTGGCCTGGGAGCTCCTCCTTGCTCTCCACCCCATCCCATCCCGGGCTCCGGAGCCCCAGCACCCCATCCCCGCCCCCTTCTCTGTCTGTCGGCCTGAGCCTGTCCCCTTTTCCCCTTGGTCGCTTGCGGCCCAGACCGCTCAGGTCTCAGGTCGCTGCTTCCCTAGCCTGCGGCGCATCCTTAAACGGGAACCAGCACTGGCACTGCCCCGGGCGCCCGAGATGCAGCAACGCGCGGCCTGGCTGGAGCGATGTTGCCCCATCTCGAGGCCCCGCTCACCTCCCGCAGTCCGTCAGAGGTCAGGGAGGGGCCCTGATGTGCCGGGGAGCTTGATACCCAGGATCCAGAGGATGCTCAAGGGCTGGGGGTTGGGCAGGGGGCCAGAGCTTTTCCCAGGGCAGGTTTAAGGGGGAGGCTAGGATGGGGTGGGGGAGGAGGGGCCTGCAGGCCAGGGTTTGGTAAAACTTGTATCTGACAACAGTTGAGAAGTTCCAGACTCAGGCCTCAGGCGGTTGTAAACGCCTACCTCTGACCCAGGGGCCCCACGCTCACCTCAACCCGATCCCCCAGAACAGAGGGGGGAGGGAGACTGCTGCAGGGCACAAGGCGAATGGACCATAGAACTGAAGCCTGGCCCCCACCCCACCTCTTCTAGTGTCATTGTTACCACCCCAATGGGAAGCGGGAGGCTAGAGGAAATTGGCTCCGCCCCTGGCCCCTGAGGAGCGGGGCACAGAGGTCAGGAGTCCGCAGGCCCACCCCAGAAAGAACCCCAGTAAAGGCTCAGAACCAGCAGTGGCCAGTCCCCCACGCAGAGGATAACCCAGCACACCCACTGCTTTCAGACACCCCGTAAGAAAGAAAACGGAAAAGGAAAAAAAAAAAAAACCACTTTACTGAGTCGGACCCAGCTGTAAACATGTCATCAGGAGAGCCCTACCCCCACCCCAGGCCACACAGTCCAAGATGGAATGACGGTACACGGGGAGGTCGTGGGGTAGGTGCCAAGCAGGGCAGCGGGCAGATGAACACAGCAGGCTCTTGAGTTTCCAGGAGGCCCAGGGTGGAGAGGTCAGGGAGGAAGCGGGCTAGGTACCCAGAAGCCTCCAGGTGGCTTGCCAAACCTCCAGAGTTCTAGTCTCCCTGAGCCCCTCGGTCCTGCCCATCCATCTGCGGTGGTCAGGGTGAGGTTTCCTGTTCCCCATAAACCAGAGGACAGGCGAGAGTCCAGCTCCTCAAGAGTCCAGCTCCAGATCTGAGTGGCTCCTCAGAGGGGGCGCATGGGGTTCCTTCCCTGGGGCAGGGTCCCCCCTGTGGCCATCTGACTGGAATGTGGCAGTAAGACCGGCAGGAGGGTGCTAGTTCTCTGTAGTGTCCCTCGCTGCTCCATGGACCTCTGACTACACGGCTGTCTCTTGGTCCTCCCGCTGGGTCATCTGGTAGTGCTGTCTGTTCTCCAAGTAGGCAGCTAGCTCTGTGTCCTGAGCCTTCTCAGCTCGCTGCCGGGGAGTGTCACCCTGGACAAGGGTAGAGCTGAGATCAGATCAAGTGCCACAGGCCCAGGGCCTCAGTGGCCTTAGGAGAGGACGGGGGTTCTTCTCTGCTGGTGGAACAAACAGGACGCTAGTGCCCAGGCCATCAGGTCTTCCACTGCCTCAGGCTTCATGGGGGTCTGGACTGTGTTGGCTGAAGGACAGCCTCAGATTTCCAAGCCCTGCCCCCAAGTTTGGGAAAGGGTGAGTTTTCGGCTCTGCCCGACACCTCACCTGCCGACACCTCACCTGCTGATCTGTCTTCATGAGGGAGGCCCCGGCTTCCACGATGTAGTGGCAGATGGTGCGATGGCCCAGCGCTGCCGCCTGGTGTAGACAGGTCTCCCCACTGGGAGAGCAGGGGCTGGCTGTGAACCCTTCCAGTCCTCTGGGCCTGCTCAGCTGTGTCCTCCCACCAGAAAGGGGAGGAATTTGAGGGATAGGAGAAGGGAGTGTCTCAAGTAGGCTAGAAATAGTTCTGAGGCTGAGTGGCCAAAGGTTAGGACTGGAGGAAGGAGGGTGGTGGTTTCCTGGTTAAGCAGGGGCCCATGCTCCAATACTCACTTCTCCTCCACAGCATCAAGGATCTCTGGTGGGGCTGCAGGAGGCAAGGGGTAGTCAGAGACCTGGCAGGCTCTTCTCTTTCCCAGCTGCCTCAGGGAAACAACTCACCATGGTCCAAAAGGTAGCGGACCACTTCCTTGCTGCCGGTGCTGACCGCATGGTGCAGCAATGTGCGGCGCTGCTGGTCCCGGTGCATAAGGTCACCTCCAGCTTCATGTAGCTCCTGGAGCTGAGGTGGGAGGGGTGCAGAGCTGGGCGGGCCTCCTGGGTACCCCATCCATGCCGGTATACCCAGCAGGATTACAGGCGTGAACCCAGGTACAGGCTCACACTCATTACTCCCTAGGCTCTTCTGAGCATCTCTTCGGAGTCTCATTGGAAACAAGTCTTCTCTCATCCCAGGGATCATAGATTCCCTAGAAACCCTGGCTTGAAGCCTACAGTTCTAAGTATCCACTTCTAAGTACCAGGGCAGGCTGACTGGGTTAGACAGCCTCTACTAGGAAGACTACCCCTTGCCTCCTGCAGGCCCACCAGAGATCCTTGATGCTGTGGAGGAGAAGTGAGTATTGCAGCATGGGTCCCTGCTTAACCATCCCCTGGCCTGGACAGGGCTAAGTAGGATGGGATAATTGCCATGGAGAACCCAGGGTGAAGGGCTGCACGGACGAGGCTGCATGCTGGTGCTAGTACCTTGCAGAAGTCGTTCCTCTTGGCAGCTTCAATCAGCTTTTCACCTGCACAGAACACCTGCCCATCACTCTCAGGCCAGAGGCCAGGGCTTGGGCTGGTGCATGAATGGCATGTGATAATGCACCATGTTCACCACTGTCCTGCCAGGTGCCTGCTGGAGTGTGTATCAAGTGCTGTGCTGTGACCACATGGGACTCAATGGTTGTGCCTGTCAGTTCTGTGTGAACCCTGCCCCCCACTGGGCCTAACACTCATGACCAGGAAAGTGGGGTGCCCTAGGAAGAGGCCTCACCTGGAGGCAACGCAGCGTCCCCTTGCAGTGACCTGCAAACAGAGCAGGGTGAGACGTGGCCCGCCTTGGCTCGGCCCAGCTGGCCACCCTCCCTGGCACCAACCATGGTGGCCTTCATTCTTTCAACAGTTTATTGAGGGCCTCCTAATGCATCATGCATGGTGCGAGCACTGGAGGCGGTGGGCAGGCAGGGCGGGGAGCCCGCCCTCTCGGAGCTCACATCCTACCGCAGACACGAGTCAGTCAATAAATAAGGAATTCGGAAGTGCCATCCAAACAGAATAGGGCAGAGCGACCAAGCAGCTAGGAAACAGGACGCCTTCTAACCTTCAGACGGTGTCCTGGGCAAGAGCAGGGATGTGTGTGCAGAAGGACAAGGCCCAGAGAACCGGCCTGAAGCCTTACAGAACAGAGGTTGTGGGGCTGCACTGTGGTAAGGGACAGAGAAGGCTGCTAGAACTAGAGGCAGCCAGGTCCTGGGGGTCAGAGGTCTGGGACCAGAGGGGGACCGAGAAAGAAGTTTCTGGATTTGGGAATAGCCTGTCTTTTCCGTGGCACTGCGTGGAGATCGGGCCATGAGCTGGCAGGAGTGTGGGGCTGGGGGCTCGCAATGGTGGCGAGGAATGCTCGGACGGACGGCGGGGGCACTGAGGTGCAGGACAGCCTGCCGCTCAAGTTCTCAGGCTGTGGCTAAAGGCAGAAATTCTAAACCAGCAGCCTGCAGGTGCAACCTAAAGGCAGCCGAGTGGTGGTAGAGGTGGGGCCTAGGACTCACCGGGGTGTGGGGGAGCATGGGGAGGTAGGGGTGGGGAGGTCAGGCCGGGCCGATGCCCCGAGCAGCTCAGGGTCCAGGATATAAATCTCGTCCTGTGCGATCTCTGTCACATAGTTGAGGTGCTCCTGGGGGGGGGGTCAGTCAGAACTGAGGATTAGTGCCAGGCACATGGCCCCCAGGTAGGTCCCCAATGATGGGGGGACAAGGGAGGCTCCAGAGTGGGAGTGGGAGTACCTGGACACACGTTCTTTCTTTCCATTCTTGCCCAAGCCCACTCTTTGACCTCTCTGTGTAGCCCTTACCAGGTCAGCACCCTTTCCCTCTGGCAGGCCTTTCCCAGGTGACCCAGCCCCAGCTCTTTTCTTCGTGTCCCTGGATAGCACTGTGCTTTCCAGGCCTCCCTTCCACCCACCCAGCAAGCCTTCAGTGGGTACGCCAGCTCCCTTTGCTGTTGGCACCATCCCTGTGCATTCCCAGGGGTAGGGACACATGCTCCACGGCCACAGGCTTGTGAGTATGCTGTGGCCATGAGGCTGGAGGACACGCTCGGCTTATACAGCTAGCACGGAGGCCTGTGAAGGTGTGTGTGCGCACGGCGCAGAGACTCGCTGTAGACAGGCAGGCCTGCGATGCTTACCTGGGCCCTGTCGATCCTGTAGAAGCGGCTAGCAGTGGTCGCTGTGGAAAAGATGGCTGGCTGAAGACGAGGGTGGGCCTTGTCCCGGCCTAAGTTTTCTGCTGCGCCACCCAGGCTTCCCCAAGGAGGACTAGCAGGACAGGCCCACTTCCGGGAAGCAGCGCACCCCGGCAGACTTACCGTCCAGGAAACACCACTGGGAGGACAGCGCGTGGCGCGTCAGGGACTTGGCTCCAGCACCGTCGGGCTCCTGCTGAGACAGGAGCAAGGGGCAGGGTGTGCCAGAGCTGGGCTGGGAAGGGGTTCCGAGTGTCCTCCACCTCTTCACCTGATTACCTACCTGATGAAGCCTCTCGATGTGGGCACGGCAGAGCTCCAAGTCGCTGTCTCCAGGGACCACCACAGTGCCCAGGGGCACAGCTGAAGGACAGAACAGCACTTCAGCATCTGGCTACCTCCACTGCTAGTCTGCAGAGGTCCCAGCGGCCCTGAACCCCTCCCTACGCAGCCCGCCGCCACTCACAGGCCTCCTTCAGCTGCTCCTTGTCATAATGCAGGGCCTCATAGTCGTGCATGCTGACCCTGCTCACTTGGATCCGCAGCTGCTCGGGAACGGGCTGCTGGCTGTGGGGCAGGGCCAATGACAGGGGATTGAGCAAGGCCCTGCCCAGGACACCAGAGGGATGTCCTGATTCCCCCTACCTCCAAGCCCTGTTAGTCCCCTGCCTTTTTCTTCTTCTTTTGGTGCCAGGGCAACCTATGGCTCCATAATGCTAGGCAAGTGCTTTACCACTGAGCCATATCCCCAGACTACCAGCCCCCTTTGCAGTTGGCAAAACAAGACTCAGAGATGGACAGTGTGTAGTCCAGGTCCCACGGCACACAGTGGCTAGCACGGGACCTACTCGCTGTGCAGTGGGGCAGCACTCCGGCGCTTGGCCTTCTGCACCATGGTAGCCTGGTTCCGCAGGGCGATGCGAATACGTGAGGCCGCAAGCTTGCAGGGCTCACCGTCCACCTGCACAGGGATGGCCTTGGCCGTGGTTAGCAGCACCTCTCGGCACTGTGTCAGCCGCTCGCCGTGCCCACCCACCTGCAGCGCTGCCTGTGGGCGCAGGAAACTCGGGTCAGGTAGTGGTGGGGGGCTCTGCTCCTTCCAGAGATACTCTGGCAAGAACACCAAAGACAGACCCCTGACAGAGCACAGAAGGGAGAGGAAGAAGACCTCATCTAGCAGGGAAGGGAAACAGAGGCACTGAAGACACCCTCATCAGATGGGAAGGGAAAGTGCCCACACAGACACATGAAGAGGAGAAAGGGGCTCAGTGGTGAGGAGCCCTGTCTGCTCTTCCAGAGGACCGGTATTCAGTTCCCAGCACTGACATGGCAGCTAACAACCATCCATAACTCCAGTTTCAGGGGATTCAATGCCCTCTTCTGACCTCTGCAGGCTGCACGTACATACATGCAGGCAAAACATTTATGCATATAAAATAAAATGAAATACAAAAAGAATGAGCGTCACTGTCTAGCCAAGAACAGGCAACACTGAGCCTTGGGCCAGAGAAAGGAGTTGAGGTAATCCCCCACTCTGGCCAGCAAAGGGACAAAGTAGGGCCAGGCCCCCTCACCAGGGATGTCATGGTGAAGCCAATGACCTCAAGGTAGCCGTCATCATGTCTCTGGGGCTCGAAGTCATGGTGGTCCCCAGGGTGGCCCCAGGGCATGGTACCCGCACAGTACCTAAGGACAGGCAACAGAATGGGCTGTGGCGCAGCCTCTGCAGGAAGGGCCAGCAGGGGGCTGGGACACCCTCCTCACCTGGGGATGTTCAGGAAGACGATGCACTGGGGTTTCAAGTCCTGGATCTTGGGAGTCAGGTCTATTCCATCACACTGCACGAGAACAGGGGCATGTTGGGGCACAGGTGCCAGGGCCCCTCCCACTGGGCTCTCTGCTCTGCTCGCTGGCCAGCCCTACTCACCACCACTCGGACATGCTTGGCCAGGTCCCTGGAGCTACCCATCAGGAAGTCAGAGAAGGCTGTCTGTTGGAAGACAGAGGGTGTCACCATCTCTCAACAGGGCCTTCCTTTATCATTGTGACACAGGGCTCCTGTGACCTGGGTGGCACACAGATCAACCTAGCGAGCCAGATGCTGGCTAGACCCAGACTCACCCCAGCATAGAACATCTTATTCCGAAAGCGGCTGTTGAACTTCTCTGGGTTGGCCTCTGGGTGGAGACAACAAGTGGGGGTGGAGAGAGGCAACCAAGTCTAACCCTCCTTGGGATTGCCCTGTACCCTCCCTGCCTCCCCTGGCCTCCCAAGGTTCCCTTAGCAGGAGGCTGCCAACCTCGAGACTCATGAAACTCCAGGGTGACATGGGCATCAAAGCCCAGGCTGAAATAGTTGTTGAAGACATCCAGGGGCAGCTAGGAAAAGGTCAAGGTGCAGAAATGAGGGACGAAGCCTTACAGTATCTCCTCCCCAAGGCCAAGATTAGTGGCCACTGTTCTTATTCAGTCCATCAGCTTTGAGAGTTTTTTTCTGCACAGTGAACAATGTGCCAAAGCTTCCCACAACCACTACAGCACTGCTGGGGAGGCCTGGCCTTTCTGGGCGGCTCCTCTGAGGACCTGCTGTGCTCCCACTCGCCATGCACTGCATGGGCTCCAGGAGTAGGCACTCAGTCTTGCCACTGCTTAGAGCAGAACCTGGAATTTAGGAGGCTCTTGGAAAGCACATGCCAGGTAGCTGAGCAAGAAACCATCTATAAAGTGGGTACCATTATTCTCCTGGGATAGAAAGAGGCTGGAGTTTGGAAAACTGAAGAGACTAGCTCACGTTCCCAGACCAAGTGAGTGGGTGTGTGTAGTCTAGTCAGGTCTCAGTGAATCCCAGGCCCTCGAGGTCCCTGGCCAGTGACCCTCGTTGACCTACCCGGTCAGTGGCCCCCTCATCTCGCTCCTCAGGCCCTGCCTCGGGGTTAGGCTCAGCACAGAGGTCCCAGCGATCCAGCTGCACCACATTCCCCTCCTCTACATGAGAAAGGATCTTTGACACAGGCTCATCTGTATAGCCCTGGTGAAAGGAAGCCAATACTGAGCCTTCTTGTGCAGAGGGTGCCCCTCCTCCCGGGCAACCCCATTCCCAAGGGAGCTTACCCCACCCCAGTTGAGGGTTCGGGCCAGGTCATTGCCAGTACCCAGGGGCAGAATGGCCACCGGGGGCGGTGGTTTTAATCGCAGCTGGTCCAGGGTAGAGAGAATCCAGCCAACCTAGGTGAAAACGCAGCAGAAGAGGTGAGTCAGGCCTAACACAGGATCGGTGCATCAGGAATGAGCCCCACTCAGGGAACTCACCGTGCCATCGCCCCCGCACGCCAGAATACGCAAATTGTGCACTTTGCGGTACATTTCCAGCCTGTGCCGGGGAAGATGGATGGGGTCAGGAGATGTGTGACTTGGTCCTGAGCCAGGCCAAGCCTCCACTGTCCCTCTGAGAACCTTGGCAAGTACTTACGCTTCCTTGGGTCCTCCCTGGCTCAGGTCAAAGACTTGTCGGGGATTGAGATACCAGAGGAAAGACTGGATGATCTTGGCGCCCTGCACAGATAGGAGGTGAAGGCTAATTAGGACAGGCTGAGGGGAGCGGGTGCCAGGGGCACAGAGAGGAGATTTGGCTGTGAGAACCGCAGTGAGGGGCGAGGATTGGAGAGGGACAGAGCCTTCTCAGGGACCCTGGGAAAGGAAGGTGGGGCCAAAGTTCAAAATGGTCACTGAAAACAACTGTGGGCAGATGGGGGTGAGCGTGAGCCCAGCTGCACCGCCCCAAGACTCACTCGGTGGGTGGAAAGGCTGTACTTACCTGGTTGCCTCCACTCTTCGGGTTCACAAACACCAGCAGCGGCTTCATGAGGGGTGATGGGGTGGGCCTGATGATGAAAGGTCTCCAGCGGCCGTCCTGGGACACAGACGGCCAATGGGCTTTCCTGCCCTGGAGACCTTGCCTCAGTCTCCTCACCACCACCAAGTACAACCTCACATATCAGACCTTATGGGACCTAGCCAAAAGGGACAAGGGAGATGATCTCCCGCCTGTATCAGGTCCCTGGAGCCCAGCCTTAGACAAGTTAAGCTGGCAGCAGGGCCTCAGGGCTCTGGATCCAGAAGGAGTCCCCTCCCAGTCCCCAGCCCCAGTCCCCTGGGCCCAGGTCTAACCTCAGGCCCCTTCTTGCTGGACTTCCTCTTGAAGGAAGCTCTCTTTTTCTTCTTGCTGGCCTTGAGCGTATTCTGCAAAGGAAGCAGGGGCCCTGGTAACTAGGTTTGGCTGGTAGATCCCATGGGGGAGAGGTGCCAAGCGTACAGGAAGGACTCACCTGAGGCCTCCGGGCCCGCAGGATCCAGGTGGGTGGGATGACCACAGCCGCATGGACCCCTAGGGAGCAGGGCTCCTCAATCTGCTGCAGCATGAAGCAGGACACCTTGCTGTGGTACTGGAGGACAACCATGGGTAAGGCTGAGCTGGGCTAGGCTACGCCGAGACTGGTGGCTCGACAGCAGCCTAGTCTAGCCCAGGCTAGCCCAGGCCACAGGGTGGCTGGCACTCACCGCCTGCTTGCACCAGGAGCAGCTGATGGCCACGATCTCCTTGCTGTGGAAGGTGAACTTCTGCTGAAAGCCCTGAGGGGACAAGATGACTTGGGCAGAGAGCGGCCTAGCAGAGACCCAGCCGTGTGACTTTAGCGAACCTCTCCACCCAGGAAAACCAAGCATGTTTAAAATAAACCCCAAATATAAAATAAGCTGCAAGGGCGGGAGAGCTTAGGTTGGAGTCCATGATCATTAGAGCCCCCACCGAATCGCTGAGCACAGAATGCTCTGGAGGACACTGCCTGCCTCAGGTTTCCTCTCCTTCCCGCCCGCAGACCTAGACAAGACCCTTAGAGTTCTGTCCTATTTATTGTAACCATCACTCATTCCATGTCCACAAACTGTTATCAGGGGCTATTATGTGCAAAGCATCGAGAAAAAAAAAAATGGAGGGGTCTCTGGATTCTTGAGGGCCTGTCCTTAAAGGGACAGATAAGCAGCAAACACATGAGAGAGCAGGTGTGTGCTGTGCGGGAGAAGACACTGTCCTCAGGGGGAGAAGACACTGTCCTCAGGGGGAGCAGCCACTCCCCAGCTCAGAGCTTCACACACAACATTCACTCAGTAACTACCTACTGAATTAATGAATGAAAAGTAAATACAGGGGCTGGAGATATGGCTCAGCAGTTAAGAGCAGTGGTTGCTTTCGCAGAGGACCCACATGGTGGCTAACAACTGTCCAGAACTCCAATTCCTGAGGGTCTGAGGCCCTCTTCTGACCTGCATGGGCACTGTACTACATGGGTGCACTTACATACATGCAGGCACAACACGCACACATAAAAAGTCAATATAGTGCTCAAAGGGTCTCTTATGAGTTAAAGATCAGACATCCCACATTGGAAGAAAACCCTCCCAACCCTGCTTAGCTCAGAGACCAAGGGCACAGCCCAGGGTTTGGACACTGACAACTCGAGACCAGAGGGAGGCTCATGGCTGACGCCTTCAGGCAGGGCCCTACCTTCCCACAGTGCCGACACTTGCCGTCCTGGCGTCGCCTGTGTACCCAGTGGTGCCTTACGAAGGTTGGCTGGGGGAGGAGATAACATCACTGGCAAGAGTGAAGGGCTGGACAGGTACAGCCTGAAGCCTACATCGATCGGTGATCAGACATAAGAGCTGGGGCCACAAGAGACCCTCTACAGTCCCCTGTACTGGAAGGAGAGGTGAGACCCAGGAGAGACAGAGGGATGGGACCCTTTATGCAAATGTGGTTCTCCACTCTTCTGCGAGCAGATCAAAAGGCCTCCCTCCTCTTTGTGTGACCCCAGAGCCTCAGCCTAGAAGCTGAGCCCCCTCAACACGCTGGTTCCTCAGGTACTGAGGAAAGATCCCCTCAACACAGCGGTTCCTGACTCCCGCCCTGCACACTTACCTCACGGACGTTCCTGGAGCCTGATTCACGGAACGACGGCTTACAGCGGAAATTTATCTGTGAAACATTGCAGTGACCACCATGATGTCAGAGTATCCTTTTAGAGAGGGTCACCCAGAGCCAACCTCATAGGCAAGGAGAGTCCCAACCATCCCTGCAGCCTTTGGCACAGGAGCATCTCCTCTCAGAGGCCCTCTTGCTCACTGGCCAGAGGGATTTTTCCTTTTTCTGCCCAGGATGCAGAGACTTCATGTCCATCTCATGTTAAAGTGGGAGCACCATCGCTACTCCCACTTTACCCATCTCACATTACGGTGGGACCGCCGTCACTACTCCCACTTTACCCATCTCACATTATGGTGGGAGCACTATCACTACTCCCACTTTATCCATCTCACATTACAGTGGTAGCACCGTCACTACTCCCACTTTATCCATCTCACATTACGGTGGGAGCACCATCACTACTCCCACTTTATCCATCTCACATTACAGTGGGAGCACCGTCACTACTCCCACTTTACCCATCTCACATTACGGTGGGAGCACCGTCACTACTCCCACTTTACCCATCTCACATTACGGTGGGAGCACCGTCACTACTCCCACTTTACCCATCTCACATTACGGTGGGAGCACCGTCACTACTCCCACTTTACCCATCTCACATTACGGTGGGAGCACCGTCACTACTCCCACTTTACCCATCTCACATTACGGTGGGAGCACCGTCACTACTCCCACTTTACCCATCTCACATTACGGTGGGAGCACCGTCACTACTCCCACTTTACCCATCTCACATTACGGTGGGAGCACCGTCACTACTCCCACTTTACCCATCTCACATTACGGTGGGAGCACCGTCACTACTCCCACTTTACCCATCTCACATTACGGTGGGAGCACCGTCACTACTCCCACTTTACCCATCTCACATTACGGTGGGAGCACCGTCACTACTCCCACTTTACCCATCTCACATTACGGTGGGAGCACCGTCACTACTCCCACTTTACCCATCTCACATTACGGTGGGAGCACCGTCACTACTCCCACTTTACCCATCTCACATTACGGTGGGAGCACCGTCACTACTCCCACTTTACCCATCTCACATTACGGTGGGAGCACCGTCACTACTCCCACTTTACCCATCTCACATTACGGTGGGAGCACCGTCACTACTCCCACTTTACCCATCTCACATTACGGTGGGAGCACCGTCACTACTCCCACTTTACCCATCTCACATTACGGTGGGAGCACCGTCACTACTCCCACTTTACCCATCTCACATTACGGTGGGAGCACCGTCACTACTCCCACTTTACCCATCTCACATTACGGTGGGAGCACCGTCACTACTCCCACTTTACCCATCTCACATTACGGTGGGAGCACCGTCACTACTCCCACTTTACCCATCTCACATTACGGTGGGAGCACCGTCACTACTCCCACTTTACCCATCTCACATTACAGTGGGACCACCGTCACTACTCCCACTTTACCCATCTCACATTACGGTGGGAGCACCGTCACTACTCCCACTTTACCCATCTCACATTACGGTGGGAGCACTGTCACTACTCCCACTTTATCCATCTCACATTACAGTGGGAGCACTGTCACTACTCCCACTTTACCCATCTCACATTACGGTGGGAGTACCGTCACTACTCCCACTTTACCCATCTCACATTAAGGTGGGAGCACCGTCACTACTCCCACTTTATCCTCCCCTCTTGTACTCCCAGGTCAGATGAAGCAGGAACATAACCTAAAAGTGGCTGCTCTAGCCTGGGAAGGTCACAGGGATGCGTTACTCTACAATTCAGGAACCAGAAAAAGCAGCCCAAAGTCATCTTGCTCATGACATTTCTATTTTTTTTTTTTTAATCTTTTTGAGACAGGGTCTCCCTGTAGCCCCAGCTGTCCTAGAATTCGCTCTGTAGACCAGGCTGGCCTTGAACTCACAAAGATCCACCTGCCTCTGCCTCCCAAGTGCTAGGATTAAAGGTGTGAGCCACCATGCCCGGCTGACATTTCTAGTCTTAAAGACTCTGGCATGTATTGACCTGGATTTTTGTGGTAGGAAGCTCTTATTGTCGTCTATGCCAGGTCTCTACTCACTGCCTTGACCAACCTGGCAGCCCAACATTCCCTTCCCACCCCTGACAGATATGCTTGGACAACAGTCCTTGGGAAAGGTCTCTACAGAGGTAGCATGTAAGGGACACAGGAGGCCTAGTCATAGATGAGCATTACGGCTTCAGGAAATTTGACGTTTTTGTTTTTCTTTTCTGGTACTGGGGACTAAACCTAGGGCTTCCACCACGAAGCTATATCCCCAACTCTTAATAGCCTCTTCAACAAACTGGTATAATGCCTGTTACTTACTAATTCCTGTCATTAGGTGATACTCCCTTACTCTATACCATGCTTGTTCTACACAGTAGCAGCTAATAAGCAAGGGGGCAGGGGACAGGATTCAAATACAGGTATTTGGCTCTGAAATCCCAGACACTTCACTCTACTGTACATGCTAGGTCGTTCTTGGCATGAAGATACTTGAGTGTCTATGTCAAGAGAGCCTCAGCATCCCACAAAAGGCTGAGCAGCTGCAGCCACACGCACCTTCTCAAGCTGTTCAATGCATGGGGTATGCACCACAATCTTGCAGGCTGCACACTTTCTTCTGGATGCTGATTTCTGCTATCAGACAAAAAAGGCACCAGGTAACTCCAGCCCAGACACCAGCTCAGGGCAAGCAAAGAGCATGTCCCATCTATGAGGTCCCAGTTCCAGGACTTGGCATCAGTCACGGACCCCCCCCTCCCCCATTCCTGGTGCTAGGGCAGCCCAGGGCAAGTGCACCCAGGTGAGAGCCGCAGGCTGCAGCTGCTGTCTACAGAGGGCCAGACCTCGTTCTTCCACCAGAGGGCAGCGTGTCACACCAAGCTCACTCACCAGCATTTTAGCCACACAGTACTGCTCCCCAACATAGCAGAAGTCACCTGATACGTTGGTCTCAAACCAGATGTGCTCCCCGTATGTTGCGGACTCCTAAACCATGGAATGAGCATGCTCAGTGCTCACCTGACACTCCTGTCCTACCCACCATCACCCACCTCCCAAGACAAGCCTGCTACGGCCTCCACGATGCTTTCCAATCCACTCTTGAGCCTGGCTTAAAGGCTGCTCCTTCCCCATGGAAGTCGGCCCAGACCCGGGGGCTTCTCTCCTAGGTGCTCACAAGCCCTCTGTCCTGACTGCTCAGGAGGGGCTGGCATACAGTGGTGTTCCAAACCCACCCAGTCCACAGATACTCACACTCCAGTCCACAGTGCTCCGGATCTGCCGCTCGGATTCACCACACAGGGCTCCAGGGGTGGGAGGAGGGGGTGCCAGGTGCTGGAGGCCCGACTTGGTGATGGCTTTCCTACAGAAAAGAAGCCAGCTGGGGACTTGCCCAATCTACTTCTTCCCCAGTGCCTGCAAGACCTGCTGTGGTGTGACCTCCACCAAGACAAGGTGCCAGGAAGGAAGAAGGAGGTCCCGGAGGAGCTCAGGCACCCTGAGGCTTTTAACAGGAGACCACCACACTGCTCAGAGCTGCTTCCAAGTGGGCCACCCTCAGTGTAGGCCCTGAAGCGGAGCCTCAGAGGCCACACTGCTGCCCTGCTGGTTGCTGCTGTACCTACATTAGCAGGGTGATCCAGGGCTGCGGTCCAGCTGACTTGCGGCACCTCAGGGCCACCTGGCGCCTGCGGGACAGTGGGTGTCCACAGGCTGGTATCTTGAGGCCTGTCGAGGTACCTGAGGCTCTTCGGCTTTGGCCCCCAGAACCAGGGTGCTGGCTCGAGGGCCACCGCTGGCTGAGGCGACGATAGTGGCCATGCAGGCCCCAAAGAGTGTTGCCATACACCACATCAGCAGGGAGCAGGCGGGAGGAAGCCCGGCGGAGACACGGGGGCATGTGAAGCAAGGGCCGGGTGCCCTGGTGTAGGGAGGGAGATGGCATCCTGGTACCTAGCTGGGTATCACCTGATGCTCCAATTGGCTGGTCTCCCTCCTGACCCCTTTCTTCTTCCTCCTTCATGCCCACAAGCCCAGCCAGCAGCATGGGTACGCCCAAAAGCTGGGCACCAACAGTGGCGGGCTGTAGAGTGGGCACAGTATCCACCATGAAGCGGGGGTTGCAGGCAGGGGGTGCGGTGCTGGAGCGCCTGCGGCTGGCACCTCGGGTGTGCACCCCACAGCTGGGGAGACAGCCGTGGAGATGTGCACTTGAGCGGCGCCTCTGGGCCAGTGAGGAAGAGGCCTGCCCTGCAGAGGAGCGGCGACGAGCCTTGCCCGTGGGCAGCCGCACACCACTGGCCTGCCGTTGCCCCTCTCCAGGGCCCGCTGCCTTCCGCTGGAAGTGTCTCCTAAAGAAGGTCTCCATGCCAGGGGCAGGCCAGGGGCTGTTGGGCATATAGACCAGGAACATCAGGAGGTAGGCCAGGCTGAAGTCTATCTGTGCCCCATGAGCCAAGAAGGGACACCTAGGTGCTGGGGACCAAGGCATGCAGCTGCTGAAGGGCGGAAGCCATTCCCAGCTGGTCCCCCAGTTATACCCAAGGAGCCTCAGGCAGAGCGGCTTCCCTGCCCAGGCACCAGAACCCACAGAAGCATAAAGGGCTTCTCCTCCCACGCCAGAAGCTGACGAAGAGAAAACAAGTAATCTGAACACTGAAATTTGCTTGAGCAAACTGTGGGGCCTTGGGGCCTTGTCCTCTCATCAGGCTTCCTTTTGGCCCAACATGGAACAGGTTGGGTTTCCCCTCCTGGGATGCACTGCAACTAAGCAAAGGGTAAAAGCAGGCTCTCTGCAAAGGTTCTTAGTCCTGTTAAGATCCTCATACTCAGCACCAGCCTTGGGGTCAGAAGCCCTGGGAACCCAGGCTTCAGAACTAGAGAGGCAGCCCCCCAGGGCAGAGTGTCTCCTCTTAACTTGAGGGATGCAGCAAGAGGCACAGGTCAAAGGAAAGCCTTCTGGGAGCTGGAGAGATGGTTTAGCAGTTAAGAGTTCAGTTCCAAACCAGCACCCACATCAGACAGCTCACAACTCCAGATCCATGGGGACCAGATGCCTCTGACTTCTTTTTTTTTTTGGTCTTTTTGAGACAGGGTCTCCCTGTAGCCCCAACTGTCCTGGAACTCACTCTGTAGACCAGGCTGGCCTTGAACTCACAAAGATCCGCCTGCCTCTGCCTCTGACTTCTATGGGCGCCTGTATTCATGTGGCACACACTCACAAATACACATATATGCACATAATTAAAAATAAAATCTAAAAGAAAAAGGAGTGGGCGTGGTGGTACATGCCTTTAATCGAAGCACTCGGGACAGGAAGATCTCTGTTAAGATTGAACACAGCAAGTTCCAAGCCAGCTGGGGCTACAGGGAGGCCCTATCTTAAAACAAACAAACAAACTGGGGGGGGGGGGGGCACAGGACAAGACCTGGTCTGATGGTGCAAGACTTTAATCCTAGTACTTGGAAAGCAGAGGCAGGTGAACCTCTGTAAGTTCCTATCTCAAAAACAAAAAACAAGCCGGGCATGGTGGTGCACGCCTTTAATCCTAGCACTTGGGAGGCAGAGGCAGGCGGATCTCTGTGAGTTCAAGGCCAGCCTGATCTACACAGTGAGTTCCAGGACAGCTGGGGCTACAGGGAGACCCTATCTCAAAAAGATAAAAAAGACCACCCCCACCCAAGAAAAAAACAAACAAAAAACAGGTACTGGAGAGATGACTCAGCAGTTAAGAGCGCCAACTACTCTTTTTTTTTTTTTTTTTTTTTCTCGAGTCCCCTGGAACTGGAGTTCTCCTGGAATTGGAGCTTCAGACGGTTCTCAGCCGCCATGTGGGTTGCTGGGATCAACCCGGGTCCTCTGTAAGAGCGGTCGGCGCTCTTAACCGCTAGGCCATCTCTCCAGCCCCCGCATGTGTGTCTCTTAGAGCTCACCTCTTGTCCAGTCTGTCTGGTCCCAGGGGACACATTTTGGGGTTGTGAACATGCTGCCCTGTGGCAAGCAATCTTGAGTACTGCTTCCCCGGTACAGCTGCCTCCTGTGCATGCACAGACTGCCGGAGAGCAGTCAGCCCCACCCACTTCTTTCTCATAATCTTTACTGACTTTGAAGCTACCTGCCCTGGGTTGACAAGGCAGTGCAGACCAAGGATGGGGAGCAGACGCCGTCCACAGCAGCAGGTCCCACAGCCGTCTTCTCTCCCGCCCACTGCCACCGACCCCACCTCAGGCCTCATTCAGGGCCTCAGCAGGCAGAAGTCAACTGCCTGTCACCCTGACAGCAGCCTTCTTTGGCTGTGATTTATTCTGGAGCTGTGACTCGGGCCTCCATGGTTGCCACATACTAAGCTACATCCCTCCTCTTGAGGCTCAGGGCTCAGAGCCCAGGAAAACACCTGAAAGGGACGAGGGGCATTCTTGGGCTCTTTGGAGCTATTGTCTCTCAGTTATCTTAGGCCTTCCTGACATTATATAGAAGAGGTGTGGGCACGGGGGGGGGGGGGGGGCTAATCCCGGTGGCCTGGGAAGGAGATAAGGACAGGTAGAGGAGCAGATGAAAAAAAGCCCAGTAGTGCAAGGTGGAGCCCAAGGCCCCTGCCTCCCAGCAAGAGGCAAATTGTGCCTTGGAATTGGGAGCCGCAGGTTTCAAACCTCAGGATCCCTCAGCAGTGAGGCCTGGGGGTTTTTCAGCCATCATACCTGGGAGAGCCATACTCAGCCCCTTCAGAAAGGTGAGACTGAGCGGTGAAGCAGTAGGAAGTGTCTAAGAGACATACACACGCACACCCAGAGTCCAGAAGGCAGGCCAGCCTCCCTCTGTCCTGTCCCGTTTTGTTTTGTTTCGTTTTGTTTTTAGAAAGTAGGCTCTTTTTTAAATTATTTATTATTTTTTTTTATGTGTATGTAGTGTACTACTGTCTGCATGTAAGTTGGTGCACACGTGTCAGCAATGCCGCAGAGGTCAGAAGAGATGAAGAGGTTGATTCCCCTGAACTGGAGTTAAAGACGGTTCTATAGCCACTGTGTTGGGTGCTGGGAAACGAACCTGGGTCTCTGGCAAGAGTAGTTGGCACTCTTGCCAGGCGTGGGGCGCACACCTTTAATCCTAGCACTTGGGAGGCAGAGGCAGGCAGATCTTTGTGAGTTCAAGGCAGCCTGGTCTACAGACTGAGTTCCAGGTCAGCTGGGGCTACAGGGAGCCCTGACTCGAAAAGACAAAAAAAAAAAAAAAAAAAGAGTAGTTGGCGTCTTAACTGCTGAGTCATCTCCCAGTACCTGTTTTTTTTTGTTTTTTTCTTGGGTGGGGGTGGTCTTTTTATCTTTTTGAGATAGGGTCTCCCTGTAGCCCGGCTGTCCTGGAACTCACTGTGGAATCAGGCTGGCCTTGAACTCACAGAGATCCGCCTGCCTCTGCCTCCCAAGTCGTAGGATTAAAGGCGTGCACCACCATTTTTTTTTTTTTGTTTTTGTTGAGATAGGAACTTACAGAGGTTCACCTGCCTCTGCTTTCCAAGTACTAGATTAAAGTTGCACCATCAGACCAGGTCTTGTCCTGTGCCCCCCCCCCCCCCAGTTTGTTGTTTTGTTTTAAGATAGGGCCTCCCTGTAGCCCCAGCTGGCTGGAACTCGTGTGTTCAATCTTAACAGAGATCTTCCTGTCCCGAGTGCTTCGATTAAAGGCATGTACCACCACGCCCACTCCCTTTTTCTTTTAGATTTTATTTTTTAATTATGTCATATAATGTGTAATTTGTGAGTGTGTGCCACATGAATACAGGCCCCATAGAAGTGCGAGGCAGAGGCAGGCGGAAGCTTTGTGAGTTCAAGGCCAGCCTGGTCTACAGAGTGAGTTCCAGGACAGTTGGGGCTACAGGGAGACCCTGTCTCAAAAAGACCAAAAAAAAAAAGAAGTCAGAGGCATCTGGTCCCCATGGATCTGGAGTGTGAGCTGTCTGATGTGGGTGTTTGGAACGGAACTCTTAACTGAATAACCAATCTCTCCAGCTCCCAGAAGGCTTTCCTTTGACCTGTGCCTCTTGCTGCATCCCTCAAGTTAAGAGGAGACACTCTGCCCTGGGGGGCTGCCTCTCTAGTTCTGAAGCCTGGGTTCCCAGGGCTTCTGACCCCAAGGCTGGTGCTGAGTATGAGGATCTTAACAGGACTAAGAACCTTTGCAGAGAGCCTGCTTTTACCCTTTGCTTAGTTGCAGTGCATCCCAGGAGGGGAAACCCAACCTGTTCCATGTTGGGCCAAAAGGTCTTCGGATTCCCCTGGAACTGGAGTTCTCCTGGAATTGGAGCTTCAGACGGTTCTCAGCCGCCATGTGGGGTGCGGGATCGAACCGGGTCCTCTGTAAGAGCGGTCGGCGCTCTTAACCGCTAGCCATCTCTCCAGCCCCCGCATGTGTGTCTCTTAGAGCTCACCTCTTGTCCAGTCTGTCTGGTCCCAGGGGACACATTTTGGGGTTGTGAACATGCTGCCCTGTGGCAAGCAATCTTGAGTACTGCTTCCCCGGTACAGCTGCCTCCTGTGCATGCACAGACTGCCGGAGAGCAGTCAGCCCCACCCACTTCTTTCTCATAATCTTTACTGACTTTGAAGCTACCTGCCCTGGGTTGACAAGGCAGTGCAGACCAAGGATGGGGAGCAGACGCCGTCCACAGCAGCAGGTCCCACAGCCGTCTTCTCTCCCGCCCACTGCCACCGACCCCACCTCAGGCCTCATTCAGGGCCTCAGCAGGCAGAAGTCAACTGCCTGTCACCCTGACAGCAGCCTTCTTTGGCTGTGATTTATTCTGGAGCTGTGACTCGGGCCTCCATGGTTGCCACATACTAAGCTACATCCCTCCTCTTGAGGCTCAGGGCTCAGAGCCCAGGAAAACACCTGAAAGGGACGAGGGGCATTCTTGGGCTCTTTGGAGCTATTGTCTCTCAGTTATCTTAGGCCTTCCTGACATTATATAGAAGAGGTGTGGGCACGGGGGGGGGGGGGGGGCTAATCCCGGGGGCCTGGGAAGGAGATAAGGACAGGTAGAGGAGCAGATGAAAAAAAGCCCAGTAGTGCAAGGTGGAGCCAAGGCCCCTGCCTCCCAGCAAGAGGCAAATTGTGCCTTGGAATTGGGAGCCGCAGGTTTCAAACCTCAGGATCCCTCAGCAGTGAGGCCTGGGGGTTTTTCAGCCATCATACCTGGGAGAGCCATACTCAGCCCCTTCAGAAAGGTGAGACTGAGCGGTGAAGCAGTAGGAAGTGTCTAAGAGACATACACACGCACACCCAGAGTCCAGAAGGCAGGCCAGCCTCCCTCTGTCCTGTCCCGTTTTGTTTTGTTTCGTTTTGTTTTTTAGAAAGTAGGCTCTTTTTTAAATTATTTATTATTTTTTTTATGTGTATGAGTGTACTACTGTCTGCATGTAAGTTGGTGCACCCGTGTCATGCAATGCCGCAGAGGTCAGAAGAAGGCATCAGATTCCCCTGGAACTGGAGTTAAAGACGGTTCCTAGCCACTGTGTTGGGTGCTGGGAAACGAACCTGGGTCCTCTGCAAGAGTAGTTGGCACTCTTGCCAGGCGTGGTGGCGCACACCTTTAATCCTAGCACTTGGGAGGCAGAGGCAGGCAGATCTTTGTGAGTTCAAGGCCAGCCTGGTCACAGACTGAGTTCCAGGTCAGCTGGGGCTACAGGAGCCCTGACTCGAAAAGACAAAAAAAAAAAAAAAAAAAAAGAGTAGTTGGCCTCTTAACTGCTGAGTCATCTCTCCAGACCTGTTTTTGTTTGTTTTTTTCTTGGGTGGGGGTGGTCTTTTTTATCTTT
The DNA here is from genome assembly GCA_009823505.1 of Rhizomys pruinosus. Lineage (NCBI taxonomy): Eukaryota > Metazoa > Chordata > Mammalia > Rodentia > Spalacidae > Rhizomys > Rhizomys pruinosus. The sequence continues at coordinate 1,450,674 of VZQC01015026.1, read as the reverse complement.
TTGAGATAGGGTCTCCCTGTAGCCCAGCTGTCCTGGAACTCACTGTGTAGATCAGGCTGGCCTTGAACTCACAGAGATCCGCCTGCCTCTGCCTCCCAAGTGCTAGGATTAAAGGCGTGCACCACCATGCCCGGCTTGTTTTTGTTTTTTTGAGATAGGAACTTACAGAGGTTCACCTGCCTCTGCTTTCCAAGTACTAAGATTAAAGTCTTGCACCATCAGACCAGGTCTTGTCCTGTGCCCCCCCCCCCCCCAGTTTGTTTGTTTTGTTTTAAGATAGGGCCTCCCTGTAGCCCCAGCTGGCTTAACTTTTGCTGTGTTCAATCTTAACAGAGATCTTCCTGTCCCGAGTGCTTCGATTAAAGGCATGTACCACCACGCCCACTCCTTTTTCTTTTAGATTTTATTTTTAATTATGTGCATATATGTGTATTTGTGAGTGTTGCTCACATGAATACAGGCGCCCATAGAAGTCAGAGGCAGAGGCAGGCGGATCTTTGTGAGTTCAAGGCCAGCCTGGTCTACAGAGTGAGTTCCAGGACAGTTGGGGCTACAGGGAGACCCTGTCTCAAAAAAGACCAAAAAAAAAAAGAAGTCAGAGGCATCTGGTCCCCATGGATCTGGAGTTGTGAGCTGTCTGATGTTGCTGGGAACTGAACTCTTAACTCTGTAACAATCTCTCCAGCTCCCAGAAGGCTTTCCTTTGACCTGTGCCTCTTGCTGCATCCCTCAAGTTAAGAGGAGACACTCTGCCCTGGGGGGCTGCCTCTCTAGTTCTGAAGCCTGGGTTCCCAGGGCTTCTGACCCCAAGGCTGGTGCTGAGTATGAGGATCTTAACAGGACTAAGAACCTTTGCAGAGAGCCTGCTTTTACCCTTTGCTTAGTTGCAGTGCATCCCAGGAGGGGAAACCCAACCTGTTCCATGTTGGGCCAAAAGGAAGCCTGATGAGAGGACAAGGCCCCAAGGCCCCACAGTTTGCTCAAGCAAATTTCAGTGTTCAGATTACTTGTTTTCTCTTCGTCAGCTTCTGGCGTGGGAGGAGAAGCCCTTTATGCTTCTGTGGGTTCTGGTGCCTGGGCAGGGAAGCCGCTCTGCCTGAGGCTCCTTGGGTATAACTGGGGGACCAGCTGGGAATGGCTTCCGCCCTTCAGCAGCTGCATGCCTTGGTCCCCAGCACCTAGGTGTCCCTTCTTGGCTCATGGGGCACAGATAGACTTCAGCCTGGCCTACCTCCTGATGTTCCTGGTCTATATGCCCAACAGCCCCTGGCCTGCCCCTGGCATGGAGACCTTCTTTAGGAGACACTTCCAGCGGAAGGCAGCGGGCCCTGGAGAGGGGCAACGGCAGGCCAGTGGTGTGCGGCTGCCCACGGGCAAGGCTCGTCGCCGCTCCTCTGCAGGGCAGGCCTCTTCCTCACTGGCCCAGAGGCGCCGCTCAAGTGCACATCTCCACGGCTGTCTCCCCAGCTGTGGGGTGCACACCCGAGGTGCCAGCCGCAGGCGCTCCAGCACCGCACCCCCTGCCTGCAACCCCCGCTTCATGGTGGATACTGTGCCCACTCTACAGCCCGCCACTGTTGGTGCCCAGCTTTTGGGCGTACCATCTGCGGGGGCTGTCGGGCATGAAGAGGAGGAAGAAAGGGGTCAGGGAGGAGACCACCAATTGGGAGCATCAGGTGATACCCAGCTAGGTACCAGGATGCCATCTCCCTCCCTACACCAGGGCACCCGGCCCTTGCTTCACATGCCCCCGTGTCTCCGCCGGGCTTCCTCCCGCCTGCTCCCTGCTGATGTGGTGTATGGCAACACTCTTTGGGGCCTGCATGGCCACTATCGTCGCCTCAGCCAGCGGTGGCCCTCGAGCCAGCACCCTGGTTCTGGGGGCCAAAGCCGAAGAGCCTCAGGTACCTCGACAGGCCTCAAGATACCAGCCTGTGGACACCCACTGTCCCGCAGGCGCCAGGTGGCCCTGAGGTGCCGCAAGTCAGCTGGACCGCAGCCCTGGATCACCCTGCTAATGTAGGTACAGCAGCAACCAGCAGGGCAGCAGTGTGGCCTCTGAGGCTCCGCTTCAGGGCCTACACTGAGGGTGGCCCACTTGGAAGCAGCTCTGAGCAGTGTGGTGGTCTCCTGTTAAAAGCCTCAGGGTGCCTGAGCTCCTCCGGGACCTCCTTCTTCCTTCCTGGCACCTTCTGGTGAGGTCACACACAGCAGGTCTGCAGGCACTGGGGAAGAAGTAGATTGGGCAAGTCCCCAGCTGGCTTCTTTTCTGTAGGAAAGCCATCACCAAGTCGGGCCTCCAGCACCTGGCACCCCCTCCTCCCACCCCTGGAGCCCTGTGTGGTGAATCCGAGCGGCAGATCCGGAGCACTGTGGACTGGAGTGTGAGTATCTGTGGACTGGGTGGGTTTGGAACACCACTGTATGCCAGCCCCTCCTGAGCAGTCAGGACAGAGGGCTTGTGAGCACCTAGGAGAGAAGCCCCCGGGTCTGGGCCGACTTCCATGGGGAAGGAGCAGCCTTTAAGCCAGGCTCAAGAGTGGATTGGAAAGCATCGTGGAGGCCGTAGCAGGCTTGTCTTGGGAGGTGGGTGATGGTGGGTAGGACAGGAGTGTCAGGTGAGCACTGAGCATGCTCATTCCATGGTTTAGGAGTCCGCAACATACGGGGAGCACATCTGGTTTGAGACCAACGTATCAGGTGACTTCTGCTATGTTGGGGAGCAGTACTGTGTGGCTAAAATGCTGGTGAGTGAGCTTGGTGTGACACGCTGCCCTCTGGTGGAAGAACGAGGTCTGGCCCTCTGTAGACAGCAGCTGCAGCCTGCGGCTCTCACCTGGGTGCACTTGCCCTGGGCTGCCCTAGCACCAGGAATGGGGGAGGGGGTCACGTGACTGTTGCCAAGTCCTGGAACTGGGACCTCATAGATGGGACATGCTCTTTGCTTGCCCTGAGCTGGTGTCTGGGCTGGAGTTACCTGGTGCCTTTTTTGTCTGATAGCAGAAATCAGCATCCAGAAGAAAGTGTGCAGCCTGCAAGATTGTGGTGCATACCCCATGCATTGAACAGCTTGAGAAGGTGCGTGTGGCTGCAGCTGCTCAGCCTTTTGTGGGATGCTGAGGCTCTCTTGACATAGACACTCAAGTATCTTCATGCCAAGAACGACCTAGCATGTACAGTAGAGTGAAGTGTCTGGGATTTCAGAGCCAAATACCTGTATTTGAATCCTGTCCCCTGCCCCCTTGCTTATTAGCTGCTACTGTGTAGAACAAGCATGGTATAGAGTAAGGGAGTATCACCTAATGACAGGAATTAGTAAGTAACAGGCATTATACCAGTTTGTTGAAGAGGCTATTAAGAGTTGGGGATAAGCTTCGTGGTGGAAGCCCTAGGTTTAGTCCCCAGTACCAGAAAAGAAAAAAAACGTCAAATTTCCTGAAGCCGTAATGCTCATCTATGACTAGGCCTCCTGTGTCCCTTACATGCTACCTCTGTAGAGACCTTTCCCAAGGACTGTGTGTCAAGCATATCTGTCAGGGGTGGGAAGGGAATGTTGGGCTGCCAGGTTGGTCAAGGCAGTGAGTAGAGACCTGGCATAGACGACAATAAGAGCTTCCTACCACAAAAATCCAGGTCAATACATGCCAGAGTCTTTAAGACTAGAAATGTCAGCCGGGCATGGTGGCTCACACCTTAATCCTATGCAACTTGGGAGGAGAGGCAGGTGGATCTTTGTGATGTTTCAAAGGCCCAGCCTGGTCTACAGAGAGCGATTCTAGACAGCTGGGCTACAGGAGACCCGTCTCAAAAAATTAAAAAAAAAAAAATAGAAATGTCATGAGCAAGATGACTTTGGGGCTTTTCTGGTTCCTGAATTGTAGAGTAACGCATCCCTGTGACCTTCCCAGGCTAGAGCAGCCACTTTTAGGTTATGTTCCTGCTTCATCTGACCTGGGAGTACAAGAGGGGAGGATAAAGTGGGAGTAGTGACAGGTGCTCCCACCTTAATGTGAGATAGGTAAAGTGGGAGTAGTGACAGTGTACTCCCACCGTAATGTGAGATAGGTAAAGTGGGAGTAGTGACAGTGCTCCCACTGTAATGTGAGATGGTAAAGTGGGAGTAGTGACAGTGCTCCCACCTGTAATGTGAGATGGATAAAGTGGGAGTAGTGACGGTGCTCCCACCTGTAATGTGAGATGGGTAAAGTGGGAGTAGTGACGGTGGTCCCACTGTAATGTGAGATGGGATAAAGTGGGAGTAGTGACGGTGCTCCCACCTAATGTGAGATGGGTAAAGTGGGAGTAGTGATGGTGCTCCCACTCGTAATGTGAGATAGATAAAGTGGGAGTAGTGACAGTGCTCCCACTGTAATGTGAGATGGATAAAGTGGGAGTAGTGATGGTGCTCCCACCTTATGTGAGATGGATAAGAGTGGGAGTAGTGATGGTGCTCCTACCTTAATGTGAGATAGATAAAGTGGGAGTAGTGACAGTGCTCCCACTGTAATGTGAGATGGATAAAGTGGGAGTAGCGATGTGCTCCCACTTAATGTGAGATGATAAAGTGGGAGTAGTGACGGTGCTCCCACCGTAATGTGAGATGGGTAAAGTGGGAGTAGTGACGTGGTCCCACCGTAATGTGAGATGGATAAAGTGGGAGTAGTGACGGTGCTCCCACCGTAATGTGAGATGGGTAAAGTGGGAGTAGTGACGGTACTCCCACCGTAATGTGAGATGGATAAAGTGGGAGTAGTGACAGTGCTCCCACCGTAATGTGAGATAGATAAAGTGGGAGTAGTGATGGTGCTCCCACTATAATGTGAGATGGATAAAGTGGGAGTAGTGATGGTGCTCCCACCGTAATGTGAGATGGATAAAGTGGGAGTAGTGACGGTGCTCCCACTGTAATGTGAGATAGATAAAGTGGGAGTAGTGATGGTGCTCCCACCATAATGTGAGATGGGTAAAGTGGGAGTAGTGACGGTGCTCCCACCGTAATGTGAGATGGGTAAAGTGGGAGTAGTGATGGTGGTCCCACCGTAATGTGAGATGGGTAAAGTGGGAGTAGTGACGGCGGTCCCACCGTAATGTGAGATGGGTAAAGTGGGAGTAGCGATGGTGCTCCCACTGTAATGTGAGATGGATAAAGTGGGAGGATAGCGATGGTGCTCCCACTGTAATGGAGATGATAAAGTGGGAGTAGTGATGTGCTCCCACGTAATGTGAGATGATAAAGTGGGAGTAGTGACAGGTGCTCCCACCGTAATGTGAGATGGGTAAAGTGGGAGTAGTGACGGTGCTCCCACCTTAATGTGAGATGGGTAAAGTGGGAGTAGTGACGGTGCTCCCACCTTAATGTGAGATGGGTAAAGTGGGAGTAGTGACGGGGTCCCACCTTAATGTGAGATGGGTAAAGTGGGAGTAGCGATGGTGCTCCCACTTTAACATGAGATGGACATGAAGTCTCTGCATCCTGGGCAGAAAAAGGAAAAATCCCTCTGGCCAGTGAGCAAGAGGGCCTCTGAGAGGAGATGCTCCTGTGCCAAAGGCTGCAGGGATGGTTGGGACTCTCCTTGCCTATGAGGTTGGCTCTGGGTGACCCTCTCTAAAAGGATACTCTGACATCATGGTGGTCACTGCAATGTTTCACAGATAAATTTCCGCTGTAAGCCGTCGTTCCGTGAATCAGGCTCCAGGAACGTCCGTGAGGTAAGTGTGCAGGGCGGGAGTCAGGAACCGCTGTGTTGAGGGGATCTTTCCTCAGTACCTGAGGAACCAGCGTGTTGAGGGGGCTCAGCTTCTAGGCTGAGGCTCTGGGGTCACACAAAGAGGAGGGAGGCCTTTTGATCTGCTCGCAGAAGAGTGGAGAACCACATTTGCATAAAGGGTCCCATCCCTCTGTCTCTCCTGGGTCTCACCTCTCCTTCCAGTACAGGGGACTGTAGAGGGTCTCTTGTGGCCCCAGCTCTTATGTCTGATCACCGATCGATGTAGGCTTCAGGCTGTACCTGTCCAGCCCTTCACTCTTGCCAGTGATGTTATCTCCTCCCCCAGCCAACCTTCGTAAGGCACCACTGGGTACACAGGCGACGCCAGGACGGCAAGTGTCGGCACTGTGGGAAGGTAGGGCCCTGCCTGAAGGCGTCAGCCATGAGCCTCCCTCTGGTCTCGAGTTGTCAGTGTCCAAACCCTGGCTGTTGCCCTTGTCTCTAGCTAAGCAGGGGTTGGGAGGGTTTTCTTCCAATGTGGGATGTCTGATCTTAACTCATAAGAGACCCTTGGTGAGCACTATATTGACTTTTATGTGTGTGGCTGTTGTTGCTGCATGTATGTAAGTTGCACCCACTGTAGTACCGTTTGCCCATGCAGTCAGAAGAGGCCTCAGACCCTCAGGAAATGGAGTTCTGGACAGTTTGTTAGCCACCATGTGGGTCCTCTGCGAAAGCAACCACTGCTCATTTAACGTGAGCCATATCTCCAGCCCTCTGTATTACTTTCATTCATTAATTCAGTAGGTAGTTACTGAGTGAATGTTGTGTGTGAAGCTCTGAGCTGGGGAGTGGCTGCTCCCCCTGAGGACAGTGTCTTCTCCCCCTGAGGACAGTGTCTTCTCCCGCACAGCACACACCTGCTCTCTCATGTGTTTGCTGCTTATCTGTCCCTTTAAGGACAGGCCCTCAAGAATCCAGAGACCCCTCCATTTTTTTTTTTCCGATGCTTTGCACATAATAGCCCCTGATAACAGTTTGTGGACATGGAATGAGTGATGGTTACAATAAATAGGACAGAACTCTAAGGGTCTTGTCTAGGTCTGCGGGCGGGAAGGAGAGGAAACCTGAGGCAGGCAGTGTCCTCCAGAGCATTCTGTGCTCAGCGATTCGGTGGGGGCTCTAATGATCATGGACTCCAACCTAAGCTCTCCCGCCCTTGCAGCTTATTTTATATTTGGGGTTTATTTTAAACATGCTTGGTTTTCCTGGGTGGAGAGGTTCGCTAAAGTCACACGGCTGGGTCTCTGCTAGGCCGCTCTCTGCCCAAGTCATCTTGTCCCCTCAGGGCTTTCAGCAGAAGTTCACCTTCCACAGCAAGGAGATCGTGGCCATCAGCTGCTCCTGGTGCAAGCAGGCGGTGAGTGCCAGCCACCCTGTGGCCTGGGCTAGCCCTTCGTTTTTTTTGGAAGCTAGACTAGGCTGCTGTCGAGCCACCAGTCTCGGCGTAGCCTAGCCCAGCTCAGCCTTACCCATGGTTGTCCTCCAGTACCACAGCAAGGTGTCCTGCTTCATGCTGCAGCAGATTGAGGAGCCCTGCTCCCTAGGGGTCCATGCGGCTGTGGTCATCCCACCCACCTGGATCCTGCGGGCCCGGAGGCCTCAGGTGAGTCCTTCCTGTACGCTTGGCACCTCTCCCCCATGGGATCTACCAGCCAAACCTAGTTACCAGGGCCCCTGCTTCCTTTGCAGAATACGCTCAAGGCCAGCAAGAAGAAAAAGAGAGCTTCCTTCAAGAGGAAGTCCAGCAAGAAGGGGCCTGAGGTTAGACCTGGGCCCAGGGGACTGGGGCTGGGGACTGGGAGGGGACTCCTTCTGGATCCAGAGCCCTGAGGCCCTGCTGCCAGCTTAACTTGTCTAAGGCTGGGCTCCAGGGACCTGATACAGGCGGGAGATCATCTCCCTTGTCCCTTTTGGCTAGGTCCCATAAGGTCTGATATGTGAGGTTGTACTTGGTGGTGGTGAGGAGACTGAGGCAAGGTCTCCAGGGCAGGAAAGCCCATTGGCCGTCTGTGTCCCAGGACGGCCGCTGGAGACCTTTCATCATCAGGCCCACCCCATCACCCCTCATGAAGCCGCTGCTGGTGTTTGTGAACCCGAAGAGTGGAGGCAACCAGGTAAGTACAGCCTTTCCACCCACCGAGTGAGTCTTGGGGCGGTGCAGCTGGGCTCACGCTCACCCCCATCTGCCCACAGTGTTTTCAGTGACCCATTTTGAACTTTATGGCCCCACCTTCCTTTCCCAGGGTCCCTGAGAAGGCTCTGTCCCTCTCCAATCCTCGCCCCTCACTGCGGTTCTCACAGCCAAATCTCCTCTCTGTGCCCCTGGCACCCGCTCCCCTCAGCCTGTCCTAATTAGCCTTCACCTCCTATCTGTGCAGGGCGCCAAGATCATCCAGTCTTTCCTCTGGTATCTCAATCCCCGACAAGTCTTTGACCTGAGCCAGGGAGGACCCAAGGAAGCGTAAGTACTTGCCAAGGTTCTCAGAGGGACAGTGGAGGCTTGGCCTGGCTCAGGACCAAGTCACACAAGCTCCTGACCCCATCCTCTTCCCCGGCACAGGCTGGAAATGTACCGCAAAGTGCACAATTTGCGTATTCTGGCGTGCGGGGGCGATGGCACGGTGAGTTCCCTGAGTGGNGGCGCCCTCTTCTGACCTCCGCGGCGTTGCACGACACGGGTGCACAGACTTGCATGCAGACAGTACATTCATACACATACAGAAATAAATAAAAAAAATTAATTAAAAAAAAAAAAAAGAGACACACATGCAGACATGGCAGAGAGTGCCGGCTTCCTCCTAAAACCAGTGTCATCCTGTTACACTGGGCCAGCTATGTCTCACACCTTCCTTGAGCTGGGCCCTTCGCACACAACTAACAGATGCCTGATGCGGAAACTGAGGCATAGAGGGGATGACATGCGCAAAGCCTACAGCCAGACAGCGTGCAGCAGGTGTCAGAACCTGGGTCTGTCCCCAGGATAGGTGGATGTAAGTTCTTTCCTCCTGGACCCCTGAATGGAGTTGAAATAGGTTAGGGAAAGGGACCACAATAACAACAGCCATTCTATTTGCCCAATGACAGGCCCAGGGTAAGGGCTCTACCAAGGCCCTGTGAGGGAGCCATAGCTCCACTACACATGAAGTTCACAGAGTGGGCAAGCGCATGCCCAGAGTCCCACAGTCAGTGGCAAAGTCAGGGTCCTGAGCACAGGGATACCTGAGTTGGGGTCTGCTCTCTGTCCAGGAAAGAGGAACCTGCACACCCAGCTGCGCACTGCTACAGGGCACCAGCTTGCCAGCTCTCCCTGGGGTATCAGCTTTCCCCACCGGTCTACTCAGGCCGCCCTGTGACAGCTGCCCAGCCAGGAGGAGATTAGTCACCAGGACACACACCGCCTGATGCTAGTGTCACCCAGAAAACAAAAGGCCACAGTCAGTGTGGGGGGAGGTGCTGCTGCACTCAGGCAGCATAAGAACTGGGCCTCCTGCTATCCCAGACCTGCCCAAGAACAAGTCCAGAAGGAAGCAGCCCTGTTGGGACAGAGCTCAGCTTCACACCCCACACTTGGAGCTGGGCGCTCTGATACACACCAATGCAAAAATCTTCTCAGCTGCCCTGGGATACAGACCCTCCCAGTGGGGCACAAGTCCAAGCCAGTGTCATAGGTCTCAGTTTCCCTATTTGTCCAAGGACTATTAGACTGGCTGACATCTTGTGACAAGCTCTCCTACTGGGGACCCCGCTCCCAGCTCCTGGGTTCCCACTACCCCTCTCTCAGGTCCCATGCTTCCTGTTCATCTTATCTCCATAGAAACCTTGGTCCACTGGCTAGAGATCACCTGACTCATCACTTCCTGTCTCTGGGGAGGCTCTGGGTCTGATCAGAAGTCCTGCCAGGACTGGGCAAAGTAGCCCATCCCTATAATCCTAGCACTTGGGATTCTGAGGCAGGAGGTTTGTTATAAATCTGAAGTCACCTTGGGCTATACAGTGAGTTCCAGGCTAGCCTGGGCTTCAATGTGAGACTCTGTCTCAAAAAACAATCAAGTTTTCCTGTTTAGCGCTGGAGGGTAGAGTTTGTGATCGCTTACAGCCGGTCTCTTGTTTCGTTGTATAAGACATTTCTATACTGCAAAGATGGTCAATGTACCTAAAACTCCAAGGATTTTCTGTAAGAAGTGTAGAAAGCATCAGCCTCACAAGGTGACCCTGTTTAAGAAGGGCAAAGATTTGCTGTACGCCCAAGGACAATGGTGCTAAGACCACAAGCAGAGTAGCTATGGTGGGCAGACAAAACCAATTTTCTGAAAGAAAGCCAAAACGACATGAGCCCAGCTGCAGGTCCAAGAGGTTGTTGACCATCAAAAAGTGCAAGCGTTCTGAACTAGGAGGAGACAGGAAGAGAAAGGGCCAAATGATCTGGTTCTGAAACTCCTATACTGTCAAACAAACAAGTAAATCAATCACTCCCTCCCTCCCTCCCATCCATCCATCCATCCATCCATCCATCCTTCCATCCACGCATGATGATTAATGCCTTTAATCCCAGTACTCAGGAGGTAGAGGCAGATAGATCTCTGTGAGCTCCAGGCCAACCTGCTCTATACAATTGAGTTCTAGGCCAACTGTGGCTACTGGGAGAACCTTTCTCAAAAAGACAAAGACACACACACACACACACACACACACACACACACGCACGCACGCACGCGAACACACGTGCACACGTGCATGCGCACACATGCACGCTAGACACACACAGCCCTGTCTGGGCCTGGGCCTCTTCCCATCTGCAGCTCTGGGTGGCCGACTCTTTTCACCTCATACTGTCACCTCTACAGACCACAGGGTAATACATAAAGGTCATGGAGGAAGCCCCACAGAGCTCTAACACTAACAGTACAGCAAAATGGCTGCCTCCAGGCTTCCTGGTATCTGGAAAAGCCATTTACACAAAACAGAAAAGCTCAGGGGACCCCGACAAAGATACAGTCCATGGGAAGGTGAAGGATGGTCAGAGTAGACAGGCGGAGCACTGCCTGCCAGGTTCCCTGATGCGTGTGGGATGCATCGGCAGAGCAGACAGGTGTGGGCTGGGGGTGGTGGACCCCAGTCTTCCTTGGCTACCCACTAGAAAGGGCTCCTGGCCTCCTAGCCAGGTCACCTCCCACCTGATGCCAGCATGAGTGGGAAAGGGCAAGCACTGTGGAAAAACTGGACAGAGGCAGGAAGATCAGAAGGAGTTCAAGACGCCTGGGCGACAAGAGACCCCGTCTCCAAAAAATGAAAATGGAAGCCAGCGGTGTGCCTGGGCAGATCGACTGGCCTTTGCAAGTGTGTTCTCTCGGGTGCAAGATGGGATCACACCATCTTGTTTCAAAGGCTCACATAAGGTGGTTCCGTGGCAGTGATGGGCCTGAGGCACTGAGGCTGCCTGGCAGAGGAGGAACATGGTAGGACTTACATCCAAACAGACAGACCATGCCACCTCCTGGGGTTTGTCTCTGCCCACAGCGGGGGTAGGAACTCAGAAAGGGAAGAAGGAATCCAGGGTGCCCACCACTCACCACATGAGGAACAGAGCCGTATAGCCCATGGTACCTGGCTGTCTGCTCATCCTGAGAAATGCCCTCTACCTTTGATAAAAGGCTAGGCTGGCCTCCAGGGACTCTGCCTTCAGGGTAGCCTGCACAGGACACTGACTGGGTCCTGCCACAGTGATCGTTTCATTCTGTGGGCAGAGCCCTGCAGACCCCTGCTCCGTGAAGGCTCGGCCTGGCCTTTGGTAGCTGCACCTCCAGCGGCACCGGAGCAGGGCCTTGCAGTTGCCTCCCCCGAGGAGCTGCAGGCCAGAAGCCACTCCTGGTTGCTTGGCTCCCACAGCCCTAGGGTCAAAGAAGAAGGCTGGAAGGAAGGAAGCAGCCTACTAGGGAGGAGGGGTGTCTCCCTAGGCCTCCCAGCTGAAGGGATTCTGCCTCCAAGCAAAACAAAAGCAATGTATATGGGAGCAGGCAGGCCACGGCTGGAAGGTAAGGAGGTGACCAGAGAGTCAAGGGTTTCGAGGTCTTCCCAGGCTTGGCGGGAGACAACACCTCACCAGACTCTGTTCCTTTTGCAACAACTGGGAGGAGGGCTGGGAGGGAAGGCCCTCATCTAGGGATGGTGATGACTGGGCCCACCCTAACCCACCCTCCCCAAACCCACCCAGAGAAGCACAGGAGGAAGGGACGGGAGGCGAGGAAGGTGGGGAGCCCCTTTGACCTGATCTGAAGGCAGAGCGGCAGGCAGGAGGTAGGCAAGCAGTGGGGGCTGGGGGCCCTGGTGGCCCAGGCTTGCTCGGGCTGCCGGCCTCTGCTGAGCAAGTCCTAGTTTGGAGAGCTAGCTGCAGCGGCTGCTCCTCTGCCCCCTCCCCCTCGCCACTCTCCTCCCATCAGCCTGAGACAGCCGTTATGAAAATAGCCTGACTGGTAACCAACTGCACTTCCTCTCCAGTGGTGGCTCCCGGCCCTGCAGCGGGTAGGCAGCAGGCGGCTGGTAGGCTGTGGCACACACTTAGGCACAAGAACCAGGCTTCAGGTACCTTTTCCCTATGTCCCAAGCCAGACTGAATGACAGCTCAATCAATACACTTTCTTCCACTGACAGGCCTCCCACAGCTTGCTGGGATGGGGGACAAGGTCCTCAGAGGAAGAGAAGTAGGAGTAGCTAGCTCCCCTTTTATGGAAAGGGGTCCAACACCTATTGTCCTCTCATGTCCACTGAACAGGTCTGATGGGGTTTGGGGCAGCTAAGCACAGAACTTCAGACAAAACCACAAGAATGATTATCTGTGGAGTGTCTCACGGCTCAGACAGCCTTTTTTTTTTTTTTTTGGTCTTTTCGAGACAGGGTCTCCCTGTAGCCCCAGCTGTCCTGGAACTCGCTCTGTAAACCAGGCTGGCCTTGAACTCACAAAGATCCGCCTGCCTCTGCCTTCCAAGTGCTAGGATTAAAGGTGTGTGCTACCACGCCTGGCTCAGACAGCCTTTTTTCACCAGCATTATTAGACAGGAACTGGTAATTCCCCCATGCAGGAGGTTCGCTGTCCCTGCAGAACAGATGGTGCACCTGAGGCTCCTGGAAGGCTGTGACTCCTATTTAGGGATAGTCACACGGCTCCCTCTTCTGACCTCCTCGGCATTGCACAACACGGGTGCACCAACCTACATGCAGACAGTACAGTCATACACATAAAAATAAAATAAAATAAAAAAATTAAATTAAATTAAAAAAAGTAAACTGCATTGTATAAGACGAAACAAAGACCAATGAAAAGACACCATTTTACTTAAAAAAAAAAATTGAGCTGTCCTGGAACATTTTGGGGGGGATAGGGTCTTACTGTGCAGCCCGAGCTGTCCTGGAACATTTTTGGGGGGATAGGGTCTTACTGTGTGGCCCTAGCTGTCCTGGAACATTTTTTTGAGATAGGGTCTTACTGTGCAGCCCAAGCTGTCCTGGAACAGTTTAGGGGGATAGGGTCTTACTGTGTAGCCTGAGCTGTCCTGGAACATTTTAGGGGGATAGGGTCTTACTGTGTAGCCTGAGCTGTCCTGGAACATTTTGGGGGGATAGGGTCTTACTGTGTAGCCTGAGCTGTCCTGGAACATTTTAGGGGGATAGGGTCTTACTGTGTAGCCTGAGCTGTCCTGGAACATTTTGGGGGGATAGGGTCTTACTGTGTAGCCTGAGCTGTCCTGGAACATTTTAGGGGGATAGGGTCTTACTGTGTAGCCTGAGCTGTCCTGGAACATTTTGGGGGGATAGGGTCTTACTGTGTAGCCCGAGCTGTCCTGGAACATTTTAGGGGGATAGGGTCTTACTGTGTAGCCTGAGCTGTCCTGGAACATTTTGGGGGGGATAGGGTCTTACTGTGTAGCCTGAGCTGTCCTAGAACATTTTGGGGGGATAGGGTCTTACTGTGTAGCCTGAGCTGTCCTGGAACATTTTGGGGGGATAGGGTCTTACTGTGTAGCCTGAGCTGTCCTGGAAACATTTGGGGGGACAGGGGTCTTACTGTGCAGCCCGAGCGTTCCTGGAACATTTTAGGGGATAGGGTCTCACTGTGTAGCCCGAGCTTCCTGACATTTTGTGGGGAGGGTCTCACGTGCAGCCTGAGCTTCCTGGAAACATTTTGGGGGGATAGGGTCTTACTGTGCAGCGCCGAGCTGTCCTGGAACATTTTGGGGGATAGGGTCTCACTGTGCAGCCTGAGCTGTCCTGGAACATTTTGGGGGATAGGGTCTTACCTGTGCAGCCCGAGCTTCCTGGAACATTTTGGGGGGATAGGGTCTTACTGTGCAGCGGCTGTCCTGGAACATTTTGGGGGGACAGGGTCTTACTGTGTAGCCCGAGCTGTCCTGGAACATTTTGGGGGGACAGGGTCTCACTGTGCAGCCCGAGCTGTCCTGGAACTTGCTATGTAGCCCTCACTGGCCTTGATCTCCCAGAGTTCCGCCTGCCTCTCCCTCCCGAGTGCTGGGATAAAAGGTGTGAACCACCACACCTGGCCAGAAGGTCTTTTTTGAGATAGGTCACCCTGTAGCACCAGCTGTCCTGGAACTTACTATGTGGACCAGGCTGGCTTGAATCACACAGAGATCACCTGCTTCTGCCTCCTGAGTGCGGGATTAAAGGAGTGCACCACCCGCCTGGCTCAGAAGTTTCTTTTTTTTTTTTTTTTTAAGTTTTCAACAGAGCTGATAGACTCTTTTTTTTTTTTTTTTTTAATTTTATTTGTTTTTGTATGTGTATGAATGTACTGTCTGCATGTAGGTTTGTCCACCTGTGTCGTGCAATGCCGTGGAGGTCAGAAGAGGGTCTTGGATTCCCCTGGAACTGGAGTTCTCCTGGAATTGGAGTTACAGATGGTTCTCAGCTGCCATGTGGGTGCTGGGGATTGAACCTGGGTCCTCTGCAAGAGTAGTTGGTGCTCTTAACCACTAGGCTATCTCTCCAGCCCCAGAAGTTCTTTTATACATATATTTAGTGTGTGCACGTGAAGGTCGGAGAATATGCCTGACTTGGTTCTTTCTCTGCCCCAATGAGTCCTGGGGATCAAACTTAAGTCATTGAGCTTGGTGGTGAGTGCCTTCACCCATGAGCCTCTCGTCTGCCCCTGTTTTATGTTTTTGCAAATATCTAACTAATGTCTGACCTATCAGCAGCAGCTGGGCTCCTATGAAGCATCTATCCCTGCATGCATGTGCTAGCACAGGCTGTTCTGACACGAAAGAGCAGTGTACCAGGCTTTCCAGGTATTACAGAGACTCCTTTGTGCTACTTCTACCTATGGCCAGTGGCATTTTCCTAAAGATTTCCTACGGGCAGAATCTAAAACCCTACCAATAAATCTTTCACAGTTTTATCTTGCAACATTTGGGGTGTTTCTTTTCTGGGGAACCAGGTGTTTTTGAGACAG
This sequence comes from Rhizomys pruinosus, assembly GCA_009823505.1. NCBI lineage: Eukaryota > Metazoa > Chordata > Mammalia > Rodentia > Spalacidae > Rhizomys > Rhizomys pruinosus. The sequence continues at coordinate 1,435,440 of VZQC01015026.1, read as the reverse complement.
GGGGACTTGAACTCTTGACGTCAAGTGAACATCCCGCCTCATCCACCTAAGCAGCTTGGACAGAAGCCTACACTACTGGGGCACCAGCCTCTTAAATTCTGAATTTTGTAACATCAAGTATAGGCCATTGGATAATACTGGGTCACTGGGCTAGGCAGATCTTCCAAAAGCTGACACATTTCCTTACACAGAATCAAAAGATCAGTTGGCTATCCCCACTGATCTTAGAAAGTTTCCTGTGCTGGGAAGGCTGTAGACTCTAGAAAGGTAGAAGCAAGTTTCCCAAATTATCAGTCCTGCTCAAAAGCTCAGTTTCTCACTGGCAACAAATTTTTGAAGTGAGACAATCATCTCACCCATCATTTGGAAAACCTACACCAGACTAAAGGCTGGGCCACTAGGCCCAGCTAGAATGTTGCTCCTTTAAGAATCCCTGGCACATCACTGGGACGTGAACTCAGCTGCATGGGCTTTTGAGCATCACAGTTGAGCTTGTGGCAAAGTGGTGTATGTAAATAACATTTCATCAAACAAAATATTAAAAAGATATGTATGCAGGAGTCTGTACTTTATCATTATATAGCCCAGTTGGCCTTAAACTTGCAATCCTCCTGTCTCAGCCCCTGGGTGTTATAATCATAGAACCCAACTAAAATTACTAATATTCACTATTTTTTTTCTCCTTTTCTTTTTTTTTTGGGGGGGGGTCTTTTTGAGACAGGGTCTCCCTGTAGCCCCAGCTGCCCCAGCTGGAACTCACTATGTAGACAGAGCAGGCTGGCATTGAACTCACATCCGCCTACCTCTGCCTCCCAAGTGCTGGGATTAAAGGCGTGTATCACCACACCGGCTGGTCCTCTTTTTTTTGACAAAGTTTCATAGACCCCAGACTGGCTTCAAATTCTCTCTGTAGTTGCCTACTGAGTACTGAGACTACAGACCTGTGCCATCCACCACACCTGGCTTATGGAATGCTGGGGATCAAATCCAATGTTAGGTAAGCAATCTACCAACTGAGTTCTATCTCCAGCCCAACTCTCACTACCTACCCTCCCTCCCTCCCTCCCTTCTTTTTTTTGGTCTTTTCGAGACAGGGTCTCCCTGTAGCCCCAGCTGTCCTGGAACACACTCTGTAGACCAGGCTGGCCTTGAACTCACAAAGATCGACCTGCCTCTACCTCCCAAGTGCTAGGATTAAAGGCGTGCGCCACCACGTCTGGCAGGAACTACTTTTTCTAAAGAAACCTGAGTACAGAGTGGAGGGCTTGAAGGCTGAGTTTTCCCATAATTACCCACCTCTGCCCCTGTACCACTAGTGGTTGCCAGCACAGTGAACAGGCATATACCATGGTAGCTATGAAAATCGCTTTCACCTCATCAATCTGACAGCCCAGAGCACCCTTGGGACCACATTTAGAGAACTGATTCAGAATGAATGCTCACAACCTGGCAATCATACCTTCCACAATGCGGCACTAACTCAGACTCCTAGGAGTGACAAACTCTAGATTCTAATAAAGCCAACCTTCACTGCTGTGCCTGCACACAGCACAGCTTCTGCTTGGAACAGTGGCCTCCCTCCCTCTCTCCCCAGCTGCTATCCAGAGCCCACTTGCTCACAGTTACCCCAGCCAACCACCCCATTCCAGTTGATAACCCACATGACTCCTCTGCCACAGGACCTTTGGAAAGCTGTTTCTCTTGGGTCCTTGTGGCTCCTCCCCTTCCACTAGGCCACTGGCTTCTGGGGGCTGAGGCCCAGTGAGTTACTGGGGGGTGGTATATCCATGACAGGGCTGGCAGGGAGCTATGTTTACAGTGGTCAGCTCATGAGGAAGGAACAGGGAATTCCGCAGGGGAGGGACCAGAGCCTTCAGGAAAGAGAAGCAGGTTTCCTCCCTGGGTACCCTGGGTACTGAAACAAGGGCTGGCCACAGGCCCAGGCCAGTTCTCTTTGTTCGGTCACAAGAGGATGGCTGCGGCCTTTGTTTTGGTAACTACCTTCCTCTCCTCTCCTCTCCCCTCCCCTCCCCTCCCCCTCGTCTCCTCTCCTCTCCTCTCCTCTCTCCTGGAGATCCCATGAGTGACATTGGAGGCCCCTTTCTGGGCTCACAGCCATTGTCTACCCAACATTTCCTGTGGCTTTTCTTATAAAACCTGGACAGCAGGACTGGATGACGTGAAGTTACAAGATGGAGGTGGACATAGCAGGGGGCTGAGGAGCTGCCCCAGGTACTTGGGGGCTGGGGCAGGACCCTAACTGAACTCTTTGATGAAATGTCCCCAGTTTCTGCATGTTCTGAGTCCACCAAAGGATCTGACCCTGCTAGGCTCTAAAAAGAGGTACTGATGAATGGCTGATTGGATCCTTTGGGCCGTCCCCTCCCACCATCGTCTGCTGCCCTCAGCATCATTTGGAGACACTCACATCCAAGTTACGGCTCCTCACTGTTCACTGACAATGCCTGGGTCTGCCAGCCAACAGCTTTCTCTCCGCCACCACTTAAAAAAAATCTTTAATTTTATATTTATTCTCATATGTGTATATTCACACACGTGTGTGTTTGGGGGTGCCCACGCAGAGGTCAGAAGACAGCTTTTGGGAGTTATTTTCTCCTTCTACCATGTGGGCTCCACGGATCAAACTCAGGTTGTCAGGAGGTGAGACTTTCACCACTGAGCCATCTCTCTAGCCTACACAACTGTTTTTTTTTTAATTTTTTTTATTAATTTTTATTTATTTCTGTATGTGTATGAATGTACTGTCTGCATGCAAGTCTGTGCACCCATGTCGTGCAACGCCGCGGAGTTCAGAAGAGGGTCTCGGATTCCCCTGGAACTGGAGTTCTCCTGGATTTGGAGCTTCAGACGGTTCTCAGCCGCCATGTGGGTGCTGGGGATCAAACCCGGGTCCTCTGCAAGAGCGGTCGGCGCTCTTAACCGCTAGGCCATCTCTCCAGCCCCTACACAACTGTTTTTTATACTTTGATAAACATATACCTCACTTGGCCACTGATTATTCTAGGAGTTAAGCAAATATTAATCTATTCTCTTTAAATGAAAAGTTGGTTTGCTGAGCAAGGTGGCACAAGCCTTTAATCGAGGCAGAGGCAGAACTGCTGTACAAAGTTGGGCCTGGTGGTGCAAACCTTTAGTCCCAGCACTAGGAGGCAGTGGCAGGGAGATCACTCTGAGTTCCAGGCCAGCCTGGTCTACAGGGAGACCTTGTCTCAAAAAGACCAAAAAAGAAAAAAAAGAAAAAGAAAAACTTGGTTCATCCCCATGACCTGTATCCTCACATTACAGAGAAGAGAGGGAAGGCGGTTCAGCAGCTCGCCCGAGGCCCGCAGCTGCCAGGCGGCAGAGCTAGGCCAAAAACCCACCCGTTCGCATTCTCAAGCCCGTTCGCATTCTCAAGCCCGTGCTCCCCACCTCTAGCTGCCTCTGGCTGGTAGGCTACAGCTCTGCGCTCAGCACCTGGAGTCCCTGTGCTAGAAACCAGAACCCCCTCTGCTTCCTGGGCTCAGCTTCTCCTCCTCCCTCTCATCTGCATGAGCTGGCTCAGGACTGGCTCCCGGAAAGTCCTCCCCAAACCCCTTTCCTGAGCTGAGGAGGAAGCTGATCCCAAGTCCAGGCTTTCTCCTGGTTATTCTGGGCCAGCAGCACTGACCTGCGAGGCTGAACACTCCTCTCCCCCACTAGACCATGAGCTCTGGGACCTCACATTGCTAGGAATCTAAGTGCTGGGCATGGCCTGCAGAGTGAGGACAGTACAAGTGAATGGTTCCCGCCTGGCCTTTGGTCAGGCTGACAGCAGACAGCTTGGGCTGCCCGGCTCCTGAGGCTCCTGCTAGCACTGGGCAGATGACAAGTCACTGTGCTCTTGTGTTTTAGGGGCAGCACTGAAACAGATCCCTCACAGGATCCCTCACAGGATGTGTCTCCCTCCAGCTCTCCCATGGCCCCTTCGTCTGGCCACCCCCAGTGCCTTCTCACGTGTCTTCAGCAAGCTAGTTCCCATTCCCCACCTGCTAGGAGATGGAGTCCTCCTTCTCCCTTCACACTCACCCTCTCCCAACCTTCTGAACTCTTTGGCCCAGTCCCCAAACATCCAATGCCCTTCGCCCAACCTTACCAACCACCCCCACTATGTGACATTGTGTACCCCAGTACATCTATCCAGGTTTTATAAGGAAAGTCACAAAGAAGATGGCTTCCGGTCCACAAAGGGTCCTTCACCATCATAACCGAAGACTTCCTAGAATCAGCTACCCCCACCCCATGCATGCCATCCAGGGCCTTTCCTATCTTTAAAGTAGGAACTGTGATGGAACAAAATCGCCTAGCATGTAGCTGCATTCAAAGGTAAAAGGGTTCTATGTCTGACCAGCTCTACACTCTCCAGCTAAGCTTCTTCACCTATCTGAGCCTGGGTCTCCTCACTTGATAACTAGGGCTGATATCTACCTTGTCTTTCTCTAGGGATGAAGGCTCAAAGGAAAGAGTGTAACCATTTCCTCGGTTTACTGCAAGTCTCAAGATAAGGTAAATACTCCAGAGGCCTAAAAAGTAGGGTTAACTGCTGGGCAAAGCAATTTGGTGGAACTATCTAAGCCAAAGACACACCAGAGATGGGGCGGAGATTGTGGGAGCGCTCAGGGAGCCAGGCACAGAACAATCTTTGGGAACTGCAGGCAATGGTGAAAATACAACAAAAACAAAACAAAAAACTCAGCATTAGAGATTTTTTTTTTCTTTTGAGACAAGGTCTCACTATGTAGCTCTGGCTAGCCTGGAACTCACTATGTAAACCAGGCTGGCCTCAAACTCACAAACTGCTCACTTCTGCCTCCAGAGTGCTGGGATTAAAGGCAGGAAATACTACCCCTAGCCCATGAGAGCTCTTTAAGACTATTTTTAAATATATGTGTATCTGTTTATGTATATAAGTACAGTGTTGGAGATCCAGACTACTGTGCACTGTCTGACATAGCTGCTGGGAATTGAACCCATGTCCTCTGAAAGAGCATGTTCTTAATTACTGAGCCAGCCCCAGAGCTTTAAAAAAATTTTTATTTTATTTCGTGTGTCCATCTCTACCTAAAAGTAATGGTTGGATACGAGCAGTTAAGTGGTAGGCATTATAATATTCTGTATACTATTCTAACTGCAAAATATCTAACGCTTTATAAAAGATGTATATAAGTGTACTGCCTGCATGTATGTAAGTGCACCTGTGTCATGCAATGCCTGAGGAGGTCAGAAGAGGGCAGTGGATCCCGTACAACTGAAGTTAGGGACAACTGTTAACAACTGTTAGCTGCCATGTGAGTGCTAGGAATCAAACCTGTCCTTTGTAAGAGTAGTCAATGCTCTTAACCACGGAGCAATCTCTCCAGCCCAACATTTTCAGTTTTTCACCATTGCATGCATAGCACTCAGGAGGCAGAGGCAGGTGGATCTCTGTGAGTTCAAGGCCAGCTTGGTCTACAGAGTGAGTTCCAGGACAGCTGGGACTACAGGGAGACTCTGTCTCAAAAACACCAAATAAATAAATAAATAATAAATAAATAAATAAATAAAAATATTTTATTTTTTACTACTCTGTGTATGTATGTATGTATGTATGTATGTATATGTGTGTAAACATGTGTTTGTGTGGGTGAATGAGCACACAAAACCCAGAAAGGACCATCAGATCTCATGAAGCCGAAACTTCAGGTATGTAGTGCTGGGATCCAAGCAAACTGGTCTTCTGATAGAGCAGTAAGCACTCAGCCATCTTTTTAGCCACTTTTAGTCCAGTTTGCTGAACTAAGGTGCACCATTTAAATCAAAGTAAAAACCAGTCAGGGCCTGGTGAGGTGACTGAGATGGTAAAGTTCTGCCATGTAAGCATGAGGACCTGAGTTCAGATCCCCAGAATCCATGTGAAAAGCCAGGCATGAAGGTTGGGGAGATGACTCAGTGGCTGTTGTTACAGAGAACAGGTTCAGTTCCCAGCACCCACGTGGTGGCTAACAACCTTCCCTACCTTGAGTCTTAAGGGATCTGACACCCTCTTTTGGCTTCTGAGGGCACTGTATGCACATGATATACCTACATACATTAAGCAAAATACAACTCATAATATAAAAATAAATAAAATTTTAGGCAGGCATGCACTTGTCACCCCAACTTTGGGGAGGCATGGACAAGAGGATTCCTGGGGCTTGCTGGCTAGTTACTATTGCCAAATCAGCAAGTTCCAGGTTTACTGAGACCCTGTTTGAAAAAAAAAAGATGGGGGGGTGGAGGGGCTGGAGAGATGGCTCAGTGGTTAAGAGCACTGGCTGCTTTTGCAGAGGACCTGTATTTAGTTGCCAGCACCTACATGGTCTCTAACAACTGTCTAAAACTCCAGTTCCAGGGGTTATGACGCCCTCCTCTGGCCTCTGCAGGCATTGCACAACATGGGTGTGCCCTTACATGCAGGGAAAATAATTTTTTTTTTTTTTTTTTTTTTTGTCTTTTTGAGACAGGGTCTCCCTGTAGCCCCAGCTGGCCTGGAACTCACTATGCAGATCAGGCTGGCCTTGAACTCACAGAGATCTACCTGCCTCTGCCTCCCAAGTGCTGGGATTAAAGGCGTGTCCCACCATGCCCAGCTGCAGGCAAAACACTCTTACACATAAGACATAAATAAATACTTTTTTAAGGTGGGGAGAGATTGAGGAAAACATCCAACCTCAGTCTCCTGTCTCTGTATATATATGTGTGTGCACACTAAGTAAAAACCATACAGAACAGTACAACATGCTGGTACAGATGCATGCCTAAGTAGGAAAACTTTAGAAAACAATCATGAGAATAGCAGACAGCAATCAGGATTGTTGTTTCCTCTGGGAGGTGACACTGGGCTTCCATCTCTACCTAAAAATAAAGGTCAGATATGAGCAGTTAAGTGGTACACATTTTAATCTGCTGTATACTATTCTAACTGTAAAATATCTAATGCTTTATAAAAGATTCTTAGTTTCTTTAAAAGACTTCCAGAGGAGCTAGGTGTGGTAGTTCATCATTATAATCCCAACCCAGGAGGTTGTGGCAGGTGGACTGCCATGAGTTCAAGGCCAACCTGGGTACAAGAGCACTCGTCTAAAAGACTGATAGGGTGGCCAGCCACCCAGCATTGTCCAGGCTAGTTTTAACAGTGTGTTGTTCACAGTGCTCATAAGAGGCAAACCTCAGCTTTGTTTTCCCAGCGGACCAGACAGCAGGTCTCCCCCTGTGGGATGCCTTCCAGAGGTGGGTGGGCAGCAGCAGTTCTATCAGTGGGGTGTCTCTGTGCCTAGGGAGCAGGAACCAGCTTGCCCCCTTTCACAACCACCCCCGCCTCTCTCTGTAAAATGTCAGCAAGCTAGGAAAGGGGGGCGGAGAGACAGGCAAGCTGTTAACCCGCAAGATGCTGGGGCGTGGGCGGTGTAGGCCCAGGCTCCCAGACAGCTATTTTGGCGTGTGCTGTGATGGTGCACAGTCCTGGCAGGGGAGCGGCCTCTCTGTGGGAGCTATGAACAGGCACTCTGCCAGGAGGAGGGGGCGCAGGTCTCTGCAAATGGAAGATGGGTGCTGGGTACAAATGGGGCCCAGCCTTATCTTCAGGCTATTGGCCACTCACTGACCCCAGGTATTATCACTGGCTCCTCTGAACTCATCTTTCCGGTACTCTGCCCCTAGCACCTATCAAGTAGGATAAAAGGTCATAGACATGCCACTCTTCTCCAGGTCTAGCCATCACATCCTATCACAATTGTCTTCTAGGCGCAGGCTGCCTACAGCCAGCCGCCTCTTGCTAAAGTAGGGACCCTGGGGATCAGTCTTCCCTGGGGTCCAGGAAAAGACATGTCATGCATTCCCCCATTTCTATATGAGGTACAAGCCTCTCACTAAACTCACAGGCCATTCAAGTCCTCCCCCTGAGGCTCTGCCAGGTTAGGGGGTGGAAATACAGAAAAGAAAGTGTTAACGAGCAAGGCACTCAGGTATTACAGAAAGATTCTTAGGCTAAGTTCCAGGGTGAACTTCATGACCTCTGAGCTTTGGACTTATTCATCTGTAAGATGGAAGTAAAATCAACTAGGACACTACTGTGACAATTATATGAAACTGACAGGTTTATAAACTTATACCTGTTAATGGCCAGAAAAAGATGAGCTGGATATTACTCACCTGGCCCCAGGTAAGTGGAGAGGGACAGTGGAGTGCTCTTTTCAATTTCCTCATCCACCTTCCCTACTGTGGACCACAGTCCTTGGTCTCTCACACCTGCCCTCTCTGTGTTCCCTTAGCTGAAGTAGGGGCAGGGACAGGGCAGGGGCAAGGTGACAGGCATTTAGTCTCTGCTTCCGCCTACTCTTTCTCACCTGCACCTGAATGCCAGTCAGGTTCTGGACTGAGAGCCAAGGAGGTAGGGAAATACTGACACTTGATGTGATACTGACACTTTAGGGGTATCTGCCCGCCCCCCATGAAACCCAGAGGCAGTGGGTGAGGGTGGTCACCAAGACTGGATCTAGGAGAGGGGAAGTTCAAGCCTTCAGGGAAATGCAGTAGCTCCCTTCTTGTACAAGGCACCTCATCACCGCTCAGGTGGTGGTAGCAGCCTCTGGGAGATGGGAGGCAGGTTGAGAGGTAGCAGGTGAAAGTCTCAGAAAACAGATGAGGCGCTGGGGCCTTGTGATGTGGCACAAGTGAACACCGCTCTGAGAGAAAGACCAGTGTTGGAGCCCCAATAAGCCCTGGACGGCTGTGAGAACTTAGCTGAGTCAAGGCTGCCTCACTGAGCCTCAACTTACAGGGACAGAGAGGAGCGGAGCCTCACTGAGCCTCAACTTACAGGGACAGAGAGAGAGGAGCGGAGCCTCACTGAGCCTCAACTTACAGGGACAGAGAGGAGCGGAGCCTCACTGAGCCTCAACTTACAGGGACAGAGAGGAGCGGAGCCAGGTGGTGTGGAAGCACACACCCTTCTGTGGATTATGACGGGCTCCACTCCGCTCACCAGGTAACTCCCCAGGAGGTGGTGTCTGGATCCACCCACTGCAGGTGCAAGCGGCCTAGCCGGAAGGAGAATCTCCTACCCCTGATGTCGCCGTGGCTGCCTCAGCCCCCTGCTGTTGCTCCATCAACACTGCAGGGCAGGCTCCTGGGTCAGCTCCACGACCTTCAAACATTTTTGCCTTTGTGAAGGATGAAGGGACTCAAGCTTCTGCTTCTTTTTGGGAACCAGCTTAGCTTAAGCTTCAAGGCTAGCTGACCTCTTCCTCTGCTTAGGGGGACACAGAGAATTCTGGACAGGCCTCCAGGAAGATGAGAAGGGCAGGGCTACTTCTCCACTCCCAATCTGGGCTCCCAGAGTTGGGCTTTCTCTTCTCAGGGGTCAGGAGCCCTTCCTGTGTCCTTGACTGAAACGATACCCCCTCTTGGACTTTCTTGTGCCAAGTATAAACCCCAGGCAGCTCCACACCCCAAGATTTGACTTTTATAGTATATGCATGGTGACAAAATAACAGCAACTGCCCATTCCCTAACTTTCAAGCCAGAGACTCTGGTCCATGTGGTAGCAGAAAGGGACCAAGAGAACCCCACCTTCATTTCCCAACCTGTACCAGTTTCAGACTCAGGCACATGGCCATTTGGGGAGCAAGCAGAGTAAGATGCACCCTGCTTAGCCACTAAGGTCCTTTCTTTCCCAAACTGGCAGGAACTCAAGGAGTTGGGCTTTGCCCGCCTCCCACAGCCACCTGGGCTGTCCCAGCAGTAGCCTAAGCTAGACAATCGGCTCACTCAAAGAGGTTCCTTTTGCCCCCAGACATCCTGGCGCCATGTACAGGGGTTCTCACCTTTGAATGAGAGGCATCCCTCCCTCAACGAGTCCCTCCCCATTCATTGCAAAACCACCTCAAATGGGGCTGCTTCCACTCACGCTGTTCATGCTGCCCAGCGGGCACCTCTGCCAGCCTTGACTTCAGGATCATTCCCACAACGGCCACATGCATGGCCTCTAAATGAGACCTATTGTATCAAACTTGCTCCACAGGTGTGTCTTCTGCCCCCTGGGATGTATGACTTTGAGAGTAATGAAGGGCAGGGACGGCAGAGCAGCCGCTCAGGCTCCCAGGGGCTTGGACACTCAAAGCTCCTTCTGTCTAAATGTGTGCAGTGCCAGCTAATTTCTGATGCCCCTGGGGTACAAAACCAGCTAATCCACAAGCGGAATGACCTGCCCAGGATCAAGCTGCTGGCACTACGCCAGACGGTGAGTCGTCCCCCTCGCAGTGGGCCCTAGAGTTGGTCCTGGTCAACTCTCCCCCCACTGGACTCTGACCAACCCCTGGGCCCAGAGAACTTGAATATAAAGCTCCCACGTGTGCCACTCAGGGTAGGAGGGAACCGGATGTCTTGGGATTACTGTGACCGCCCCCTTCCCTCTCCTCTGGAAGGGCCTGACCGTTCCTAGCATGGAGAAGTGGGGTGGGATACAGTTAGAGGCGGGAAGCACTCATAAGCTGGGGAAGATCACAGCTCAGTTCTGTCTCATTGCGCTAAAAAAAGGGAGATGGCAAACTGTTCCCCAGACTCCCACAGTGATGCCAGTTGTACAGGGCAGGGGTAAGCTTGAAGGAAGACATCATGGAGACTGTTTTTCCTGACCTGACCATGGATGGCAAACATGTGGTCCAACCGCCACCACAAAACCCTGCCAAGCTCACAGCAGACACTGCTGGTTGTCCATGGAACTCCAGAGTGAGCCAAGGTCTGAACAGAGTTCTCAACACAGTTTTAACAGTCATCCCCCACCTAGATGTCATCTACCACTCCGCCTTCAGGTCACTATTCACACATACTGAGCTCCTTCAGACCCAACATTTGAGGCACAGGTGTAGGCAGGAGCAAGGTGGGAAAGTGCAGGGGCAAACACCCCAGGAGAAACCAGGATAAATGCTCATGGAGCCTGGGAAAGATGGGGGATGGCTTCAGTTGGGGCGTATTTCCAGTGGTCAACAAGGGTGATGGACAGGCAGCCGGAAGGACAGAACCCTGTGCAGGGGCAGTAACCCAAATGATTACCTCCTGTCACCTGGTCATCAAATGAAGTGAAAGGAGGCCGGCCCCACTGGGAAGAATCTGAACTCCCAGCCTGCTAGGGGGAAGGAGTCTGGACCCCCAGCCTGCTAGGGAAGGAGTCTGGACCCCCAGCCTGCTAGGGGGAAGGAGTCTGGACTCCCAGCCTGCTGGGGGAAGGAGTCTGGACTCCCAGCCTGCTAGGGGGAAGGAGTCTGGACTCCCAGCCTGCTAGGGGGAAGGAGTCTGGACCCCCAGCCTGCTAGGGGGAAGGAGTCTGGACTCCCAGCCTGCTAGGGGGAAGGAGTCTGGACCCCCAGCCTGCTGGGGAAGGAGTCTGGACTCCCAGCCTGCTGGGAAAGTCTCTGCCTCCCTCATATTCTCCTGGGATCTTCATTCCTAAAGGCGCTGCTGCCCTCAACATGGTGCCACCAAGAAGCAGTTAGTGCTCCCCTGCTTCCAGAGGTGTTCTCTGATCACTTACCATGGGGGCGGGGGGCGAATGTGAGCCTGTACCTCTCCAATTATGTGGTACATCGGAATGACCTGGAAAAATCTAGAAAAGTACCCTGGCTCCCCTCCAGTGCTGATGAGGCAGACGTGCCACCGGTAAGATCTCAGGATGTCAACTTAAAGCCCTCTGGTCCCTGTGGCTGTCCTTTCTGGGATCCTGGGATGTGGACTTTGGAACCGGACCAACCAAGAGTTCAAGCCCATCTCTGGCTCTTACTTGCTCTTGACTCTGAGCAAATGGCCCCTCTCTCTGACTCTGTGTCTTTATCATCTATAAAAATGGAGAAATAGCACCTATGCTGCTTATTTTAGAGAATTATATAAAGATATCTGTCACTTCTCTTGCCTCTTGTTCTTCCTGAATGTGTCCAAGGACCATCCCTGCATACAGAAACCTGTCTCCTTCAAAAGAGGCACAGGCACAGGTCAGAAGCACCCAACCCTTGGTGCCCTGTGGGCAGCAACAGGAAGTCTCCAGGGGAGCCCTTCCCTCCCCCTCCAGAGTCTGAACACTGTAGGCTACATCCTGCAGAGACGGGTGTAAACTGCTCCATCTTGCAGGGTAACAAAACACAAGTACTGGAAGCGTTTACTGCCTGCCCTGTCTTATATGACATTGAAGCTTGAGTGGCTTTTCAAGAGCCCATGGAGCTCCATCTGCCAGTGAAAGGATCCAGGTCTCCGTGTGTGGTGTGTGCTCAGTACACACTGCAGGTGCAAAGAGCAGGGCTCTGGCTAGGGTCAGACAGGCAGAGGGCATAGATCTGCACCTCAGGCACACCACCCATACAACAGGCAAAAACCCCACACAGGTTATTGGTAGGTAAATCTACTCTGGACAGGATGGCAAAGCTCAGGAAAGGTCAAATGCAACCGAAGCTTAAGCAACTACAAAAAATGAGGTGGCCCTGGGCAGAGTCCAAGTGGTCAGAGTCCAGTCTGAGGGCACTCTGGGATCTTTAGCTGATTGGCTATAAGCTCTTCAGCCACCAGAGAAACTCAGAGGTCAGACAGGAAAATGGTCAGAGAGCCAGGTGAGGTACTCCTGGGTGGCACCGAATCGGCGGGCAGCCAAGGTGAGGACGCAATGCCATGAACTGCCTGCACTCAATCTTTCCACACACCCCTCCCCCCAGTTTCTCACCAGAGTCATGGTCAAAAGCTCTGTCATGGGTACAATATGGTGCATTTAGAACTTGGGGGCAGGGGTGGGGGTAGATTCTAGACTAATAGTCTGCTTCAGATGGTGACTGTCTAGCAAAGGAAGAGGGCGTGTGTTGGGGTGTCTTCCTGCTAATTAAGAGCAAGATAGAGCAAAAGACTAGGCACCTTCAATCCCTAGAAGTTTAAAATATTGAGTAATTTAATTACTGACCAGTGTTCTAGGGACAGCCACGTGCCGTGGTAGTATGCTAGTGGCCACGATCAGCAGATGCCAAGAAGTGGTAGTTGGCAAACGGGTCCCAGGAAAGCACAAAGAGTAGTGTTGCCCCCACCCCTCAGGAGGCTCAGGAAGCCGGTGTCAAAAAGCAGCGGAGGCCAATCGCGGGAACCCTTCCTACTGGAGCAAAGGAGTTAGGGGGACTGTCCCCCCGCTGGAGGATTAGGAGCCGACCTGCCCCGGTACCACAGGTGAAGCGCACTACACAGCCGGTGCCAGCACGCGGACAATCTGGACCTCCTGTGCAGGGGGCTGGGATGCCAACGCCAAGCAGCCCGTCCCGCCGGTGCCCGAGGAGACTCGCTGTCAGCACGGAGATGGACCGTCCCTCAGCCGCCCCGCTCACCTGTGCCCGAAGAGCCGCAGCCCCGGGAAGCGCCGCTTGCTGAAGCGCCGAGGCGCCTTGTCCGGCTCCGGACCCGCGTCGCGCTCGGAGCCGCTGGACGAGGCGGAGGCCGACTCGGAGTCGCTGCTCCGGGCCTCGGGGCTGTCGTCCCGCGGCTCCATCCGGCCCTAGCCCCGGCCAGCGGCGGGCCCGTGGGAGACGCCCATGCCGGGCAGGCGGCAGGGGCTCTCAGCACTCCGGCTCTGCACCGCCCGCCGCGCTCATGGCGCGCGCGCGCCCCGTCCACCCCGTGCCGCGCGCCCCCGCGCCCCACGCCCAGGTGCCGGGGAAGCGGCCGCCGCCGCTGCCGCTCCAGGAAGTGCCGCCAGCCGCGGCCGCAGGACCCCGCATAGCTGGCCGGGCCGCTGCCTGCCCGCCGCCGAGCACGCCCCCTTGGTCGCACCGCCGCACCCGGCCAGCGGCGCCCTCTGCCGGCCTCGGGCCGCGCCGCAGCCCGGAGAGGCGGCCCCCGAAAGGGCGGGGCTTCAGGAGGGGCGGGTCAAAGGAGGCCCGGCCTCCAGCTCCGGTGCCGCGGGACAGATTTCCTGGCCTGAGATGTTCTCACTGTTCCCAGACGTTTCCTCCCCTAAGCCCTCCTCCACCAAACAACCTACAAGATCACAAGTATACACCAGCGAGGGCGGCTGTCACCACCTGCCCTCCCGCATCTACAAGTTATATATTCCTCTCGCACCCACTCAGCAACTCTTGAAATCTCCACCCTTACCCCCTTTGGCTCTCCAGAATCACACCCACGAACAAAAGTCACACAAGGCTGTCCATGCATACGACAGACACGCCCCTCACATGCAATTATCCTCAGTCCTTACTCAAAGGCACTCTCCTCACACACAAGAGACCAAAGTCATTCGATGACCTTCACACACCAACAAAGAACTTAAATATTCTGGAGACGACGTCATCCTTCCATAGCTACTCCCTGTGTCTTCCAACCCTTCGCCCACTTCTAACATATGGAATTCTCCCAACACTTTGTCCAGTGGTCTTTCTTGAGTTCTTACACAACATGAATCACCTGCGTACTTTTTATACTCTTAAATACACATAGTAGGACAACAGTCACAACCCTCACATTCATTCACACACACCCTTAAAGAACATAGTCTCTATGGTATGCAAATATGGCTCAAGTTAGCCGTTACAGGACCCCCCCACCTCTCTCATATACACCTACGAGTATTTCTCATAAATACACACAAACACTCCCCCAAAGCTATGTGAGGTGGTTCTCCAGAAATGAGACCAACTGGAACCAGAAATCACCTGTGAGGACACATCACCGGTTTGGGATCGCAGCTGAGAGGTGGTTTCTGTAGCGGCTCCAGGCCGGCCATAGGGAGGCCTGGAAGCTGGAGACCTTGGGCCTCCTCCTCCCCAAACTCTGCCACCCTGATGCCTGTGTTTCAGTCCACAAAGCCACATCCTGTGCCGCCTTCACTTTCACCCTCTCTGGGATCTAGCAAGCTGTTTTCCAGGCTGAGCCAGTCACAAATCGCCAAAGCTAGGTGGCTGTGACCTGCGAACAAACTGATTTGAAGCAATAGCTGGCACCCTGAGCCCAGCACCCCGTTTTACACTCTCTGAGTTTCCAGTAGGCCTGCAGAAGCTGGAGCCCTAGCTAGCCCTCTAGCCAGCAGCAGGGGCCAAGCTTGATAGGAAGAGGGCAGAGAAATCCTCAAATGGCCTGACCCTGGCCTCCTTAGGATGCGTGCGTTTTCTTCGGGGAAGTCTCTGAGTAGCTATTACACCATGCTCCACAGCAAAAGCCCGGAGGCCGCTGAAGACCCCACTGAGTCTACACGGGCCCTGGAATGGATTTAGAAACTTCCAGCATAGCACTCCTGGGAGGGTTCCTCTCTCCAGAACCCCCACCATTCTCTCTCAACGCCCACTCTTCTGGAGCACCGCCCTTCGCCACACTGCCCCAACAGTGCTAACACCAGGGCAGTTCCCAACCTTCTCTGCCTGTGTCTCCACGGCTGGAGAATGGGCAAGTGACTTCAATTCTGCCACTTTTCCAGCCCAGGTAAAAGAGTTCACGGAGGGCTGGAGGTCCCTGTGCCCACTACCAAGCTGCCCCTGTACCTACTGTGTCTGGGGAGCCTCAGCTGGGATCTGTGGCACGTCCCAGGAGCGGGAGCGCCACATCTGCCTCAGTGCCCCGGGCGGCTCCGCTTCTTTCGTGCCCAGCGCCTTCGCGGGGCCCAGAGCTGCGGCCACATCGCAGCCTCCCCCGGCACTGTGGCCGGCCCCCAATGCGCTCATCCTGCCCGGCGACTCTCTTCCTCTTTCGGCACTTCCTGACCCGGGGGGGGGGGGGGGGGTGCTGCTAGAGGCCGGCTGGAGGCTCAAGGCGAAGACCACATGGCTTGTAGGAGCCTTCTGTTGACTGGGGCTAGGAGCTGCATGGGAGTGCAGGGGGCAGGTGGGGACAAGCCCTGCCTAGCAGCCAGGAGACAACCCCGAGTCAGAAGCCAGGAGACAACCCCGAGTCAGAAGCTGCCATGCAGCCACTAGACCTGCCTGGGCTGGAATCTGCACCTCAGCTCCAGTATGCCTTTCCTCTCCGAATAGCTAGTCTGATTTTCACCTCTTGGTCCTGCTGAGGTTTCTTGTCTCATGACACACCCCTGGCACATGGCTGGGAGAGGCGGACACCCAGTCCACATGCTTTCTCTTATTAGCACCCAGCCTGTGCCACACCATTCAAAATAGGGCCAGGTACACATGATGGTAGTGTATCAAAAAGGGCAGAGAATGGAGCTGGGAGACATCGGTCCCTATTCAGTTTCTCACATCCACCTGCTGTGTGACCCGAATCAGGCCATAAACCTCCCAGAGTCAACTTAAATTATTTTTTTTAATATAAGGGAATAATAAACTAGTGAATACACATGCCAGGGAGTTTTACAGAACTCCCTGGCATGTGTATTCATTGTATTGATTTTCTCATCTGTAGAAAGGACTAATAATTCGGACTCACGGAGTTATAAATGGATTAAATAAGCGGTGAAAGTGTTTACTGATCATTTTCTATGCATCGGGCAATATATTGGAGAGTGTTCCAGTGAGCAAGCGAGCAGGATCTACCTTCACAGAGCTTAGATGCCAGCGGAGAGCAGTCAGGAAACAAGCAAATCCACACACAACACAACGTCAGGCAATGAGATGTGCTATGAAAAAGGGGGGAAAAAGGAAGCCAAATAAAGAGGGAAGAGGGGACCGGAAAGAATCATGAGAGTGGGCTATGTGGCAATCCTGGGGGCGGGATAGCACTGTAAGTGGAGGAACAATAAGAACAGAGGTCCCAAGTCTGTGTAGCTGAAGAGCAGGCAGACGCTGATGCTGGAAGGGTCTGGAAAGACACCGCCTGCCAGTCCAGACTTACTGAGGCTCGAGGCCTTCCTGGGGACTTGGCAGACCGTAGTAAAGGCCACATTTACACTTTATTCTTAGCTTGGATGGGGAGGAAATCGTACCTTCCTTGAACATTCTTTAATCACACTGCTCTATAATTAGTTCTTTAGTTGTGTATGTGTTCGTTACTCCAGCGAGACTGTGAATTTCTCGAGGACTGAAACAGTGTCAGTTCAGTTCAAGAAACATGTAATGTATGCTACAAAGCCTGCAGATAGCGAATGTTCGTGTTGCCACCTGACCTCCATCCAGCGAAGAAGTCACCTCTGTATTCCTTGTGACTGGGACATAATAGTTTTCAATAACTTAATAAATGGATCCAATTAATAATTAATAACCATCAAAACCTTTCTGTTCTAGAAGCCTTACTAAATATATAATTACCTCATTGACTCCTTTAATGACCCTATGAGATATATCTTATTTTTCTTTTTAAAACAATATGCTACATTCATTTATGTGGATGTGTGTGTGTGTCTGTGTGTGGTCTGTGTGTGTGTATATGTGCATGTATCCTTGTGCCATGGCACACATATGGAGGTAGTGGGAGGTAACTATGGAGGTTGGTTTTCTCCTTCCACAATGTGGACCCCAGGGATTGGACTCAGGCTTGGCAGCAAGTACCTTTAACTGCTGAGCCATTTTGCCAGCCTGTTTTCCTCCCTTTACATGGGGAAACAGAGTCTGTTAACCTTACTAGTCCAAGATCATCTCATGGTTGAATTAAGAATCTAACCCCCCCCCCCCAAAAAAAAAAGGAATCTAACCCCAGAGTTTAAAATATCTTCTTGGCCTTCTATGGTCAAGGGCACAGCCAGGCTTGGCACCCCTTTTTCTAAGTGCTCTCTTTTGAATCCATCATCTCTCAGTCCTTCAAGATGGAATCTGTGCAGTGCAGCCTATGTGAGACTCTGCCCAACCAACAAGCTAAGGTGTATTCTAGAAAGAAGCTGTGGCAAAGGCCTAGCCTTCTTCTCCCAGGCATTCTGTAAGTAGCTCTTAGTAGTTAAACAGAGGAAATGGGCCTGGGCTTGTTTTCCATCTGGAATAGCAGAGAGCCGGAAATGGGGCTCTTGGAGGGGAAGTCAGGCAGGCTGGAGGCTGTGAGTCTCAAAGCACTCATGACCTTGAGACCAGAGCCACCGTGGGCTCGTGCCTTTTAAAGTTCTCCACGCCAGTTCTGCCAACCAGAAGGAGTGAGGAGGATGAGGCTGGGACAGACAGGTGTAGAGAGCCAGGGAGGGTGTCCTTGGCAGTTCCTAGGATATGTGCCAGCACTGGGGAGCTGGGGACCCCTTGGAATCCACCCAGGTGCACACAGGATGAGGAATCTGGGTAAGAAAATTATTCTGGGCTTTGTTGAGGCCCCAGAGGATGAGATGTTCTACTTTCTGTGGCCTGGATGAGCAAGTGGGAGCTGGGGAAAAGAAATGTACCAGGCCATCAAATACTCAGCCCACAACCTGGACATCCTCTGCCCTTGAAACCTGCCAAGCCTGCCTCCTTGCTCGACCTTCAGCTTCCTGGCGCTCTGACTTCTGTCTCCCTCTCGCCTCCTTGCCCAGGCTTTCCTTGTAGAGGTATTAGCTCAACTCGTATTGTACGTCATGCGTTTTTTTTTTTTTTTTTTTTTTTTTTTTTTTTTGACTTTTGGACCGGTCTTCCTATAGTCCCAGCTGTCCGGGAACTCACTATTTTTTTTTTTTATGCCGGTGGCTATTTTACCAGAGATCCCCTGCCTCGCCTCCAAGTGGCGGAATAAAGGTGTACACCCCCCCTCCCCGCCCCCCACCACCCCCCTGCCCGGCCTCTATTATTTTAAAATTCATTTAAGAATAAGCAA
This sequence comes from Rhizomys pruinosus, assembly GCA_009823505.1. Lineage (NCBI taxonomy): Eukaryota > Metazoa > Chordata > Mammalia > Rodentia > Spalacidae > Rhizomys > Rhizomys pruinosus. Next base: position 1,416,717 of record VZQC01015026.1, on the reverse strand, counting down.
TCAATAAATAGTTTCTTCCCTTTTTTGCATGGTCTCTTGACTATGGCTCTGACCCATGCATATCTTCTTTGTATGCTGTGTGCTGCCATCTTGCTATGTGGCCAAGTCATAATCTCCAAGGTCTTCAAACTCCAGCTTAAATAATCGAACGGGGGGGCTGGGTCTAGCTTAGGAGCATGGCATAGCGGTTAAGCGCTCACCGGCTTCAAGGACCGGGTTCGATCCCCAGCACCCCACATGGCGGCCGAGAGCCGTCTGGAAGCTCCAATTCCAGTGAGAACCTCGCCAGCTCCAGGGATCCGAGACCCCTCTTTGACCCTCTCGCGGCATTGGCAGCGACACGGGTGCTCAACTTTGCATGCAGACAGTACAGTTGATATCACAACAGAAAATAAAAAAAAAAAAAAAAAGAACTGGGAAGGTAGAAAGAACCCAATATAGAGTCCATTAGTTTACATGCCAGCCCTTGCTGTGTGACTCTTGGCCATTCATTAATCTTTTCAAATTAGACGAGATTACTTTATATTTTATTTTATCATTTTATTTATTTCATTTTTGCAGTACAGGAGATTGAACCTAGGCTCTCATGCACATCAGACAAGTGTTCTACCATACTGAGATGTACACCAGCCCTGAACTAGATAACAAGGTCACAGTCTTCAGCCCAGGATGGTTTGGAAATCACTGTATCTGAGGCTGGGCTAGAACTTGCAGGAATCCTCTTGCCTCAGCCTTTTAAGTGCTGGGATAAATAGGGGTAAGCATAGCTTAGATCAGGTGCTAAGCTTTCCTCTAGCTCTGGTAGGTTTGCTTGACTATTCTTCCCTAATCTCCAGGTTTTCACTCATTCATTCATCTTTCATTCATTTATAAGACAAGTATTTTATAAACACCTGCCAAATGTCAAATGCCACTTCTATAAGCATTCCCACTCCACAGCCTACCTCTGAATCATTTTTGTTCCCATTAATATTATATCATGGGATTTGTATATATTAGTCTTTAAAAGAAGATTTAGTTTCTTTTTTTTTTTAATTTTATTTATTTCTGTATGTGTATGAATGTACTGTCTGCATGCAAGTTTGTGCACCCGTGTCGTGCAATGCCGCAGAGGTCAGAAGAGGGTGTCGGATTCCCCTGGAACTGCAGTTCTCCTGGAACTGGAGTTTCAGATGGTTCTCGGCCGCGCCATGTGGGTACTGGGGATCGAACCCGGGTCCTCTGTAAGAGCCGTCGGCGCTCTTAACCGCTAGGCCATCTCTTCAGCCCAGATTTAGTTTCTTTTTTAAAAAATATTTTATGGGGCTGTAGACATGGCTCAGTGGTTAAGAGCACCGACTGCTCTTGCACAGGACTCGGGTTCAATTCCCAGTATCCACATGGCGGCTAAGAACCATCTTTAACTCCAGTTCCAGGGGAATCCGATGCCTTCTTCTGACCTTCGCGGCATTGCACGACACAGGTGCACAAACCTACATGCAGACAGTACACTCATACACATAAAAAATTATTTTTATTTTATATATATGAGTGTATTGCTTGGATGTATGTAAGAGCAGCCATGTCATGCAATGCCCGCCAAGGTCAGAACACGGTATTGGATCCCCTGGAACTGGAGTTACAGATGGTTGTTAGCCACCATGTGGGTTCTGGGATTCTGCAAGAGCAGCCAGTGCTCTTCACCACTGAGCCACAAAGATTTTTTTCGATTGCATGTCTGTATGTAGGGAAGGGGTCGGATTGCACCTGAGTGCCGGTGCTCACAGATGCCAGAGGCTTGGATCCTGCTGAGCTAGAGTTATAGATGATTGTGAGCCACCTAATTTAGGCACTGGGCATGGAATTTGAGTCTTCAAGAGCAGTATGCACTCTTTTTTTTGTCTTTTCGAGACAGGGTCTCCCTGTAGTCCCAGCTGTCCTGGAACTCACTCTGTAGACCAGGCTGGCCTTGAACTCACAAAGATCCGCCTGCCTCTGCCTCCCAAGTGCTAGGATTAAAGGCGTGCGCCACCGCGCCCGGCTGAGCAATATGCACTCTTAACCGCCGAGCCATGTTTGCAGCCCCAGTCTTTTCTTCTTATAAGATTCTTTATCATTACATGGTTCCTTGCTCAGTTGTAGGTGCAAAAATATGAGCGCAATGGAAGTTCAAATGGGCTGACTGACAAGTGAAGTAGAGAAGAAATAGGCTTCTTGGGTTTGGGATGGAGTTCAGCAGGTGAAGTGCTTGCCGAGCATGCACAAGGCCCTGGGTTCGATCCCTAGCACTGCATAAACAGGGTGTGGTGGCCCATGCAGTAGTCCCTGCCTGTTGGAGGCAAGTGTTTCAGAAGTTCCAGGTCATCTAACCTGGGCTAGATACCCTATCTCAAAACCCCTGAAAACAACAGCAAAAGAGAAACCAGTTTCTTGTTTGCATGAGGGCCTGCAGTGAGACTTAGGAGTGTTTTCATTTTTTTCTCTTGTGTGTGGGAGTGTACACAGACATTTATGATCATGTGGTAGGAGGCTGATGTCAGCTGTCTTCCTCTATTGCTCTCTGACCTTTCTGGTTTGGTTTTGTTTTGCTGAGAGAGGGTCTCACTATGTATCCCTGGCTAGCCTCAAACTAAATCTGTCAACCAGGCTGACCTGGAATTCACAGAGCTCTGCCTGCTTCTGTTTCCCAAGTGCTAAGATTGAGACATGTGCCACCAAGCCTGGCTTTCCCACCCCTTTCTACAGTTTCTCTTTGAACCTGGAGCTCACTGACTCTGCAAGACTAGCTTGCCAATGGGCTTCAGTGATCCTCCCATTCTTCTTTCCCAGGGCTAGGATTCTACTCCTACATCTGGCTCTGTCCATGGGTGCAGGGGATCCAATCTCTGTCCTCATGCTTGCATGGCAAGCATTTCACTGAGCTTGGAGGGATTTTTATTAGCACGGGAATTTTGACCTGCTACCTGATCTGGGCCAGTTCACCCGTCCTTAGTCAATCTGGTAGTCCTCCACTCCCAGGAGGTCACCATGTTGATGTCAACTTTACTGTAGACAGCCAATCAGCATAGAGCATGACAGCCCAGAACTCCTGGACTCACCGATCCTCTTGCCTCTGCCTTCCGAGTAGCTGAGACTGCAGGCACCAACAGCTAGGCCTCTGATCTAGATCCCTGCCAAAGGCTTGGGAGCCTCCACCCCCACAGAGGGGACAGGTGTGCCTGTGTTGGGATGCAGGTGCTGCTGGCTAGTGACAGATGGAAATTTGATTAAGTTCCTTCTGGGTGGCTTTATGAAAGCAGGCAGAGAAGGGAGTCTGGACAAGGGGTAGGACTTTTTCCCACTGGGGCAGAGGTTGTATACCAACCCAGCCTGGGCAGGTTAGCAGCTACAGGTAGGCAGTTCTTCCAGACAGAATCATTTGGAAGTTGCTCTTTGGCTCCTCCCAGGTCCTGGGGCTGAAGGTGAGACGGAAGTTTGAGGGCTATCCTCTTAGGGGCTGCAGGATCTGCTCCAGGGACTCCTTTTGTCCCCAGTATGGACTACACCAACCGCTTAGGGAGGACCAGCAGCTACCCTGCCCTACAAGTCTCCCATACTCTGGCTCACAAGCTTTGAGAAACCTCTCGGTCCCTCAAGCCCTGTTCCATTATCCTTCCCAGCACTGAGCATTTAGTGTAAAGCCCAAAGAAATGGACCTTTAAGATGAAGGGCCAGGCCCATGAACGCTGACCCGGTAAAAATGGCTGTGGAATGTAACAGATGGGAGCAAGTTTCAGGCTATGTGATCTTAAGAAATTGCCCAACTTCTCCGAGGCCTAACAGGTTGCTTAAGGTTTAGTCTGAAAGTTGCCGCCCAGTAGCCTCCCATCCTCTCCTATCCTGCTTCAAATACCTCCTTCTTTAAGCATCAGGGGTGCTCAAAAGCTTGGGATCTAGTCCCAACACCTTCTCAGGTCCTTCCTTGTCACTAACGAAGTTCGCAGGAGGCACTGACCCTTGTCCTGGGGCCCAGATCCTTGAGTGTCCTGCTGTGAAAAATTCAGCAACTGCGGTAAAATCAAGAGTTCTTCAGCAGCATCCCAGGAAACCTCTTCGAAAGCCACAGCTACCTCCAACTACCTCCTAACAACCTTGGAAATGCCCATAGGGCTTATGCCCCCGTGGGGTTTTGGGACTTGAGCTACCACTGATTGGCCTGTCCCAAACTCCTGTGCTTCTCAAAATGGAGTCGGGTGAGACCTTGTCCTGGACTGCCAACTACTGCACATGGGCTCCGGAAGGAGCCTGGCCTCACTTCTGGAACCTGCCTGGCCCTTCACTCTGCTTCGGCGTGATCCTTGGTCGGAGAGGAGGAAAGAGTTCCAGGCAGGGCCTGGGCCTCCGCCCTCCGCCCTGGTAAAGGAAGGAAAATGGACGGACCCCCGGCTTCCGGCTTCCTCCGGCAGCCGTCCCCTCCCTCCCTGCTCCAGCTCAGTTCTCTGCCCCCGGTTTTTGCATTTTTAATTCGGGACAGAATGTGATCTCTCGCAAGCTCCTTGCTTTATCCTGTTGCTATTTAAATTACAAATCGGCCCCATCTCCCTGTCACTCTTAGGTTATTTTTAGCTTCTGGTAAATAGCAGCAGGGAGAGTAGGATCAGGTGCCCCTCCCTGGAGGAGCCGGGTCCCCCGCGGCTGTGTGCCCGCAGCAGGGGGCACCCTCCCCGCCAACTGGCGCCACCACCTCCCAGCAAGGGTGGAGGGGCTAGGGGAAGGGTGGGGGGCTGGGACACTCAAGCAAGCTCAGTCCTTGCTCCTAGTCTCCCGCCAGCTTTGCCACCCTCAGGTCCCGCTCTCTAGCTGCTGCAGAGCATCCTCCTCCACCATCCTTCCTGGACGTCGCTAACCCAGCCAACCGTAGGGAAAGATCTAACTTGTGTTTCACCGCTTCCCCTAGAGTCAGGAACTGGACGCCCCATATCTGCTTTATCCTTCCGAGGCCACACTAGTTGAGTGGGTATTATTGTTCCCATTTTCCATATGAGGAAATAGGGTCAGAGGCGGAAGGGGGCCAGAGCTGGAATTCCAAGTGGGACTCTGACCCTGAAGCCTGTGCATGCACGTGTGTGTGTGCGTGTGTTTGTGTGTGTGTGTGTGTGTGTGTGTGTGTATGTGTATGTGTGTGTGTAAAGCTCCTGACTCTCTTGGAATGCAGGTGTCACTGTGTCCCTCAGTGCTTAGGGGGATGAATGCCCCAGGCCAACATCAGTGAGTTTCCCAAATGTTTGTGCTATTCCATCTCTGGGTCAGGGGTTGACAAATCACGCCTCTGTGCCACATCTAGCCGCTGCCTGCTTGATTTTGTAGGGCCAGTGAACTAAATTTTTTTTTTTTAACAGTTGGGAAGAAGCAAAAGAATAATATTTTGTGACAGCAGAGATGATATGAAATGTAAAGTTCAACATCTATAAATAAAGTTTTACTGGAACCCAGGCACACTCATTCATTTACACATTGTCTGTGACTGCTTTTACACCACCACAGGCAAAGCTGAGTAGCTGTGACAGGGACCATGTGACTTGCAAAGCCTAAAATATTTACTGTCCGGCCTTGTTCAAGATCTTACTTTTGTTAAGAAGAAAGACTGACGATGCCACATAAGTCCATGTCAGGCAATATGTGGGCAGGACCTGAGCTGAAGGACTGTGCCTAGAGTGGGTAGGAAGTCCCCGTCAGACCCACCCAGCAGGGCATCTCCATGTTATCCTCTTTTGCCCTGAACCCTTCTCTTCTCCATAGGTGAAATGACTACCAGGGATAGCATTTCAGAATCCATCCTGGGGCTGGAGAGATGGCTCAGCAGTTAAGAGCCCCAACCGCTCTTGCAGAGGACCCGGGTTCGATTCCCAGCACCCACGTAGTGGCTAAGAACTATCTTTAAGCCAGGCATGGTGACACACGCCTTTAATCCTAGCACTTAGGAGGCAGAGGCAGGCAGTTCTCTGTGAGTTCAAGGCCAGGCTGGTCTACAGAGTGAGTTCCAGGCCAGCTGGGGCTATAATGAGACCCTGCCTCAAAAAAAAAAAAAAAAGATTCCATCCTACTTTTTATTTTTTATTTTTATTGTCGTTCTAGGGATTGAACCTGAGGCCCCACCCACACTAGGCAAGCACTCTTCTGTCACTGAGCTGCTACAATCTCACTAGGGGCTAAGAGACAGTTACCTCTTGCAGAGGATTGGAGTTGGGTTTCCAGCATCCGCATGGTGGCTCATAACCACCTATATAACTCCAGTTCCAGGGGAGCTGACATCTGACGCCCTTTTCTTGTATCCCCAGCCTCATGCACACATGTGGTGTATATATACTCATGCAGGTATACACACATACACATAAATAAGAAATAAATACTTTCTGTGGCCGGGCATGGTGGCACACGCAGAGGCAAGAGGATCTCTATGAGTTCAAGGCCAACCTGGTCTACAAAGTGAGTTCCAGGCCAGCTGGTGCTACAGGGAGACCCTGTCTCAAAAATACAAAAAAAAAAAAAACTTTTTAAAAGTCTACTTTAAAAGACATCTCTAGGTGATCTGGATCGGGGGCCACTATGCTTAGCACTAGAGGTCCAGTCCAGTTTCTCCATCTCCCAAGTGGCCCATAAACAGCAAAGCCAGCATCCCTCATACCCGTCTGTCTTCCCTAGCTGGAATCATATCTCCAAAAGTCTCTTGAACCCAGTCCTGACTAGTTAGGACTTCTTCCAATGTTTGGGGGATCCTTTCTCTCCAATTCAGGTACAGATTCGAGACATGAGGTATCTTTTGGTGGGGACTTATTGGAAACCAGGTCCCTTTTAACCCAAACAAGGGCCTACCAGACTCAAATCCTTCCTTTTTCTATTTTCCAGCCCACTCTGGGACTTGGAGCCGAGGAGAACCTACTTCTCAGATACCACCTCCTCCCTAGAAGCTTCTACTGTCCCGCTGAAAGCCCCTGGGGTCCTCACTTGCGTCAGAAGCGGCCAGGCCCCTGTCCAGCTTCCGCTCGCATCCCTCCCCTGCCCTCATAATTCTGTGCCCCCGCATTCTGCCTAAAAGCCTTTCTCTCTGTGAAGGGCTTTCAACTGCTTTTCTTAGCAACTCCTCACAGCAGGGCAGGAGGTTGAGCTGTGAGCCAGAGCTTTATGGAACTGGCAGAAGAAGGATGTAAAAAGGGCCACAGTGTGAAAAGGGCCATGGTGGGCCCAGCCCCTGCCAGCCCTGGAGCCATCTTGAAGAGGAACAGCAGCATGGTCAGCAGGCCTCTCAAGACCTTGGCCACAGGGGAAGGCTTAAATGGAAAGTGCTGTTGTTCCTCTGCCTCTCCCTCCCCGGAAGGTTCAAGGGGTCCAGGGCTGCTACATAGTCTCCCAGGCCAATACCCAGGGACTCTCCTTGCCTTGATGCCTTGGTGCTAAGACGAGACCTCTGGCCTAACTTTGTTTTCCCTTTGCACAATGTGTCCTGCCCTTGTACAATCCTGACAGTCACTTGGAGACTTCACATTTCCCTCCCAGCCAAAGAAGAGCCCCAACCTAGTTCCTCTGTGTCCTTGACAATTAAAGACCCCGGTCTGGGCTGTGGAGAAGCCTCCACTTTGGGCAAATTTCAGTCCCTGCACCTCTCTGTGTCTGTGTCTGTGTGTCTATGTTTGTGCATGCATAACACCTGTCTTCTTCTGTGTCTGCCCTTTAATTATTCTCTGCTCTCTATCTGCTCGTCCTCTACCCTATCCCTGGACTGCTTTCCAACACCAGATGCTATTTGAACCTGACTCACAGGCAAAGAAAATCTTAGTCTCATCCTCTCTGTACAGGTGAACAACAGGGCCAGACAGCCCAGGAACACATAGGAAGTCAGATCTGCGGACTCCCTGATTAATAACATTTCTTCCAGGGTTCAGCAGGCTGTGGTCTTCCCCCAGGGAGACCTTCGGGGGCTTCTCTGTCTCAGCTAGAGGCACTGTACAGATGAAGTTCCCCTTTTAGCAGTATGCTCTAAAAGAACTTGGTAATAGAGCCCAGCATACCCGTGACTCCCACAGTGAGGGTGCGGTAGATGCAAGCTAACCCACTTCCCATTTCTCACAGGGCATCCCAGTTCAGGATGTTGAGAAAGTTTCCTCTCTCCATCCTCCCTCAAGTGATGGAGCTTAATGGCTTCCTAGCCATTAAGAATGTCAGGGCCCATTTAGCTCTCTGGGCTGGGGTAATTTTATGATACTTTTTCCCAGAAAGCCAAAGGAGAACCGGGGCAGTTAAACACACCCGAGCCCCTTGTGGTCAACAGACAAGTAACTTGTTCCCTGCCAGTGGGTTAATGGTTTTAAGAGCTGCAGATGCCCTAAATGTTCTACTGGACCCACCAAAGAATATCACTCTCTGCCAGGGACTTGAGAGGGCAGCAAGTCCAAGTTGAGGCTGTGAGCTGAGAGAGGAAGGGAAAGTAAGGACTGTCAGGCCACCCCACCTCCTCCCTGCCACCTGGACACCAAGGTTTGTTGTGAGGAGCAATCTCCACTCTCACAAACATCTCACCCCAATTATTTCAGGGGACTCGGGACCACTACAGTTCCAGGGGACCCTCTAGGTGGAGTCTGTAGGACAAGGGAAACTGGGATCTTAGAGGAGCATAAAATGGTTTAATTAAGATGTTGGGTGGACAAGGGGAGGACGTCCGCTACCCTGGATGCTATTAAGGGCTTGCTATGACACAGGGGCTTGGTGGGGATTCCCTTCCCTGTCTCTGTGCAGTAGGGTTTCAGCTGCTGTAGCCAAAGGCACCTCATTTCCACAAGCTGGGGCAGCCCCCTGGGAGGGCTCAGAGAAGAGAAGCTGGCTGCACAAGGGCTTCCCTTTTCTTCTCAGAGTTGGGCATCTTGCTCCTCTTGCAAGCACGGAGTTTGTTAAGGGCCCTGTCTCCGAGCGAGGGGAGACAGCACTCGGTATACAGTTGGCACTCATTAATTACATGTTGAATGAAAAAAAAAAAAAATTACATGTTGAATGAATAGGGTTTCACAGTTCCGGAGAGGGCAGGCGTCCCGGAACCCTTTCTGAATCTCCAGCCCCTTGAGCAGGGCCAGGTCGGCAGCGGGAGGGTCTGGGCGCGGCCAGGTCGGTGCCGGGGGTGCTCCCCGTCCTCCTTACCTGTAAGACACCTGCTTTCGGAGGTGCATCTGGCGGAACCTCTCTTCCACCGGGGGCGCAGCGACCACACCTCGGGGGCCCTCCGGCCAGGGTGGCGCGACTTCGGCCTCCTCTCCGCGCCGGCAACGCCGCCGCACCACCTCCTCCTCCGCCGGTCGCCCGGAGCCGGCCGGGTCCCGGCGCGGCCCCTCGGCCATCCTGCGGCTGCGGCTCCCGCGGCCTGGCCGGCTTCCCCGCTAAAGTTCAGAGTCTCGGGGGCCCCTGGGCGGGGGGCGCGAGGCTGGGAGGGAGGAAAAGGGGCGCCGGCTTCCGCGCGTCCCTCGCGACGCCGCGCTCAGACGACAGAGCCCCGAGCTGGGTGCCGCGCCCGGGGAAGGCCGACGGGGATGCTCCCGCGCCCGGCGGGGACCGTGACCTTGGCGGGGTCGAGACACTGCGTGAGGCGCTGCCCGGGCGCCCCCGGGACGGCCGGAGCCGCGGAGCGAGCGGAGCCGGAGCCCGGATGGCGAGCGTGCCGCCGCCGCCGCCGCCGCCGCGCACCCGAATGTCACCTTAGAGACACTGGCCAAGCCTTGGGGTCCCGGGGGAGGGCGCCGCCCCGCCCAGCCTGCCCGGCTCGGGGCAGCGAGGGAGCCAGCCCGGTGCAACCGGCCACCGCCTCCAGCCCTGCTGGGGGCGCCGGGCCGGGTCCAGGGCGCTGCCCAGGCCAACCTCTGCGCCCCAGCCCGGGCGCGGGTACCGGTGGCGAGGCACCTGCCAATCATCGCCCCGCCCGTCACTCAGCGGCTGTGATGCACCGCCATCCCCCCTCCATCCCGCTTTTTCCGGCTTCGGCATTCGCTGCAGTGGCGGGCAGGTGGGGGTAGGGGGGTGGCAGGGGCGGCGACGCGAGCCAGCTTTAACCCCGTCGGCGCCGTGGGCATTTAAAGATCCAGCTGGATTTGGGGAAGGGGCACTGGGAACATCAGCAGCACGCTTCGTCTCTAGGGAGTGTGAGCAACACCATCTCCAGGCCTCGAGCTGTCAGGACCAGGCCTCAAGTATGACGGGATTGGGATGTAAGGCTTTACGTCACTGTTGACAGTCGGACAGTCTGCATGGCCAGAGTCTCCCAGAGGGGAGAAACAGCCTCCTGGGGCAGAAGAGGCCTGTTAGGGGAGAGGGAGGAAGCCAAGGCCAATAGGAAGGAGGAGACGCTTCCACGGGGTCCATCTTCACCCTCCACATTGCACCCCTTTCCTTGCACCATCTCTTCTTGGGCTTGGGCTGTTCACATTGTGAACCATAGCAGAGTCCTGAGGAACTCCTTGGATCTGAAGTCTATTTGTGGTCCAGACTTCATTTTTCTGAAGCTGACCTGTGACCACAGCATCTCCTCTCCCTCCGCAGTATTTAATGGTCCTCCTTTGCCTAAACTCTGGCCATCTAGTCCCATTTCCCTCTACACGTGTTATTTTGGTAATTGGTGTCAGCTCTTTACACCATCCTTTAGAGGTCCCTCCATTTGGAATTTCCTTCTGCTTACAGACTTTAAATCCCGAGGCTCCTTCAACAGCGTCTTCCAGGAAGACTCTGTGCATGGGCCTGCTGGAATGGCTTCCTCCTAGCCCACCTTGTGCTCTGCCTTGAATGTCTAGGGTAGTCTGCACCTTCTTTTCCCATTGCCTGTGAGTGTGAGGGATTAAACTCACATAGAGAATGGTCTGCCCTGGGGTTCTCTAATAGTCCCCTGGCCAATAGTCCCCTGGCCTCACAGAGGCCGTCCTGCTCTGTGCCTCTGCTCAGGTTGTTCCCCTTGCTTCGAGTATGTCTCCTTTGTCCCTCACATGGAAATCCTTCCAGGCTTATTCCCAGAGCTATCTCCCCCAGGCTTTCTTTCTGATGTCCCAGCATGGACACTCTCTTCTCTGGTCCCATGTAGATTTCTTGGGCATCTCACTAGGCATCTTTGCACACTCTAACAATAGTTACCATCTCATTTGTCCCTAACCATACCCCTGGGTGGCAGATGTCATCTCTTGCTCCATGCTGCAGAGGAGGACTTGGCAATGGCGTTCAGTGATTTATTTGCTTAAGATAGCTCAAGTGGTGAGGGGTGGGACTAGAATTTAAATCCAGGCCTTCTGGTACCAGAACTCATGTCCTTTTCTCTCTGCTGTGCTGTCAGACACAAAATGGCAGCTGTGGCATCTCTCGCTTGCTTTTCTCTACTGTGCAAACTCCCAAGGGTGCTAGCTTTCTGCCTCCCACATCTCCCTGGTCTGGAAAACTCCTTTTGGATGAACAGAACTGGATTAAACTTTCTTGGCCATAGCTGAGCTCTCCTTAAAGCTACTGGAAGTGAGGGTCCCCACCCTGAACCCCAGCTGCCCTTGGGACCGGCCTTTCAAGATTCTTGGCTCTGATTTCCAAGCAGCCTAGCCCAGGGCAGCCTCCTACACCATGAATTATGGTAATACTGGCTGAATTGGACATTCACTCACCAGCTGCCTAGCTGCTGGGTTCCCAGGTTGGATTTTTGTTTAGTTCTTTCCTGCAGAGCTCTCCAGACTCAGCCTCTTTTAACACGAGGCTTCATTCCACTGTCCTCACACCTCCCCGCTTAGGGCCAGCAGCTGGCCGTATTATCTTTTAGCTATGGCTTGGCCTCCTTCCCAAAAAGGGGAAAATGAAGCTCTCTTCCTGGCTTAGCCTTCCCACTTTCTGCAGCTTTCTGCAGCTGCAGCCCACTCCTCTACTTGCCAGTCCATCCATGACCACTGCACTTGGAGAATAATTGCTAAACTCTACTGTATAGCGGGCCTGGTGCTAAGAGCCTTACCAGCAAACTTTCACTGACCTCTCAAGCAACTTTATGAGAGTGGGTACCGTTTTACAGATGAGCTTACTGGGACTTAGACAGATTAAGCAGCGTGGGGAATTCACACACTCTAGTACAGAGTGTGCGTGCACTTGGCCGCTCTAATGACCAAGCAACTCAGGCTCGTTTGGAGCTAAGTGTCTAGCCTGTCTCCTCCACTTCCAGGGAGACCACACCATACCTTTGCCTATATCAGACAAAGGCCCATTTTGGTTAGATGGCTCTTGGGCTGGCCTAGCCCTCCTGGGATTAGAAACTTGACTGGCTCATTTTTGCCTCTGCCATTGCCCACAGCTACTCTCTCTGTTTCCAGAGCTTTCCTTTGCAGCTCTAACAAAAGATTTATTGTGACAATCAGAGAAGGATTACTGCTACTATAAAAGCTTTCACATGGGCTGTGGCAAAGCAGGCTATCCCAGCTGACAATAGAATGTGTGGGAGCTATGGCCCTAAGGGCAGGGGGCGCAGGGCCCTGAGGAGCCAGTGTGTCTATAGGAGTTCTACAGGGAGGAAACTAACCCTGCATCTCAACACAGACTGGGAAGGCAGCCTTAGCTGGATCTACCTAGGGAGGTGACCCCGGATGACCACTTGTCAGCCATGGGCTTCAGGAAACCCTGATATTCATGGCTTTTATGTGGCCAGAGAAAGAAGGGGTGCTGGGAACTGAGGTGAAGCCCAGTAAACCTGTGTTCAGATAACAGCTTTGGACTTGGCTAATGGAATGATTCAGTCAGGTGATTTTTGCCTCTTTGTATCTTGGTTTCTTCATCTGAAAATACCCTGGGGGGACATGTAGTTCAGTGGTTGAGCATGTACCTAGCAAGAGGAGGTGCAAAGCCCCAGGGTCCATTTCCAGCATAAGAGATGGAGAGAGACTGTGAGTTCAAGGCCAGCTTGGTCTACAGAGCGAGTTCCAGGCCAGCCAGGGAGACCCTGACTCAAAAAAAAAAAAAAAAAAAAGAAGAGGGAGAGAGAAGGATGAGAGAGAGAAGAGAGAGAAAGGAGGAAGAGAGAGAGAGAGAGAGAGATGAGAGAGAGGAAGAGGAAGAAAGCGATCCCATCCCTCCCCCTTATGATCTCTAGTTCCTCAATTGGCAACTCCCTGGTTTCTCCAGCCCCCATTTCCCTCATTCACACGACTGTCCTCTCCCTGAGTATGTGAGAAGACTGGTTTCAGTCCCCTTTTGCCTCGGGACGTCTTGTGCTTGTGTCTGATCTCCTTTGTTAGCACACGCACCTGCACACGGACATCGTAGTGACTTGCCAATTGATTGTCTATTTCTCCTCAATTCAGCTCTCACGCCAATCCTGCCTGAGCCTCACAAGTTATTGGGGAACTCCCTCAATTTCCTTCTCACCTCCTTCTGCACCCATAGACGGCCTCCCCTCTGGCCCAGTCCTCTCTAGTCCAAATGGACCCCTCCCTTAGTTTCCTGGATCCCAACCCCCACTCTTTTCTCTTTGTGGCACCCTTAGTCTTCCTTCCGTTGTCATTTTCTCTTCTAGAAATAACCATAGATCAATGCCTCTTCTCCTCCTCTCCTTTTGTTTTTTTTTTTTTTTTTTTGTTTTTTTTGTTTTTGGTCTTTTTGAGACAGGGCCTCCCTGTAGCCCCAGCTGTCTTGGAACTCACTCTGTAGGCCAGATCTACAACTCACAAAGATCCACCTGCCTCTGCCTCCCAAGTGCTAGGATTAAAGGCTTGCGCCACCATGCCCGGCTTGCCAATGCTCTCTTATCTGAAAAAAAAAATCCAAACTGTTCCTGACCTTGCCTATGCGCCCCCCTCTGGGGCGCCCTCTGCTTCTTGTCCACCCCCACCTTTCTCAGGGCTCACTTCTCTCCCTTGCATTCTTACTCCACCTGTTCTGGCTCACTTCCGCCCCAGCTCTTCTCCGAAGGGCTCCTCCCAAGGGCACCTCGTCCCTTCTCCTTCAGCCTTCTCCACAGCATGGGTTGCTCTGGCTGTCCTGCTCAGAGCTGTCTTCTCTGTCAGTTTCTTGGCACTCCCTTCAGTTCCCCTTCTCTTCTCCCCATTCCTTCCCAACATCTTCAGTCTACTTCTTCCCTCCTTCCCCTTCAATTCCCTCTCGTCCCCTTCTGCACACCACGTGGATCCTGGCATTTCCTGGCATCATCTGGAAGGCCTTAATCTTTAGCTCCAGATCATAGATTAAGTTTTATTTTCTTGTTGTCATGTTGCTTTTCTTTCTATGTTGCCTCTAAATGCCCAGCTGATGCTTCTCCAGCTTTCTATGAAACTTACCTTATGGATCCCCCAGCCTCACACATAGGTGTTAGATGGAATGGAGAGATATGGCCCAGCATCTCTTAGGCTACGGAGTTGCATAAGGAAGTGTCGCCAAGCTAGTGCCATGAAATGCATCTCTGACGGAGCTTTCTGTGGCCCAGCCAGGTCCTCTGCTCTGGGTGTGGCAAGGCCACAACTTAAGGAGCTGTCAAGGCTGTGATCTCATCTGCAGTGTGGGGTCTTCTTCAGTCAGGTTGGTGTCAGAATTCAGTTCCTTCCTGGTTTAGCCCTTGGTTCCTGAAAGAAGCCCGTCCTCACAACATGGCTGTTTGTCTACCTCACTGCCTTCAGGAGGCATTCGCTCCCTGCGTTCAGGAAATCCCCTCCTGCTTCCAGTGGCCTTCGCCAGATTGAGCCAGGTTCCTCACCCTAGGAGGCTCTCTCTATTTTTAAATTATTATTATTATTATTATTATTATTATTATGATTTGAGACAGGGTCTCCCTGTAGTCCCAGCTGGCCTGGAACTCACAATGTAGACCAGGCTGGCCTTGAACTCACAGAGATCCACCTGCCTCTGCCTCTGGAGTGCTGGGATTAAAGGCGTGAGCCACCGTGCCCAGCTTAAAGATGGTTCTTAGCCGCCATGTGGGTGCTGGGAATTGAACTTGGGTCCTCTGCAAGAGCAGTCAGAGCCCTTAACTGCTGAGCCATCTCTCCAGCCCCCATTTTTAAAATTATTATTATTATTATTATTAAAGATTTTAACCTATTTTTGTTATGAGCATTTTGCCTATAATGTATGTAAGTGCACCACGTATGTGGTACCTGAGGTGTTCAGAAGAGGGCAGCATCAAATCTCCTGGAATTGGATTTATGGACAGTTGTTAGCCACCAGGGGGCTGCTAGGAACTGAACACCGGTCTTCTGCAAGAAACCACCAATGCTCTTAACTGCTGAGTCATCTCTCCATCTCCAGAGCCTCTCCTTTTTTGATGAATTCAAAATCAATTGATTTGGAACCTTACATCTGCAAAATATCTTTACTTTTGGCATAAAAGATAACTGGATTATTTGAAAGTCTTTCCATATTCCACAAGAAGAGATTAAGCAGGTTGTGTACACCAGAGGCAGGAATCTTAGTAACCATCTTAGAATGTTGCCTAGTAAACAGTTAACATTCTAATATTCAAATGCAGCTACTTAGAAATATTCCTTGAGCTGGGCGTGGTGGCACATGCCTTTAATCCTGGCACTCAGGAGGCAGAAGCAGGTGGATCTCTGTGAGTTCAAGGCCAGCCTAGTCTACATAGTGAGTTCCAGGACAGCTGGGGCTAAAGAGAGACCCTGTCTCAAAAAGACAAAAAAAAAAAAAAAATTCCTTGAGGGCTGGAGAGATTGTTCAGTGGTTAAGAGCACTGGCTGCTCTTGCAGAGGACCTCAGTCTAGTTCCCAGCACCCACATGGCTAAAACACTTCATGAATTCCAGTTGCAGAGGATCCAACACCTTCTTCTGGCCTCTGCAAACATTGCAGGCTTATGGTGTACTTACATATGTGCAGGCAAAAACACACATACAAATAAAATTAAAAAAACATAAAAATAAAAATTCCTCCACTTCACTTCCCCCCAAAATATTTAAATATTTTTGAGATGGTGCCTTTTAAAAAAATGTTCTATTTTTAGTTTATGTGTATGAGCATCTGCCTCTAAATGTGTACCGTGCTTAGTGCTTGGAGAAGCCAGAAGAGGGCATTGGGTCTCCTGGAACTGGAGTTATGGACGATTGTGAGCAGCCACATGGGAGCTGGGAACTGAACCTGGGTCCTCTGCAAGAGCAGCCAGTGCTTTTAACTGCTGAGCCACTTCTCCAGTCCCTTGAGATGGCGTCTCGATATATTACCTACACCAGCCTCAAACTCCTGAGCTCAGAAGATTCCCCCACCTGCCTCTCCTGACTTCCTGGGACTCCTTGCTGCACCCTGAAGCCTGCCTTTAATTTAATGAGGCACAGGAAGTAAGAACTAGGAAGTTCTTAGGAAGGACCCAGCAGCACATGAAGGTGCTTAGCACTGTGCCTGGCCTTGTTAGTACCATCCCTAGAGGGCAAGTCAGTGGCTTACATGACTGCTTCCATAGTAGCCTGGAGGAGCAGCCCTGAGGTAGGAGAATTCCAGCACAATTTTTTGGCTGGTCAGTCTGAATTTGGTGACTAGCTGGACACAGGCCCCTGCCAGGAGCGTCTCCTCAGCATGCCCCACTCCGGTTCATGACCAGAATAGAAAATAAACCTGCCTCAGCTGGTCATGGTGGTGCACACCTTTAATCCCAGCACTCAGGAGTCAGAGGCAGGTGGATCTCTGTGAGTTCAAGGGCAGCCTGGTCTACATAATGAGTTCCAGGACAGCTGGGGCTAAAGGAGACTCTGTCTCAAAATGACTGAACAAACAAACACCCTTGCGTCTTTCACCCCCTTCACACATGCACACACACACACACACACACACACACACACACACACACACACAGATGAAGAAGGAACAAAGTCAGGAATTGATGCTGAATCTTTTTTTTTTTTTTAAATTTTGCTTTCTTAAAGCATGTGCTGAGCTGGTGGAGGAGCAGTTTGGCAATTAAAAAGGCCCAGCGGCTTGGGCAGCAGCGGGAGGAAGCCAGGTGAGGGTCGGGAGTCCCTCTGTCCCTGGCCAAGGGGCAGCAAAGCCCGCACTAACTTCATAAAATATAAAACAAGGGAGGGGTGATGGGAGGAGGGAGAGTTGTAAAATACAATATTTTAGGGGAATGGCAATAATAAAAAATAAGGTTCATTATTTACAAACAATTTCTGTTCTTGGTCTCTGTACAGTGGAGGTGGGGCTGTGTGCTCGTGTGTGCACGTGTGCACGTGTGTGTATGAGGGGCCAGGGACAGTGGTCGTGTTGGTCATTATGGGAGAAGTAGAGGGAGTGGCCCAGTGAGTGGTTTGTTTGAGAAGGACGGATGGTCGATGGAGGAGAACTGAGAATCGAGCAGTAGTCCCAGGGGAACAGTCCAAATGTCTGGGGACAGAGGTGGGGAGGGATGGGAAGAAGTGGGACCCTTTCTCCTGGAGCGGGGGGGGGGGTGCCCAGGGCAGGGGTGCGAGCTGGATCCAGGTCAGTGAGCAAGAGAACGCCTCTTCTGGGTGCCGGGGGTCCGTCCTGTGTCCTGGGTCTCGGAGAGGCCTAGGAGAGTTTGATGGTGGTGTTGGGGCCCAGATCCCTGGAGAGAAAAAAGGATCCAGAGATGAGTTGACCAGGAGGAACCAGGCATCCAGCTCCAGGAAGGGATGGGGTCTCGGGCAGATGTGGGTGAGGGCGGGTGCTGCCTGGGACCCTGTGAGGGAGGGGCTACCCTTCCACACACCTGTCGTGGAACCACTCCTTGGGGTGGGAGAAGTTGGGGCTGGTGCCGTTGACACCAGCATCCTCTGGCCAGGTCTCGCTCAAGTACTTGGTGGTCTCGTGGGTGCCGTCCAGATAATCATGTTGGAGGTGGTCCTGGGGCCTTGGCTCTGCTGGGCCCCCGGGCTTGAGTTCCCAGCCTTCTGGGGGCTCCACAGGTAGCAGGCCGCCACGGCCATCTTCCCATGAGCCTGCCCCATCATCATAGAACAGGAGGCTTCGGGAGGGCACTGGGGAGGAAAAGCAGGGTGAGGCACAGGTACCTCCTGGGTGTCCTCCTCTCCCTTACAGGCCTGGTTCTGATCTCAGCTGTAGTGCTCCGCAGCTCTGTGTCAGCCACACACTTTACTTTGACTTTGCTGAGATCAGTTTGTCGATCTATAAAATGGGGATACTAGGACCAACCTCATGTAGTTGAGAGGGAGTGACTGAAACTGTTTAGTAACATAGCCAGCTCAGAAAAAATGAGCTCTTCCTAAGCAAGAAAGTATTGCGTTGGGCACTAACTGGGTTCTTTTCCCCCCCTATTGAACCCAGGGCCTCGTGCATACCAGACCAGTGCTCTACCACTGATCTATGGCCCCAGCTCCCTATGCCCTCCCTCTTTCCTTTCTCTGTCTCCTTCCCTCCCTCCCTCTAACCCTCCTTCTTTCCCCTCTTCTCAAGTTTTTCTTCTGAGATAGGATCTCACTAAGTTGCCCAGGCTGGCTTTAAATTCATTTTGTAGCCTAGGCATGCTTTAACCTTCGAAGTACCCGGGCTTACATTGGCTGCACCACCAAGGCAGGACTGGCTGAGAGCTGGGTGCTAACCCTACCACTGCACTTCCTGGGAGCTTTGGAAAAAGCCCCTTTTCTCTTCTAGGCTAGTACACCTGATAGAGAAATCAAGGGAAGGAATATGAATATTTGTTGGACGCTCAGGTCAGGCATTATAGAAGGCCCTCAAGCTTATAGAAAATTAGATCTTATACCTAGTCTTGGGAATGAGGTTAGTTTTTAGCCCTGCTTCCCTAAGTTGGTCATCAGAGTTCCAAGCAATCAGGTAAGCTGTCCCACACTCCTCACTGAAGAGGATGCAATCCCAGGTCTGCCTGCCCGCTATGGTCTGCTGCCTGCCTCCCAGCCTGCCCTGTAGGATCAAATCTATGGGAAAGGCCCACCCCTGGCACTGTGCAAAGCCGCAGCTCCAGAAACCAGACTGCTGAACAGCCGGCTCTGTTCTGAGACATGCGCTGGGTCCTGCCCTGTGCTGCACTCACGCCAGGGGCTATGCACTCCCTGTCTTCCTTCTGTATCTTTGTCTATCAGCCCCCACTCTGAAGTGCCCACTTCCGCTCCTGCAGCTTTGGATAGCCTTGGGTAACTGGAGTGTGGCCCTGGCTCAGGGGTCTGTCAGCCCCATCACAGACCTCCTGCTGCCTGCTCCTTTTCAGACTCACTTGTTGTGGGAGTGGCTTCCTCTTAGCCCTCCCCAGCTCACTTCCTCCCTGCCAGATTCTCAGGGTCTCGCTCACCCTCCTTGGACCTCCTTTCTTCAAATCACTCCCCTCTGCTCTCTCCTCTCTCTGCTTCCCATCTGCTTCCTTTTTCTCTTCTGCCATGTCATGCTTCTGGTATATGAAAGATGGCCTGGAAGTCCTTCTACAAATCTACCTGAAGTGTCCTCTACCTCTGAAGGCCATCTTGTTCCCTGCTGCACCCTGCACTGCTTACTGCTTTTGTGTGTGTGTTTTTTTTTTTTTTTTTGAATTAGGGTTTCCCTGTAGCCTCAGCTTGCCTGGAACTTGCTCTGTAGTCCAGGCCTGCCTCTGGCTCTCAAGTGCTGAGATTAAAGGTGTGCTCCACCACACCAGGCTTGCATGCATGTGTGTCTGTTTTTTGTTTGATTTTTTTTTTTGGTCTTTTCAAGACAGGGTCTCCCTGTAGCCCCAACTGTCCTGGAACTCTGTAGATCAGGCTGGCCTTGAACTCACAAAGATCTGCCTGCCTCTGCCTCCCGAATACTAGGATTAAAGGCATGCACCACCACGCCCGGCCTGTGTCTGTTTTTTTTTTAAAGACAGGGTCTCCCTGTGGCTCCAGCTGGCTGGAACTCCCTATGCAGACCAGGCTGGCCTTGATCTCAGAGAGATTCACCTGCCTGTGCCTCCAAGTTCTGGGACTAAAGGTATGAGCCACTGTGCCTGCTCAGCTAAAGAACTTAAGATACAGGTCACAATGTTAGAAAATAGCCATGTCAGCCACGACTGACTTGAGGCTCCACACCCCACACCTCACAGCCTCCCAACTGGGATGACACATACCTGAACCTGTGCCATGACAACCACTCTTACCAGGGGTAGATGCTCCCAACAGAGCCCTGTCTCTTTGCTGTGGGTCCTGTGTACCTCAGAATCTTTCTTAATTCTGTGCCAGGCAGTCTCTAGCACCATATTAGAAATGGCTGAAGAGCTGAAACTCACTTGCTGTCCTGGAACTGAAGTACTGAGAGTATAGCTAATGTCACCCTCATACATGGAGGGTAGACCTGGAACATGTCTGTTATCCTTATGTCCACCTCCTCCAAGCCACTTCAGAGGCTCCAAAGAGCTAGTCTGGTCCCAATTCTATTATCAACATTGAGTAAATCATAGACCTTTGGGTCTCGGTTTTCCCTTCTGCGAAATGAGGATATAGACCGAGAAGATGCCAACTCCAAACATGGCTCTTCTCTGCATCCAGCTTCCTGGAAGCCCGGACGTTGAGAGGTACTCACTCTGACTAGCAATGTAGCCACTGTCAGCTGCGATAGGGTCTTCCTTCACAGTCTTGGAGCTGGAGAACTCAGGAAGGCAGGGCACCAGGGAGCCTAGCACCAGAACAAAGCACAAGGCCGCCACCTGGCAGGGAACAGGGTAGCCATCAGATCTGGGCAGGGAGGGACTGCAAGGCTGACAGCCACTAATACTCCTCACCCCAGCCTACTGGGGGCAAGAGGCTCAGTGCTTTCCCAA
The DNA here is from genome assembly GCA_009823505.1 of Rhizomys pruinosus. Lineage (NCBI taxonomy): Eukaryota > Metazoa > Chordata > Mammalia > Rodentia > Spalacidae > Rhizomys > Rhizomys pruinosus. The sequence continues at coordinate 1,396,020 of VZQC01015026.1, read as the reverse complement.
GAAAGTAGCTCCAGAGCCCACTGCTCCTAGAAATGGGCTTCTTGCCCTCAAAGAAGAAGGCAAGGGCTGGTCAGGCCAAACCAACCCAAGTTAGGAGGCTTGGAAGGCAGCCCTAGAGAGAAGAGGGAGAGGTCAGTGTGGTTCTTACCTATAGGATAGAGAAACCAGGAAAGGAAGAAGCGGGGTTGCATCTGTGACCCATGAGGGGGGACCTGTCACCCCACACATTTTCAGACCAAGTCCCAGGAAGATTAGCCAGAAAGAGGAGCTACGAGTCCCTGGGGAGCCTGAATAGTGCCTGTCCTCAGGATCTCAGAGGCAAACGTGCTCAGTTGGAAGATGATTGATCGAAGAGGTAGGGCCCGCGCTGGGCATCCTTTTAGGTTTCTGGGGTTTCCTTCATCATCACCCATTCCAGAAAGAACCACACTCACCCCTCCCTGAGTCTGCAGGGTCTGTAGGAGACACTTTTCCAAGGGACCGCCCTGGCATCCCCATGTACGTGTTAGAACTGACCAGGACAGGTCACCAAGCCCTCAAGGCTCCGCTCACACTCCTGCAGAGCCAGCCTTGAGGAGAGCTGTCTCCCTGTGCTGGGGAGCAGCACCTACCATGAGGCAGGTGCCGGTCTGAGTGGCCGCCATCTTGTAAGGTCTGGAGATCTTGCTGGTGACCAGAGTCTGGAGTTTCTGCAGCTGCTGGAGCAGGGTTCTGAGGAGGACACACCAGTCACCAGGGAGAGTCAGGCACAGCAGCTGAGTCTGTGTCCTGGCCTCTCCTTAAGGGATCCTAGGCTGGCTCCTGACTGGCCTCTATGCTCAGGTGCCCATTTCAGTCAAGATATAAATGGTCATTTCCTGCTTGGAATCTCTGCAGTGTGGCTTGGCAACCTGGGGCTTGGCTCATGGGGACAGCTGTGCCATCCTGAGGAATCTTAGAGGAGCCTGGAAATGCTTCTGACTCACGTGGAGGCTAAAGAGGGAGGGTCTACCCAGGCTGGACTTCTTCTTTTTCTTACCCAACACCGCTGCGGACACACTGACTTTCTTCCTTTGCTCCCCACGGCACTGCTGACAAGGACACTTTTGGCAGTGCTTGGTGTGTGGTGCATTTACTAAATGGTAGCTATTGCGTTAATTTTATTAGTGTTTTTACTATTATCACAACACCTATAACATTTTAGTTCTGCTTGTGATTTTCACATTAGTCTCCACTGCTGCTTGTGGGCTCACTAAGGGTAAGGACTGGGTACTACCCACTATGGAATTCTTTGGGTACATAGAGAAGTGACAAGTAGTTTAATTGCTGCACCTCTCCTAGCTGGGCTCCTGCACTTCCCAGAGTGAACAGCAGATGGCGAAATCGCTCCAAAGCGCCGCCTTAGGGCAAGAGGTAAAGCTTCTCTCCAGCCCTGAAGCCGGCAATCAGGGCAGTGGCTGGATCCCGCCACCCCTGCCTCCGGGCCTTGACCTGAGTTTCATCTTCAGGACCCACAACGGTGGAAGGAGAGAACTCCCAAAAGCTGTCCAATAACCTACATGTACCGACCCCAATAAGTAAACAAATGTAATAAAAAAAATGAACAGGCAAAAAAATCCAAACGAAACAAAGAGAGTATAGCACAAAGGTAGAGAACTTGCTTAACATGCACAAAGCTCTGGGTTCAGTCCCCAGCATTGGTGGGAGAGGGTGTCATGTACTAGGCTCCTATTTTAGACTGTTGTTGATGTTATTGTAATTACAGCAAATAATATCAAACATTTAAGTAGGTTTATGGCTGGGCACCAAACAGAATTTAGGATAAAGAAGAAGAAAAATTAACAGAAACTGAGCATTCTTAAATGCCATGCACCGGGGCTGGAGAGATGGCTCAGCGGTTAAGAGCACTGACTGCTCTTGCAGAGGACCTGGGTTCGATTCCCAGCACCCACATGGCGGCTAAGGCTGGGCCTGGTGGTGCACGTCTTTAATTCGAGGCCAGACTGGTCTAGATAGCAAGCTCCAGGACAGTTGGGGCTACAGAGAGACCATGTCTCAAAAAGACAAAAAAAAAAAAAAAAACCCAAAAAAAGCCATCCACCATGCCTGGCCATTTAGTTGCTGTATTTCATAGAACTGTCACATCAGTCTTGTGACATAATGTTCCTGTTGCTAAGATGTTGCTAAGAAAACTGAAGCCCAGAGAGTGCTCACAATTTCCCCAGAGTGGAGAAAAATGGGAGACTTGGGAAGACCTTGGAGCCCACATGCCAGGTGCCGCGTGGAGTTCCTGACACTGATGTGTTTCAAACTTAATTATGCATGGGAACCAATCTGTGAGTGTTGGGTTTATTGAGAGACCCTATCTCAGATGACAAGGTGGAAGAGAGCAACTCAGAGTTAATCTCTGGCCTTCACATGCATATTGCGCGCGCACACACACACACACACACACACACACACACACAGCAGATTCTGGCTCAGCAAGTCTGCGTGAGGAAGAGAATCCTGAAATTTTGCATTTTGTTTTACCTTTTTTTTTTCTTTTGAGGCAGGGTCTCTCCATAGCCCCAGTTGGCCTGGAACTTGCTATGTAGACCAGGCTGGCCTTGGACTCATAGAGATCTGCCTGCCTCTGCCTCCCCAGTGCTGGGATTAAAGGTATGTGCCACCATGCCCAGTGAAATTCTGCATTTCTTACAAATTCCCAGGCCATGGTCAGTATTTTGAATAACAAGGATCAAGGCCAGTATGGTGCTCAAGTTTGGAACGCATGGGAGCAACCTCAAGAACCTATTAAACCTCTGGTTGCAGCCAGGCACACCTGTAAGTATAGATGCACACCTGTAATCCCAGCACTTGGACCTGGAGGCAGGGGGATCAGAAGCTCAAGGCTGTCCTCAATTACTTAAGAAGTTCCCATCTAGCCTGGGGTGCATGAAAGTCGGTTTCAAATCCATGCAGATTGTGGGGCCCTACCTCTCGAGTGCCTGATTCAGTAGACCTGGCTCAGGGCCTGAGAATAAGCATTTGTAACAAGTTAAGAGAAGACGCTGTTGCTGTGATGCTGAGGAACCTAGAAAGTTTCTGCCCTGAACAATCTTACCTGAGCATCTCACCAACCCCTATCAGGTATCTAGAGTTGCGTGCAGGTAAGGACAGCTGGGAAGCCAGGGACAGGCAGAACATCAAAGGTCTCGGGCTGCAGAGTTCATTTGGGGGCATCATCCTGACTGGATTATCTCTCCTCTCTTCTACCTCCCAGAGTAGACAGTGGGGCAGGTAAGACTCAAAGCACTACTCACCTGTTGGCATTCTCCAGGGTCTCCACCTTCTTCCACAGCTCATTGTTCTCTGATGTATATGTCTCCACCCTGGAAAGGCCAAGCAGGCACAGGCTCAGGGCAGACCCTCCCAACCCACTTTCCCTATAGCCCCTGCCCATCACCACCCCACTGCACTGCCTGTAGCCAGGACCCTGGCCCCACCCTGTCCCGAGCTCTTACTTCTTTTCTAGACACTCCACATATTCCTTCTTCTTGCGGCGGCTCTCCTGGGCTGAGATCTAGAGGGAGAGATCACAGAGCAGGGGTTACCACTGCCATGTATCCACGTCCCTGGGGGCCCCAATTTCTGAGCTGACATCACCAGGAAAGAAGAGGCTGCCTCCAGTAGAAAGGTCCCCACATACCATGGGGGGGTTCCCCTTTGTACCTTGTTCTTGATTTTTCTACGCACTCTCTTCAGGGCCTTCTCCTCAGCTTTGGTGAGAGGGAGTTTGGTAGGGATGGGGTACCCCTCCGCAATCAGGGTTCGCTTCTCCTCTTCTGTCAGGAGCAGTGGCCCTGATGTCCCCTGTAGTTTCTGAAGGAACCAGACAGTTCTGGGTTCAAATGCACATTCTACCATAGCCTACGTGTATAGTATACTCAACTCACTGAGCCTCAGTTTCGCCTTAGAAAAAGGGGAGGGATCTGAGCAGAATCCTGTAACATCCAACAAATGCTAGAAAATTGGACGGGGCTCCTCCTTCCCTCATCCCTGCCCAGAATCCGTAGCCTCAAAGCTCACTTGCCCAGGGGCACCTAAACGGCACCTCTTCAGGCTTCACCCCACAGTCTCCACTTAGGAGGCTCTACACCCACACCAGGGATCAGGGTCTGGTCCATGTTGCCTGTGAAAAGTGCTTGTTTTGGAGGCAGCTTGGGTCACAGTCCTGGAGCCCAGGAAGTTCATCCTGGCCCCGAAGCAGTATGGCTTCCAGGGCCCTCTAGGCCTTGTCTCTCTGACTTAGATTTCCATTCACCACAAGGCAGGATTAAAAACGCCTTCCTCCCACCTGCCAGACAGGCACCTCCTTGAAGTCTGATAGAGTATCAGACTTGGGGCTCCATGTCCCTCCCCATTGGCCAGGGCATTGGGTGGAACTACTCAGTTCCTTGCCTTTAGGGTCAGTCACCCCCAGTTCCTTACGTGAGGGGCAGTGAGGAGCGGAGAGGTGGAGATGGCTGTGGAGGAGCGGGCCATGGGCCGGACAGGGCTGGAGGGGGGCAAAGAGCGGGGACTCTGGGAGCCGTCGCTGTCGCTACCATGGCTGCTGGGGGGCGTTGGAGGCATCTGTACCAAGTCCTCTGGGAAGAATGAGGGAACAAGGTTAGTTGGGTTGCAACCCAGCTCTGCTCTGACATCATGAGTTCAGCCAGCCCTGATGTTCAAGAAAGTGGGCTGCCAGGTTCTTGACCTCAGCTGGAACATCAGAAGTTCCTTTGCAATGTTAGGAAGACAGCTGACACCCCAGATGACTCCTGAGAACTGCCTGTCTCTGACAGCTCCCTGCAACCTTGAGGTGGATCCCCGGGCTGCATGTTCCTCTCCACCCTTGACTTCAGAAGATTCAGGTCTTTTAAGCCCAGAGGTGATTAGGGTCTCAAACCCTAGTCTGTGGGGCTCAGGCTGACCAAACAGCATCATCCCACTTCCTTTTTCTGCTTGATCCAATCTCAGGGTAACAGGACGGCAGGTGTTGGGATTGCAGCAGGGCGCTGAGGAGCAAGCCTCTTCTATCAGGCTGTCCCCTCTGCGGCCCTAACACTAGGAAGATTGACACTCTGCAGGTGTCAGAAAGAAGTGATTGAGATGCTCAGCAGTGAGCCCAGATGCTGAGCAGCTCTGAGGATGGCACAGAATGCCCAGGTAGCTCTAGGTATGGAAGCTGGGGCTCCACGGCTGTGAAGCCCTGGACCAGGGCTGCCTCCTCAGAGCTTGGCACAGGCTGGCTACTGCAGGAGCCCTGGCTTCTCCCTCTGCCTTGACTCTCATGGACACCACTCTGTAACGAGTGCTGGACTTGGAATCTGTCTGTGGAACATGTGGCCTTAGTGACGTTTACTAACCTCTCCTGGCCTCACCTCCCTCATCTATTGGATAGAGTTGAAATGACTCAGCAGATGCCATGGACTAATATGTAAGGAAGATGTGTCAGAACTTAGGCGCTCTACAAAGCAAGGGACTGTAACACGACCCCCTTTCCACACCTTGTTTGTGTTTACACATTTTCTCCAATGTGTGAACATCTATGGTACCTTATGCATATTTCCAGTCTTGTACTTAGCCCAGTGCCTGATATATACATAGTAGGTGATGAATCAGTGTTTGATAAATTAATGGAGTGGTGGGCTGGAGAGATGGCCTAGCGGTTAAGAGCACCGACTGCTCTTGCAGAGGAGCCGGGTTTGATCCCCAGCACCCACATGGCGGCCGAGAACCGTCTGTAACTCCAATTCCAGGAGAACTCCAGTTCCAGGGGAATCCAACACCCTCTTCTGAACTCTGCAGCAATGCACAACACAGGTGCACAAACCTGCATGCAGACAGTACATTCATACACATAAAAATAAATAAATAATAAAAAATAATGGAGTGGTATCAGAATGGTTCTGTTTCTCTTTCTTTTGGTAACTCCCAGAGGCTGCCCATGTCCTCTTCTTCCCATATGGTCTGGGGATGAGCTATAAAGGCCCCCTGTGCATTTGCCATCTGTACACCCATATCACTGCTGGGTAACTGGTAGTTTATCTGTGACTCTGGGAAACTTGTGGTATACTTGGGTACAGGGACTGCTTTCTCTCTGAGTTTGCAGTACTTAGGCCTGTTAAGATGGTGCCCTGTGAACTCTTGTTGGATGGATGGATGGATGGATTATTGGTTGGTTGTATGTATGGATGGGTAAGTGGATAGATAGATGAGTGGATGGGTGGATGGGTCGATAAATAGTTAATTGGGTGGATGGGTGGATGGGTAGGTAGATGGATCATTGAGTGGGTTGATGGACAGATGAATGGGTGGATGAATGAATGAATGGGATGGGTGGATGGATATGTGGGTAGATGGACGGGTGCATGGGTGGAAGGATGGGTAAATTGGTAGATGGGTATGACAGATAGATGGGTATGTGGGTGGATGGGTAAACAGACGGTGAGTGGGTGAATGTATAGGTAGATGGGCGGATGGGTGGACAGATAGGTGGAATGTCAGATAGATGGATGAGTGGGGAATAGATGGATGGATGGATAGATGGATGGGAAGGTGACTGCTGACTATAAAGTGGACTTCCATTAGTGAGTGTATTGAAGAAAATGGTAGAGTGATAGCAGCTGAAGAATGGGTAAGGAAGAAATGGAAAGAGAAGAGAGGGTATAGATGGATAGAGTGGAGAGGTTGGAGAGGAGAGAATATTTGGGGGAGAAGTGAGAGTTTTGAGAAATTAGAGTGATCTGGACAAAGAGAATGAGATGCTGTCTGCCCAAGACTGGAAGGGAAGAGTCCCTCCTTGTACGTACTCACCTGGTGTCATTTTGAGGAACGGGCTCACCTCCTGGGGCTCTGCTTTGATCACTGGCAGCTGAGTCATCTCTCCGGGGGCCTGAGAAAGAGACAAGTTCAGCTCAATCACCTGCCCCGGGAAGCCCTCACTATGGTGTTTAACCCTCCTCCCTCCCTGAAGGCTGGCACATGCCCTGCCCGATGCGGGGAGTAGCTGGCCCTTAGGAGTTCTGGGCTCAGCCCAGAGAGAACAGAGGTAAATTCTCATGTTTAGAAAAGCCACACTACACCTAAGAGAAGAAAACAGTGGCCACACAGTGTAGGCCAGAACTTAATCTTAGGCAGAGAGTTCCTTTGGCTTCCAGGTTCAGGTCAACCTTTCCTGGTGAAGGCTGACCCTTCGTTGACTGTGAAAGCCCTGTAGCCCTGGTATGTGGTTTCCATGAGGACTGGAGGTAATGTGAGGCCCATTGTAGCGGTTCCATGAAAGGGAACAATAGTACAGGAGGAATTAATTGGCCAAACCTCAGAGAAGGCTGCCGAAGCTGAAATATGACATGGGTCCTGGAAAAGAAGCAGAGAGTCCACCCAAGGAAGCTTGAAGCTGTGAGAGCCCTTGGTGGTATTTCAGCAAGGGACAACGGAATCAGATGTACATTTTTAACAAATATAGGCTTCTGTTTATTTATAGGCCAATGTATTGTTCCAGAGAGGGCTCTGAGAACACACATGGCTTCCGACGTGTGACTCTACCAAAATGCATGTAAGTAGTGGTCTCTGTGACTAAGGTGTGGTATTGGTGCTCGCTTTTGGGACTCTCTCCCCTCTGGGTCTGCTGCCAGCAGAGGGCACCACACCATGTGTGGGACACAGGGAAGTGCAGTTTGGCCAGGATCTTGGCCTATACTGCAGCTCAGCCCCAGCGCTCCAGCTGAAAGGACACAGAGGGACTCTAATATACAGGGGTGGTGGCACCTGGGTGGCTCACATGACTCAGTACGGTCAGTACTTGTTTCTGGCTCCTGTACCCTGTGCTGGCTGAAGTAGGAAGTGTGGGCTCTGGGGTCTGACAGGTGGCGCATAGCCCCACTGTTTCTGACTGTGATTTGGGGGCTCAACTCCATCTACGCTGCTAGCACTCCTTCCTTTCCAGGTTTGGCTGAGCCAGGTCTGCAGTGGATCTCAGAAGATCTTGCCTGTTTTCTGCCGGCCCTCAAGCCTTAGAGGCAGGGAGAGGCCAACCTTTTTTGCTTGGGTAGCCACCTACCATTTGAACAGGTGAGCCAGGTGGCTGGTGGGAGGCAGAGGCAGCCAAACCATGTGCTGGGGAATTAACTGGTCTTCTATTGTGGAATCTTAGCCTTGAGGGGTAGGAGCCCATGTACCCATTTTACAGATAAAGTAGTGGAAGGAGAAAGGGAGAAGGTAAAGTTCCTGAAACACAGTTAAGAACCAGGATGCGACCAGCAGGGTCTCTTTGGGGAGCCAGTGGTCTGGGCCTCACATCCCTGGATTTACACCTGTTATCTGTACATTCAAGGAAATGCACGTGGGGTTTGTTATAGAGCATGGTTTATTAATTTCCTAAACACAGATAACTGAGTGCACCATTTTTTTTCTTTTGGTCCTTTTGAGACAGGGTCTCCCTGTAGCCCCAGCTGGACTGGAACTCACTCTGTAGACCAGGCTGGCCTTGAACTCACAGAGATCCACCTGCCTCTGCCTCCCATGTGCTGGGATTAAAGGTGTGCGCCACCACGCCTGGCAGAAGCACCATATTTGTTTCAGTATGTTTGCCTTTCTTCAAATCCTGAAGCTTCTAGAAAGTGAAGTATCTTGGGGTGTTTCCTTCTCTCAGTTCCTTGACTGGGCAGCTGGTGCCCAGCTGTCTGGTGTCCTGCAAGTTTTCTCGAATACAGGAAGGACCCAGTATGCTTGGAAGGTGCTGTGGCTGGTGCCCATTGGAGATTGATAAAGGGTGGGGGGGGGCAGAGGACCCTCAGTCCTGGAGGGGAAGCTTGCATTGTTCCCAGTTCATGGAGCCCTGAGGTAGGGTCCAAGGCTCTGGGTGTCACTCCTCCCAAACTCCCTCTCTCTCTCCAGTCCTTCTTCCTACCTCAGCCCTTGTCAATAGTCCTCAGACTCACCTGGTGGGGAATAGGCAGTCTGGAGAGGGGGCTGAGGCCCAGCAGTGGTGGGGTGACCACGGCAGAGGCAGCCACGGCAGAGGCAGCCACGGCAGAGGCAGCCACGGCAGAGGCAGCAGGCAGAGGGTCAGCGGGCAGCTCTGGGTTCTGCTCCTGCTTCACCATGATGGAGCACAGTTTGTGTCCCAGTGCCCACGCTCCATGTTCCACATCTGGAAGAAGGAGGAACAACGTAAGCTCAGGGGGTTCCAGAGCTGAGAGGCCCCGCCCACTTCTACCCACTGGTAGCTGCCTAGACTGGGCAGAGGGAAGACGTTAGAGTGCCCCATGGAGGCAAGTAAGAAGAGGCACGTGCATTGTGAGGGGGGAGGGAGGGAGCCGGCCAGGGCCAAAAGAGGTGAGAGCGTTTTCTGTATTGAACCACTCACAGCGCAGGTCTGGACTCTACCTAGACCCTCCACCCCTGGCCTGCAGTGAGACCTTTTGCAAGTTGCTTATCTTCTCTGAGCCTTGGCTTTCTTATCTTTGTCTGTATATCCCAAATCTAATTGGCTATTAGCTCTCTCCTTGGAGGAATAACCCACGGCTGACGCCACAAGCTTACATCCTCTAATGGTTAGGAGATGTTATAAGCCACAGTAAGACCCTGTCATATTTAACAGAAAAAAAATGTAATTCATGGATAACATACCATCCAAACATCTGTGTCTATACCAAAGTAACCTACCATAACAATTAGTACTGTTTAAATACCTATATATCTAATTGCTTGTGCTTCATTAGTAGGATCGAAAGGTTATTCCTGGACAAACTGTCAGCCCATGAAAGGAAACAGCCAGAATTGACCAGAGTCCAAGACAACAGCTCCAGAGAAAGTAGACTGTTTTGCTTCTCATCCACCTGTGCCCTTTTTCTAAGCCTAGGGAACAACTGGTGGAAGAGGGGGCGGGGTAGAATGAAAGGGCTGCGATGGGGTTAAATGGTGAAACTACAACAGTATAGTCTGGACGCGCATACTGAATCAACTTGAATTGAACATACAGCCCCCCCTTCTGGACGGTGGGCCCATGGCTGTGGGGGTTTGGGCACAACTGCTTGCAAATGTTTTAACCATGAAGAGATGAATTGTACTCATAAAGTTAATCACTATTGTTAAAAATGAAAAAAAAAAAACTGAGAAAAGAACTCAGGACAGTTAATGGCAGAATGGATGATCTGGAATGGGGTGGGGTGGGTGGGAAGGAAAGGAAATATAGCCTGAAAGAAAAAAAATGAAAAACACAAAACAAAAAAAAAAAAAAAAAAAAAAATGAAATTAAAAAATAATAAGAGGTCGGGGGCTGGGTGATGGCTGTCAGTAAGGTGCTTGATGTGCAATAATGAGGACCCAAGTTTGGATCCCCAGCACCCATGTAAAAAGCTAGAAGCAGCAGCACACCCCTGCAATCCCAGTGACTACAAGGAGGCTGGTAACAGATCCCTAGAGCTTACTGACCAGCCAGTCCAGCCAATCAGGAGCGTCAGGTTCAGTGAGCAAAACTGTGTCTCAAAAAATAGGTTGCCATTGGGACGGGCATTGGTTAGGTGCACGCCTTTAATCCTACAACTTGGGAGGCTAGCAGTCAGGTGGAAATTCTTTTGTGAGTTTCAAGGCCAGTCTGGTCTACGAGTGAAGTTTCAGGCTAGTTGGCACAGGGGAGACCCTGTCGCAAAAAGGACCATAAAAAAAAAGAAAATAGGGTGCACAGGGACAGAAGAGAATGGCTCATTGGTATAAGAACACTGGGTCTCTTGTGAAGAGTACTTGGGTTTGGTTCCCAGGCACCCACATGGTGGTAGACAACCATCCATAACTACCCATTCCAGAATGGGTTATGATGTCTTTTGACTGCTGAGGGCACTGCATTCATGGATGCACTTATATGTAAGGAAAACACTCATACACGTAAAATAAAAAATAAAAAAAAAAATTAAGAAATAAGGTAGAGGGTAGTTGAGGGAAATACCCAGTGTCCCGTCTCCTGGCTTCATGATGTGCCACTAGCAACACCCACCACAGACAAAAATAGGACAGGGGCTTGGAGAGATGGCCTAGCAGTTGAAGAAGCGCCCGACTGCGTCTTACAACAGAGATAGCGTTCGATCCCCAGCACCCACATGGCGGCCGAGAACTGTCTGAAACTCCAATTCCAGGAGAACTCCAGTTCCAGGGGAATCCGAGACCCTCTTCTGACCTCCGCGGCATTGCACGACACAGGTGCACAGACTTGCATGCAGACAGTACATTCATACACATACAGAAATAAATAAAAATTAAAAAAAAAAAAAAAGAAATAGGTCAGACCTAGTAGGGAGGCTCTGCCGAGTAACAGTGTAACACAAGTGGACGCACAACACAGTGCCTAGTAACAGTATAACACAAGTGGACATGCAGCACAGTGCCTAGTAACAGTATAACATGTGTGGACACACAGCACAGTGCCTAGTAACAGCATAACATGTGTGGACACACAGCACAGTGCCTAGTAACAGTATAACACATGTGGACACACAGCACAGTACCTAGTAACAGTGTAACAGTGTAACACATGTGGACACGAAGCACATTGCCTAGTAACAGTATAACACGTGTGGACACGCAGCACAGTGCCTAGTAAGAGTATAACACGCATGGACATGCAGCACAGTGCCTAGGAACAGTGTAACATGCAAGGACACACAGCACAGTGCCTAGTAACAGTATAACATGCATGGACATGCAGCACAGTGCCTAATAACAGTGTAACACGCAAGGACACACAGCACAGTGCCTAGTAACAGTATAACACGCATGGACACGCAGCACAATGCCTAGTAACAGTATAACACGCATGGACATGCAGCACAGTGCCTAGTAACAGTATAACATGCATGGACATGCAGCACAGTGCCTAGTAAAAGTGTAACATGCAAGGACACACAGCACAGTGCCTAGTAACAGTATAACACGCATGGACACGCAGCACAGTGCCTAGTAACAGTGTAACATGCAAGGACACACAGCACAGTGCCTAGTAACAGCATAACACACATGGACACGCAGCACAGTGCCTAGTAAGAGTATAACACATGTGGACACACAGCACAGTGTGTAGTAACAGTATAACACGCGTGGACACACAGCACAGTGCCTAGTAACAGTGTAACAGTGTAACACACGTGGACACACAGCACATTGCCTAGTAACAAGATAACATGCGTGGACACACAGCACAGTGCCTAGTAACAGTATAACACGAGTGGACATGCAGCACAGTGCCTAGTAACAGTATAACACGCGTGGACACGCAGCACAGTGCCTAGTAACAGCATAACACCCGTGGACACGCAGCACAGTGCCTAGTGAGAAGTGAATGTTCAATAACCGGTAGCTGGTGTTAATGTACAATTATCATTAGTCAGTAAACATTTGCCATTTGCCCTGTGCCAGCTGCTGGAGATCTAGCAAGAGCCATAGCAGCCCAGGGGAGCTGGAACCCTGAGACAGAGATGCTGCAGTCGGCAGGGTCAGTACTGCTGGCCTGGCGGCTGGGCCTGGAGCTGGAACTTTTTCCAAAGGTGATGGGGAGCCACAGAGGGGTTTCGAACATGCTGGGTTTATAACTTGAAAACAAAACAAAACATAACTCTGGGGGCTGGAGAGATGACTCAGGGGTTCAGAGCATTGGGTGCTCTTGCAAAGGACATGGGTTCAGTTCCCAGCATCTACATGGTGGCTAATAGGCATCCACAGGCATTGCATGCATGATACACTAATATATTTATTTTTATTATATATAAAATAAAAATAAATGAAAATTAAAAGCATAACTCGTCCCCTTTCAACTGTTTTTTAGACACTAACATGTGAGCTGCTTCCCTCCACCCCTTCTGTCAAGATGGACTAATGCCTTTCATTTGTTTGTTTATTTATTTATTTATTTATTTATTTATTTATTTATGTATTTGATTATTTTTGGTCTTTTTGAGACAGGGTCTCCTTGTAGCCCCAGCTGTCCTGGAACTTATTATGTAGACCAGGCTGGCCTTGAACTCACAGAGATAAATCTCCTTTTATCTCCTGAATGCTGGGATTTACTAACAAGATTTACTAATGCTTTTTAGTGGAGCCCCTGGTCTAATGAACGAGATCCAGAGACTTCTAAAAGCAGGGGTATCTGAGCTATAAGCCACAGGTTATAGTCGTGCTTGAAAACGTGTTTGAAAAAAAAGATTTCTCAGTTTTGAGGTGGCTTGGATGGTGAAGTGCTTACAAGGCCCCTGCGCAAGCCTAAAAACCTGACTTTAATTCCTGGAACCCATGTAAAGGTAGAAAGAGAGAAGAGAGTTCACAGAGATGTCCTGGGACCTCCACATGCACTCTCCTGCATCCTACACACACAATAGTAGTAATAAAGAAAAAAATTTAAAACTTTCAATGGCTTCAATTTCTAGAAGTGGTAAGATGCGGAACGTAGCCAGGGGAGTGGACAGCTGAGGGCTGGAGTTTTGGAAGTCACCCTTTCCTCTGATGTTTTAGTTCCCAGAATCACAGGAAGACAACGGTGTACACTCCCAAATTAAGAATTTTATAAATTGGGGTTGGAGCGATGGCTCAGAGGTTAAGAGCACTGGCTGCTCTTAACCTGCTTAGTGGCTAACAACTGTCCCTAACTCCAGCTCCAGGGGATCCGACACCCTCTTCTGACCTCTGTGGGCATTGCATGACACGGGTGCATTTACATACATGCAAGCAATACACTCATACACATAAAATAAAAATAATAAATAAGGGGGGGAGAGATGGCTCAGTGGTTAAGAGCACTGCCTGCTCTTGCAGAGGACCCAGGTTCGATTCCCAGCACCCACATGGGGGCTAACAACTGTCAGTTACTTCAGTTCCAGGGGATCTGGCACCTTCTCACCTCCAGGTGCACTTACACATGTGCAGACAATACACTCATACACATGAAATAAAAATAATAGTAATAATAAATAAATAAAAAATATAAAAAGAATTTCATAAATTGGGGCCCCCTTAAGAGATGCTCAGTCTCATCACTTTTAGATTTGAATATGAATTGTGAAGTTCAGTTATGTAAAAAGAATAAATATGTAGGCTGTATCTGAAAAAAGTCTCTCAATGAAGACTAGACTAAGTTCCAACAAGATGGGGCAGAGAAACACACAGGAGAGTGAGGACGAAGCCTGAACAGAGGCAGACAGGGAGGAAAAGGTGGTTTTTTTCTTCTTTTGGTCTTTTTGAGATAGAGTCTCTTTGTAACTTCGGCTGTCCTGGAACTCACTATGTAGACCAGGCTGGCTTGAACTCAGAGAAATCCACCTGCCTCTGCCTCCTGAGTGCTGGGATTAAAGGCGTGCACCACCATGCCCGGCCCTGTTTTTAGACAATGTCTTGGGTACATCAATGTGGCCACAAACTGGATATGTAGCCAAGGATGGCCTCGAACCCCTGATCCTCCAGCCTCCCTCCCAGGTGGTGGGATTACAAGTGTGTTTGTCTATACCCAGTTGCCCTGTTTATGCTGGGGATGGAACTCAGGGTTCGTGCATGCTAGGCTACCACTCTCAGCATTAGAGACAAAGTTCAAAAGAGGAATCCCTGCCTGGCATGGTGGCACTTGGGAGGCAGAGGTAGGCGGATATCTCTGTGAGTTCAAGGCCAGCCTGGTCTACATAGCAAGTTCCAGGCCAGCCAGAGCTGTATACTAAGAACCTGCCTCAATGCCCCCAACACCTCCAGCAGAGAGAAAGAGAGAGACAGAGAGACAGAGAGAGAGAGAGAGAGAGAGAGAGAGAGAGAGAGAGAGAGATTGAGATTCACAGGACTCAGCCTCCTCACAGGGAGGAGGATGTTTGAGGTTCCCCAGGGCAGAGTCCAGCTCCTGCCATCTAACGGGTTTATTTATTTATTTATTTATTTATTTATTTATTTATTTATTTATTTGTATGAATGCACTGTCTGCATGCAGGTCTGTGCACCCGTGTCGTACAATGCCGCGGAGGTCAGAAGAGGGTGTCGGATTCCCCTGGAACTGGAGTTCTCCTGGAATTGGAGTTACAGATGGTTCTCAGCCGCCATGTGGGTGCTGGGGATCGAACCCGGGTCTTCTGCAAGAGCAGTCTGCACTCTTAACCTCTAGGCCATCTCTCCAGCCCCCTAGCGGGTCTTTTGACTTCACTGGGACCACACAGCTGGCTAGCCTCAGCTTTTTCTAGATGAATGATGAGTCCACATCCCAAGCCAGCCCAGCCCTGCCCACTGTTGCTACCACAGTGCAGAGAAGCAGCAGAAAGGCGGGGCTGGGAAGCCACATTGTGGGGGAGGGACTGTGTGGGACCCTGCTGTCCCCCCAGCACCCCTGTGGGTGGGGAAAGGGGTCAGTGACCGCCTGATCTCACTTCAGAGCCCAGGCCCCTCCCTGCTGGGAGCCTGAGAGCCCCAGCCCTGGGCCACAGGCGGTCCGACCCCTGGTCCAGGAACACCCACAGTCTTCCCAAATTACAGGGCCAAGCCTTTGGCCTCCGGGAAGCTGCTCCTGCAAGGGGCCACAGACAAATTGCTTTAAAAATAGACCTGGGGTGGCTGAGAAGTTGCCGAGGCAGCCGGCATGGTGGATGGAGACCCTGGCCTGGGAGCCAGAGAACTGTGGAGCTCCGGAAGCCTGGTGACTGCGAGGGGCCCTCAGAGATCACAAGCCGTGGAGCCCCCTAAAGCCCTATATATAAGGTATCCTTATCTTCAGGGGGCAAAGGCCAGTTTTCACCCTTGGGGAGGCTGTAAATCCCCTACAGCTCTAAGACCTTGATACCCATGAGCTACCCTAAAACTGTGTGCAAGCACTGTCTTCTCCCCACCCGCTTAGTAGATGAGACCATTAAGAAGTCACCCAAGCTGGGCGTGGTGGCACAGTCCTTTCTTTAATCCTGGCACTTGAGGCAGAGACAGGCTGATCTATGTGGTAGACCCTGACCCATGAATTTTATATTCAATCCTGTCCAGAAGTCTCAACTACAAATTATTTTCTTTTTTTTTTTTTTTGCCTTGTTAAAACAAGGCTTCAAAAAATTGGTTTCAGACTCACAGAGTTGTTCCCCTCCACTATTTTAATCTTTTTAAAAACATTTTTTCCTGGATTTTTAAAATTGCTTTTAACTGTGTATGTGTATGTCTGTGTGTGGCTACACGCATGCGAGTGCAGGTGCCTGTGGAGGCCAGAGGTGTAGGATCCCCCTGTAGCTAGGGTTAACAGGCAGTTGGGAGCTGCCTGATGCAGGTGTTGGGAACTGAACTCAGATCCTCTGCAAGATCAGTATGTGCTCTTAACCATTGAGCCATCTCTCCAGCCCCTATTTTCATCTTATAATTGAGGAAAGAGAGGACCAAAGAGGTTAAGGAACTTATTCAAAGTGACCAGGCAGCTAATGGAGACACCGGATCCTGTTGTATTTCCAGCCCAGAAGCCTTTGCTGCCCTCCTTCAGGAATGGGAGATGGAAGGAGTGGTGGAAGGGGCGGGGCTTAGAATCAGGAGGCTGGCTCTAGCTCTCCATTCTGCATCTAGCTGTGTTCATAACCAAGACAATTCCACTTTCAGGAAGTATTTTCCGTTATGAGTCTAATAGGAATTATAAAAGGATTCCTACCTTACCTCACCTGTTCATTGTGAGACACAAATCAGACAGTAAACCTGCAGGTGCTATGGAGACAGAAGCATGCCCTACACTGTAATTCCCATGTGTGGGTGACGGTGTTGAGGCTTCTAGAGGTTAAAAGACATGTCTGTGAGCATTCAGCCAAGAATGCAAGAGCCAGAACCACCTGCTTTTGAGGAAAGGATGGAGCAGTCAGTCATCTGAGGTGGGGTACATGTGGGTCTCGCTCGGTAAAGACCTTCTAGGAATGAATCAGATGCAGAGGCTGTTGGCTTCCAAGCGGGGAACTGGAGGAGAGGGGATCTGTGCTGAGCTCCACTTCAGGATCCAGTACAGTACAGGGCTCCCAGGTAGTAGCTTGGAGAGTATCACAGTATGAGAAAGCAGGAAGGTTCTGGATTCTTTGTAATTTGTCCACATTTATTATAATTGTGGTTGATTTATTTTATCATATTTTATTTTTGGTCTTTTCAAGACAGGGTCTCCCTGTAGCCTCAGCTGTCCTGGAACTCAATCTGCAGACCAGGCTGGCCTTGAACTCACAAAGATCCACCTGCCTCTGCCTCCCAAGTGGTAGGATTAAAGGCATGTGCCACCACGCCCGGCGTTGTTATTTTTTAAATTTATTTTTATTTTATGTGTGTGAGCATTTTGCCTGCATGTATGTAAGTGTACACCATGCATGCAATGGCTACTCATGGAGGCCAAAAGAGGGCATTAATGGACAGTTGTTACCCACCATGGAGTGCTGGGAACCAAACTTGGGTCCTCTATAAGAGCAGTAAATGATCTTAACCACTGAGCCATCTCTCTGGTCCCTTAGTGTTACTATTTTAAGACAGGATCTGCGTTATAACCTAAGGCAGTCCTGGAACTTGCTAGTTAGCCATCCTTCTGCCTCAGCCTCTTGAGTCCTAGGATCACAGGTATGCACTATCATGCCTAGCTTGCATTTATTATTTAATTATCCCAACTGCTATAGGTCAGTGAGTCTCAGGGGCCCCTGAGATGCTGGGTCCTGTCCATGGGTTTCTGACTTAGCAGTGTTGAGTTGGGTGCTAGGATTGGCTTTTTGTTTATTTGGCGTGTGTGGTACTGGTGATTTATTCTCACACGATAGGCAAGTGTTTACCACTGAACTGGATCCAAGTCTCTTTTTACTTTTTTAAAAATTTGAGATAAGTTATCATTAAGTTATCCAGTTGGCTTTGAACTATTTTTTTTTATTTATGTGTATGATTGTATTGTCTGCATGTAGGTTTGTGCACCTGTGTTGTGCAATGCCTCGGAGGTCAGAAGAGGGTGTCAGATTCCCCTGGAACTGGAGTTCTCCCGGAATTGGAGTTACAGACGGTTCTCAGCCACCATATGGGTGCTGGGGATCGAACCCGGGTCCTCTGCAAAAGCGGTCGGCACTCTTAACCGCTAGGCCATCACTCCAGCCCTGGCTTTGAACTTTCTATCCTCCTGCCTCGGCCTCCTGAATAGCTGCGTTTCATTTATTGTTTGTTTGTGTGTTTGGAGACAGGGTCTTTCAATGTAGCCCAGGCTGGCCTCAAACTTACCATCTTCTTGCTACTCCCCTGAATGCTAGGTTATCACTATGCAGCACTATGGGTGCTGGACTGGCTAAAGCTCTGCAGCTCACTGGGCTCATGAACACCTGCATGTGTATATGGATGCACTGGTGCATGTGTGTGCTTGTGCTTGTGCCTGTGGGGGTGTCTTCCTCTATTGAGCTTCACCTTAATCTCTGTGACAGTGTTTCTCACGAACCTAAAGCTTGTTTCAGCTACTTTTTTAAAAAATATTTATGTGTTTAGGTTTTTTTTTTTAAGATTATTCTTTTTAAAATTTTTTAAAATTTTATTTATTTCTGTATGTGTATCAATGTACTGTCTGCATGCAGGTTTGTGCACCCGTGTCCATGCAATGCTGCGGAGGTCAGAAGAGGGTGTCGGATTCCCCTGGAACTGGAGTTCTCCTGGAATTGGAGTTTCAGACAGTTTTCGGCCGCCAAGTGGTTGCTGGGGATCGAACCCGGGTCCTCTGTAAGAGCGGTCGGTGCTCCTAATTGCTAGGCCATCTCTCCAGCCCCGTGTTTAGGTTTTTAAGATAGGGTTTACCTGTTGCCTGAACCATTTGGCCTGAAACTTACCATGTAGACCAGGCTGGGACATCTCTCTCTCTGTCTCTCAGAAACCTGCTATCCTTTGCTTCCAAGTGCTGGGATTAAAAGCATGTGCCAGCCAGGCGTGGTGGCGCACGCCTTTAATTCTAGCACTTGGGAGGCAGAGGCAGGTGGATCTTTTTGAGTTCAAGGCCAGCCTGGTCTACAGAGTGAGTTCCAGGACAGCTGGGACTACAGGGAGACCCTGTCTCAAAAAGGGACCAAAAAAAAAAAAAAAAAAAAAAAAAAAAAAAAAGCATGTGCCACCATAGCACTTGATTTATTATATACATAATTTGTAATATTATATATGTGTGTGTGTGTGTGTGTGTGTTTTGCTTGTGTGTATGTAAGTGCACTCGTGTCATGGAATGCCTTTGGAGGTCAGAGAGGATATTGGATCCCCTGGAATGAAAGTTATGGAAGGTTGTTAGCCACCATATAGGTGCTGAAAATCAAACCTGGGTCCTCTGCAAGAGCAGTTAGTGTTCTTAACTGCTGAGCCATCTCGTCAGCCCCTTTATAAACATTTTAAACATAATTAATTTTGTGCACGTGTATATGTGCACATGTGTATAGGAGTCCACGGAGGTCAGAAGTGTCAGATGCTCCTGGAGCTGGAGTTCTGGGTGATTGGGAGCAACCTCTCTTAGGTGCTGGAAATTGAACTTGGATACTTGCAAAAGCCAGTACTTGCTCTTGACCCTTAACAGCTGAAGTGCTATATTTCTTTTCTTTCTTTTCTTTTCTTTTCTTTTCTTTTCTTTTCTTTTCTTTTCTTTTCTTTTCTTTTCTTTTCTTTTCTTTTCTTTTTTGTTTTTGAGACAGGGTTTCCCTGTAGCCCCAGCCGTCCTGGAACTCACTATGTAGACCAGGCTGGCCTTGAACTCACAAAGATCTGCCTGTCTTTGCCTCCTGAGTGCTAGGATTAAAGCCGTGCGCCACCACGCCCGGCTTGAAATGCTATATTTCTAACACATCCCCAGTTGGCCTTTCTGTCTAAGAGCCACACATATTGTTCACCAATATGAACCAATTGTTGTCAGTCCAAGCCCTTTGAGAAGTGCCCAAGTAGGTTCAATTTCCAGGGTACCCAAAGGCCAGGACCTGTGCCCTGCTAACAGGGTTTTGGGGGAGGCTGCTCTGGGGGTCTCAGACAGCAGGAGTCCCTTCTTGTCCCTCAGAAGCTTTCTCCCTCCTGGGGCCTTTCGAGTCTTACCTTGGGTGGTGTCCTCCATCTTGATGGGCACCAGGGGGCTCTGGGGTGCAGAGTCTCCACTCAGGGAGTAGCTGTGCTCAGCCTGGATGCCTGGTGTTGGGGAGTCCAGTTCCATGTCCAGCAGAGGGCTCTTCTCATCCAGCACAGGGTCATCAAAGAAACTGCTGAACAGGTCATTAGAGAAGTCCTCCATGTTCTCCACAAAATGGTCCAGGTGCTCTGGGAAGTGCTGGGGAGGGAGGAGGAACTTCAGCTTGGCCTGGGGAGGGAGGACCGCTGCAGAGTGCTCACTCCCCAGTGTCGCCTGCCCATCATTAATACCATCATGTCACCACCAACCTCCCCGTGACTAATGTCGCCAGTTCTAACTCTCACCACTTTCTTTCTGTTTACAAAGTTCTCTGAATCCCTTCCCAGGATGCCCAGATTCCTGTGGCACCTTATGACCTGCTGCAGCATTGCCAGCTCAGAGTCCTTTGCTTCTTACCTCTTACCTCCCCAGCCTTAGAGCTTTACTTGCTGCCCTCTAGTCTATCCTATGAAAATTAAGACAATCCAAACATAGCACCAGATTGTTTTTATTTAAAGCTACATAACAATTTGGGAAATTCTACATTAATTAAAAAAATTTTTTTAATTTAAAAATTTATTTCTTATTTTTTATGTGTATGAATGTACTGTCTGCATGTAGGTTGGTGCACCTGTGTCGTGCAATGCCGTGGAGGTCAGAAGAGGGCGTCAGATTCCCCTGGAACTGGAATTAAAGACGGTTCTCAACCACCATGTGGGTGCTGGGAATCAAACTCGGGTCTTCTGCAAGAGGAGCTGGTGCTCTTAACCGCTGAGCCATCTCTCCATCCCCTCTACATTAATTTTCATCAAAATTGATGGAGTTAAGGATTTCCTATCTGTGAATGCAAGAATGCCGCAGTTTCCTGTGATAAGTCAGATTTACTCATAGGACAACTGGGAGGGATGGGACAGAGCAGCAGGGGCCAGCGAAGGGACATTTACCTGTGCTGCCTTCCCAGCTCAGTGTTCTTATTTTGAGTTCCATTAGTTGGAGAGGTGTAAGGTGGGGAGACGGAGCCTGCTGTACACCAGTGCCGGCACTTCAGTAAGTCATGCCATTCATGTAAGGAGGAATGGGAACTATGCTTTGAACAACTGCTTCCCATAAATGGGATGGAGATGCTTGAAAAGTAGACTTGGGTCCTTGGTGGTCTGTTTTTAAAGTGATGGATCAAGGTAAGTGATTTGAGAAAACATTTGGGGAATTTTAAGAGACACTGAGGCTACTAAAGCAAGATGAATAAGTTTAAATAACTAAATAGCACTGTAATAAATTAACTATGTTTAATTTCTAGACAAAATTGAAAAACATTTCTTTCATGATGCTGATGATGTGTGTGGGCAGGCACAACACCAGAGCACACGGTGGAGATCAGAGGACTTTGTGAGGTTGGTTCTCTCCTTCTACCCTTATGTGGGTTCTGGGGATCCAATTAAGGTTGCTAGGTTTGCTAGGTTTGTAAGGTGAGTGCCTTTATCTACCAAGCCATCTCACCAGTCTCCTCGACTTATTAAAAAATTCATTCATTTATTTAAAATATTTAAAATACATTTATTTATTTATTTATTTATTTATTTATTATGCCTGTGTGTATGGGCAAGGTGCCACAAGCCATGTGATATATGTGTGGAGGTCAGAAGACAACGTGTGGGACTTGGCTCTCTCCTTATACCGTATGGGTCCCAGGGATCGAACTTGGAACATCAAAGTTGGCCACAAGCTCCTTTATCCTCTGAGCCATGTCATTAGTCTTTAAATATTATTATTATTATTATTATTATTATTATTATTATTATTGAGACAGGGTCTCCCTATAGCCCCAGCTGGCCTGGAGCTCGCTATATAGACTTGGCTGGCCTTGAACTCATAGACATCCACCTGCCTCTGCCTCCCGAGTGTTAAGATTAAAAGCGTCCGCTACCACACCCGGCTTAAAGATGGTTCTTAGCTGCCATGTGGGTGCTGGGAATCAAACCCGGGTCCTCTGCAAGAGCAGTTGGAGCTCTTAACCGCTGAGCCATCTCTCCAGCCCAGCCTTTACATTTTTTAAAAAATTAATTTTATTCATATGTGTGTCTATGTGTGGCTGTACATGCACATGTATGTGCTGGTGCATGTACTTGTGTGTGTGTGTGTGTGTGTGTGTGTGTGTGTGTGTGTGTGTGTATGTGTGAATGGAGGCCTGAAAAGGGCATCATGTATCTTTCTCTATCACTTTCTGTCTATTCCTTTGAGGCAGAATCTTTTCTGAACCTGGAACTCATGTTTCCTCAGCTAGGTTGCAAGCCATCAATTCTCAGCAATCCTCCTGTCTCTCCTTCCCTCAGAGCTGGGTCTAGCTGTGCACAGGGCACCTGGCAGGGATCTGAACTCGGGTCCTTGTATAAGCATTTTGCCGACTGAACTATCTCCCTCCCTGCCCCAGATTTTTATGTAGCACAGGCTGGCTACGAACTTGTGATCCTCCTGCCCCAGCCTCCCAAGTACTGGAATTACAGGCACGTACCAAGTCCTACTCAGGTCTTTATTTTTAAAATTTTGATGCATTTATTTTTATTTTCATGTACATGAGTGTTTCGTGTGCATATGTAAGTGTACCTCATATGCGTAATGCCTTTGGAGGTCAGAGGAGGGTGCTAGATCCTCTGAAACTGGAGTTTTGGAGACTTGTTAGCTGCTAGGTGGGTGCTGGGAACTGAACCCAGGTCCTCTTGGAGAGCAACCAGTGCTTTTAACTGCTGAGCCTTCTCTTTAGCCCCCCCAGCCTATTCTTTATCCCAAAATATTAGGTCGTGGAGCCACATTGGTGAGGTTGGAGTCCTGGCCTGGATCCTCCTGTGACTCAGTCTGTCAAGCTGAGTGGTGACTCACCAGTGGGTTATGAAATCAATTTAGTGGGTCATGACCAGATTTTTTTTTTTTTGTCTTTTTGAGACAGGGACAACCTGTTTAATTAAGCCCAGATCATGACGAGAATTTTTAAAATTAATATATTTAGAAGAGCTGAGCATGGTGGTGCATACCTTTAATCCTAGCACTTGGGAGGCAGAGGCAGGCAGATCTCTGTGAGTTCAAGGCCACCCTGGTCTACAGAGAGTTCCAGAACAGCTGAGACTATAGGAAAACCCTGCCTCAAAAAGACAAAAAAAAAAATTAGAAAAAAGTTTTCCTTGATAGACAATAATTGGGTGCAGTTTGACATTTCATTACTTGTGTCGATGCCCAGACTAAGATGCCAGGGCACAGCATTGCTTCAAGCATTGAAAATCCTCTCTACTACCTATTTTTAAATATATAGGGGCTGGAGAGATGGCTCAGTGGTTAAGAGCACTGACTGCTCTTGCAGGGGACCCAGGTTTGATTCCCAGCATCCACATGGCGGCTAAGAACCATCTTAGGCCTGGCGTGGTGGCGCACGCCTTTAATCCCAGCACTCAGGAGGCAGAGGCAGGCGGATCTCTGTGAGTTCAAGGCCGGCTTGGCTTACATAGGGAGCTCCAGGCCAGCTGGGACTAAAGGGAGGCCCTGTCTCAAATAAACAAACAAGAAAAGAGAAATATATAGTTGTCAACTACAGTTACACTGTGCTAATGCTACAAAACACTCTAGCACCCCCTAGTAACCACTATTCTCCTTCACAGATCTTTTTTTTTTTTTTTTTTTTTTTTTTGTCTTTTCGAGACAGGGTCTCCCTTGTAGTTCCTGGCTGTCTGGAAACTTACTTTGTAGACTAAGGCTGGCCTTGAATTCACAAGATCCACCTGACTCTGCCTAAAAAGTGCTAGGATTAAAGGCGTGCGGCCACCATATCTGGCCCAAATAGCAATTTTTAAAGTTGACAATACAAAAATAAAATGCAAAAAAAAAAAAATTTTTAAGACTCTTTTGGTTGTATTTTATTTTTATTTTATGTGGATGAGTGTCTTGTTTGCATGCATGTGGTGCACTTACATGCATGCAGTGCCCAGAGGGGCCAGAAGAGGGCACCTGGAACTGGAGTAACATGTTGTTATTAGCAGTCATGTTGATGCTAGGAACCAAACCCAAGTCCTCTGGAAGAGCAGCCAGCGCTGTTCTGCTGAACCATCTCTCCAGCTCCCAAAGAATGGCTTTTAGTTTCATCTTTCTTTGCAGCACTAGGGGATTGAATCCAGGGCTTTTCACATGCTAAGCAAGGGATCTACCACAGTTATACCTCTGGCCTAAACACATGGTTTTTATGACCAGAATTTAAGAAGAAATAACAGAGATCGAAAAACAAAATAGAGTAAAAAAAAATGATGCATGCATGGCACACAGCGAAGTTAATATCTGGTGACATATTTATCTCATTATGTGTGTACTTGGTAAAGATGTCAGATCTCTTTCTTAGAAACAAACTCTGAGAGTGATCTTGGGAAAGCTAATTAACCTCCTCTCTGCTTTATCCTCCTCTCTATCTAGTGGGGTTTATCATAGTTTCCACTTGCTAAAATTATTGTGGAGATTAAACTGATTTATTGAGGAAAGGTTTAGGGCAGTCCCAGGCACAGTCATGACTCAACATACATCATTAATAAAGAATGTCAAGGGTAAGCTGGGCGTGGTGGCGCACGCCTTTAATCCTAGCACTCAGGAGGCAGAGGCAGGCGGATCTTTGTGAGTTCAAGGCCAGCCTGGTCTACAGAGTGAGTTCCAGGACAGCTGAGGCTCCAGGGAGACCTTGTCTCAAAAAGACACACGCAAAAAAAGAATGTCAAGGGTCAAGGGCTGGAAAGATGGTTCAGAAGTTAAAAGTACTGGTTGCTCAGGTTTGGTTCCCAGCACACACATACAGCTAATAACTGTAACTACAGTTCTAGGGATCCGACACCCTCTTCTGGTCTCCACAGGCATTGCACATACATGGTGCACACACCACACATATGCAGGCTTAACACTCAAACATATAAAATTTAAAAAATGTTTAAAAAAGAATGCCAAGGGTTGGCACATAATAGGTGCTTTTTTCTTTTGAAAGAATTCTAAATATGAAAAAAGAATTATGTGTAACTATGGTTCATTCATTCTTTGTTGAATGAATAGATTTGCTGGTGGCTGGCTGAGGTTTTTCTTTTTCTTTCTTTTTTTTTTTTTTTTTTTTGGTCTTTTTGAGACAGGGTCTCCCTGTAGTCCCAGCTGTCCTGGAACTCACTCTGTAGATTAGGCTGGCCTTGAACTCACAAAGATCTGTCTGCCTCTGCCTCCCAAGTGCTAGGATTAAAGGCGTGCACCACCACGCCTGGCGAGGTTTTTCTTTTTGTTGGAGAGGTGGCTCAGTGGTTAGGAGCACTTGTTACTCTTTTTTTATTTTTATTTTTTTGGTATTTTTTTAATTTCATCTATTTTTTTGTTTTTTTTTTTTAATTTTATTTATTTTTGTATGAGTATGACTGTACTGTCTGTATGTAGGTTTGTGCACCCGTGTCGTGCAATGCCGCGGAGGTCAGAAGAGGGTGTCGGATTCCCCTGGAACTGGAGTTCTCCTGGAATTGGAGTTACAGATGGTTCTCAGCCACCATGTGGGTGCTGGGGATCGAACCTGGGTCCTTTGCAAGAGCAGTTGGTGCTCTTAACCACTAGGTTATCTCTCCAGCCCAATTTCATCTATTTTTGTATATGAATGTACTGTCTGCATGTAGGTCTGTGCACCCATGCCGTGGAGGTCAGAAGAGGGCGTCGGATTCCCCTGGAACTGGAGTCAAAGATGGTTCTCAGCCACCATGTGGGTACTGGGGATCGAACCCAGGTCCTCTGCAAGAGCAGTCGGCGCTCCCAACCGTTAGGCTATCTCTCCAGCCCTTTTTTGGTATTTTTGAGACAGGGTCTCCCTTTAGTCCCAGCTGGCCTGCAGCTCATCTGTAGACAGTGAGATCCTCCTGCCTCTGCCTCCCAAGTGCTAGGGTTAAAGGTGTGTGCCGCCATGCCAGGCCAGGAGCACTTATTACTCTTGCAGGGGATCTGGATTCAGTTCCCAGCACCAACATGGTGCTGTCCACAACTCGAGTTCCAACAGATCTGAAGCCCTCTACTGAGTTTCTTAATGTCTCCATGCTTCAGTTTCATCACCAGGAAGAGGGAAATAATAATTCCTACCCCCACAGAGTTGTCATGAGGATTAATTGTTGGTTAGATGCTTAGTACTCACTTCATAGGATTATGAGGATAAAAGAAGTGAATACACATGAAGCACTCAGGATAGTACCTGCTCTGTAGTGAGTGCTTGCTGCTCAGTAGTTATTTATTTATTTTTTTTAATTTTATTTATTTCCGTATGTGTATGAATGTATTGTCTGCATGCAAGTCTGTGCACCCGTGACGTGCAATGCCGCGGAGGTCAGAAGAGGGTGTCGGATTCCCCTGGAACTGGAGTTCTCCTGGAATTGGAGTTTCAGACGGTCTCGGCCGCCATGTGGGTGCTGGGGATCGAACCCGGGTCCTCTGCAAGAGCGGTCGGCGCTCTTAACCGCTAGGCCATCTCTCCAGCCCCTCAGTAGTTATTTTTATGTAAACGGAAGCCCCTAAATTCTGGGCATGATCTTGGAGGCAATAGGGGAGGTGGCTTGATCTTCACCTCTGAACAAAGTGTGGGGATAGACTGCAGGACAACATGAGTCCAGTTAAACCACCAATGCACTCTGTGCTGCGTCTTCTCTTCTCCCAGGAAACATAACCATCATCTTATATTTTTGTTTTAACTCAAATCTTTCAAAGTATTCTCATATTTCTGCCTAGGATGACCTTGAATTTCTGATACTCCCGCCTCCTGTCTCCACCTCTGGTGTGCTGGGATTATAGGCCTGCGCCACGACGCCTGGTTTAAACGGTGCTGGGCTGGAACCCAGGCCTTGCACATGCTAGGCAGGCAGCCTACCAACTGAGCCACACCTCTGGCCACTGTATCATTTTATTTAAGCCTCATAATTCCCCAAGAGCAAAGGCAGACACAGCTTTGCATTTGACAAACAGAAGAACTGGGGCCAGAGCCAGGAAATGTCCACAGCTCCTCACTGCGCAGCCCTTCCCCAACCACTTCACACCTCTTCTTTCTGCTCAGGAATTGACTCTCCGCTGCCAGACTGTGAACTCCCCGGGTTAGGTCTGTGTCTTGTTCACCTGCTAGAGTCATTCAATAGGGGTGCAGGGGCAGGACCTTGCTACTAGTATATCAGCTAACCAGCAGTGCCTGGTGGTGCATTGCCAGGAGCTCAGGGGCTGGACGATTCTCTAGAATAACCGACATCCCAGACAGAAATGTTTAGGGATATAGTATATGCCCCCTTCTCCCTCCCCTCAAACGGACGCAGCCAGGACTGGGCTAGCCACACTCGAGGCAGCGTCTGGCCAGCCCAGCTGGGGGCGCTTCCTCCCAGCCCGGCCTGCCCCGGCTCTCAAAGGCTGCGGTGGGGCCCAGGGGTGGGGGTTGTGCGGATTGGGAGAACCATGAGTCAGCCGCTACGGTATTTCTCCAGCAGCTGCTTTGCAGGCGATAAGGGTTTGCCAAGCCCCTACTCGGGGCCTGGGAGAGAAGAGCCCGCAGCCTGCAGTCTGGGCTGGGGCGTGGGGGCGCGCGCGGGCGGAGCGGGGGTGGGGCTCTAGAAGGTTCTGGCTTCGTGAAGATGAACGAGAAGGACCCCTTTTGGGGACTCCCAACAGGAACCCGCTAAGGAACCTCCATTGGCCCGCTTTTGTGAGGCGCCCCCACCCCACCTGCTTGAAACAGCAGCCAAAGCTCAGCAGGCTGGAGCTTCCAGATTGGTGGGAGCCAAGTGGAAGGGGAGGCCGGCCAAGGGGCAGGCAGGGTGGGGGTGGACGGACGATGCAGGGTGGGGGTGGGCGACGCTCCCGTGCTCAGTCCTCCCTGCCCAGGGTTCCCAGAGTGCTGGGTGGACGCTGGGCACTTCACATCACACCTAGACCACCTGCCCCTCAGGGCAGCGCTGCCAACAGTAGCTGCTCTCTGAGCGTCGAAGCCTCACCCGTGCCTGGTCTCCTAGCAGCAGCAGTAACGGTTTGAGGCATCAGGGACCCGAGAAAGCTCATTCATGGTCGATGACCCTCAACCCCATTCACTAATGAGAAAAACCGAGGTACAGAGAGGGCAAGTCATCTGCCCACAATACACAGTTAGTTGGCGATACTGGGGGTCCTCCGCAGCTGTGGGGCTGCATTGGGGGTGGGGGCTCCTTTTGTGTTCTTTTCTTCTTCTTCTTCTATGCCCATCTCCCCACAACCCTGCAAACCTAGCTCTGGACACAGACCTCCCCATCAGCTCCAGCCAGATCCCTGGTCTCCCTCATCTCCTATCCAGCCCTTCTCTCTCTCTCTCTCTCTCTCTCTCTCTCTCTCTCACACACACACACACACACACACACACACACAATCAGGTTTAGACTGTCTGATGGAAATTGGGGGTGGAGCTGGGGGAGAAAGCCCCAGGGCCAGGAGTCTAGGATGGGGCGCAGGCCAACATTGAGGCGGACAGGGTTGTGCGAGGGGTGAGCGGCCTTCGGGGGTGCCTTTCCAGGCGACGGGGATGGGAAGCCAGAGAAGGAAACATTAGGATTTGTTTCCCTCCTTCTAAAAGACTTTTTCCTACAGTCGTGCCAACATCAGCTCCTCCTCGGCCGCCGCGCGCAGCCGGCGCCGGCTCCGCTCTCCTGGAGGAGAGGTCCCGAGCCCTCCTGATCACAGGCTCGCTCCCCTCCCCGCGGTGCGCCTCCCCCAGGCGCCTGGGCCGGCCAACCTTCCTTTAAATTGTGCAGATCAATCCGGGTCCTGTCTGCCCCGGGCCGCCAAGACCAGCCGGAGCCGGCCGCCCCTTGCCGGAATCCCGCCTACTCATTGGAGAGAGCCGCGGAGCTCTTGGCCAATGGGACGAGGCTGCGGAGCCACCGCCCGCAGGGCAGGGAGTGCGGCTGCGCAGACCAGGGTGCAAGCACCCGGTGCTCCGCTAGCCTGTTCCCGGGTCCCGGACCGAGCCGAGATGGCAATCCTAGGGTATCTTTGTCAGCTGCGAGTCCGCGCCACGAGGGACGGACGGACAGCTTCGGCGCCCCCGGCCCCTTGGCTCGACGGGCGAACCCAGGCTCCGATTCTTATGTCCAATTCTGCCCCTCCCTGAGAGGGGTATTCCAGGGTTGGAACAGACCCCAGGGGCCAGTGCAGGCGGGGGAAGGTCTGGGTGCAGCTGCCCGCTGGTGGTGGTGGTGGTGGTGGTGGTGGTGGTGGTGGTGGTGGTGTGCCCCAAGTAGCCCCCGGCCGCCCCTTGGCGTCTGCACCCCACCCCGCCTTGGTTTCTGCCCCAACCCCAGTCCCTGGCTGATTCAGCCTGTGTTGGGTGAGGGAGGCCCGAGTTGGTCCAGACTGAGATGTGGAATCAGGGGTGGGGGGAATCCCCAGCGAACATTCCTTCCGAGAGAGTGAGCTCTGGGAAAAAATGGGACGAGAGTTCTCTCACATTCCCCCTCCCTTCCCAGGAAGAGCGGCCCACAAAAGCCTCCCCCAAACACAGTGACCCATAGAGTCCTCTCTCATTTCCCCTTTTTCTTCCCCGGGAGGGCAACCCGCAGATACCTTCCCCACAAACACACTGACCCATACATTCCCGACAGTTACTTGCCTCATGGCCACTAGAAAACTGCCCCCATTTCAAGCAGAAGGGTCATCACTGTGAGTCACTACTGTGCCCAGTGTGTGTGTGTGTGTGTGTGTGTGTGTGTGTAGACATGCTCAAGACAGAGCAGGGAGGGGAACTGGGTCCCTGGGTCCCCAGCTGTCAGGAGATCTTCCTGTACTTAAACATCATCAATCTCAGCATTTGGAGGTCGGTTCTTTTTTTTTTTTAATTTTTTATTTATTTATTTTTGTATGTGTATGAATGTACTGTCTGCATGCAGGTCTGTGCACCCGTGTCGTGCAATGCCGCGGAGGTCAGAAGAGGGTCTCGGATTCCCTCGGTTCTTAAAGAACCTAGTTTCCTAGAGCTAGACTCTGGTTGACTATCCGGCAAAGGACACTGAACTCAAATTTAGGAGTCCTAGATGGAGCCCGGCTCTGTTCTGAGACCTGGACAGGGGCAGGCCCAGGGCTCAGGCTGCCTTGTGGGGTGACAGGGGCAGGTAGAAGTGACTTAGTCCTCAGAGGTTCTGCCTGGCCTCTCTGGGTCTCAAAGGGGTGAAACCCCCCCCTCACAGAGCCCTTTTGGCAGATGTGGGGGGTTATCAGGAGTATGTTGGTTCAAACTCCACTCCACTCTCAACCCCGTTCCCACAGGCCAGGCCAGGTGGCTGCTGAGGTTTGAGAGATTCCCTCTGCTGCATATTCACCACACAACGCAAGTCCAAATGGGCAGAAATGCTTCTGTGTGTACAATTTGTGCATGTGTATACACTTGTACATGTGTACAGTGCTACATAGACCTAGGTTGAAAGGGTTGTTTCACCTAGGAAGTCTCAACTTCTCTGACATGACACAGTGAAAGATATAGACCCCTTCCCCTTCACCGCCACAACTGACACATTGAGATGTGTCTTACTTAGAATGTGTCTGACATCCACCCACCCGCAGATTCACATAGGTGGACACAATCAGGTACAAACATAACCCCAAAGAGGTCACTCATTAGCTGTGGTCAGATGGATACCAATTCAAATAGGAACAATCCGGCTGGGGATGTTACTCAGAGGCAAAGCACACACTGAGCATGGGTGAGGCTCAGTGCCACAGAAACAGCAAAGGACATAACATAACAACGCACACATGTGCAGTCACCCCAGACAAGCTCACCCAGTTTCACACGAATTCACGCGATATCTCACACGCTCCCAGAACTATAAGCTGACTGTCAAGCCACGTGCCTGAGATAACTGTCATGTGAGCCTAAATGAGAGAAGATTTGGGAGTCCCAGGCTTGCTTGGGGCTAGGATAGTGACAGCTGGGACAGAAGGAGATGCTGGCATAGGGACTGAAGCTTTTTTGTGCCAGTGAGCACTGGAAAAAGAAGAGTGGGCAAACTGGCAGCCACTGTGGGCTGTTTCTGTGCCAAGCAAGTTCCCGGGAGGGCACGCACCACCTCTGCAGCTCCCAGCCTGGTAGTCTAGGCATCTATGTCCCTCTCCTGTCACCAGTAACCCTGCCCAGGCAGGTCATGGGTCCCTCAGGTTTCCAGCCAGCCCCTGGCATTTTCTGACAAGGCGGCCCCTGTGCTGTGGCTCAACAGTGAGGCCGGCGCCAGACCCCGTCTGGACAGAAGGAAGCTATGGTAGTGAGTGGCACCACCCAGGCCTCAGATTAACTGTGACTGGTACTGAGGGTCTGGCTGCTGGAGAGGTTGGTCCATATGCAGTAGCCAGAGAATCCCTCTGGGACAGCTCAGGACACTGGAAACCAAGTGGCAGAGCTGGCACTGGGGCCTCTGAGAATGCAGGCAAGCAGCCGCACTCATTTATCCACCACTCACACATTTGTCCTGCGTTCGTGGAACACATACTATGTGTTCGGCTCTGCAGACAGGTCTGTTTCCTCCTCTAGAAAGCCTTTCTAACCTGGTGGGACTACCCCATTTATAAAGGTAGGTCCATATTTGGAAATGTGATGCCTCTTGAGTTGTGAGCTTCTAAACCCTAAAGTGACTGTCATGTCATTCCCCTGCTCAATATGCATCCGTGACTCCCCAGTGCTCTTTTTTCGATTTTAGTGCTCTTATATAGAGTCCACATTCTTTGGGGTAGCTTGGAATGGCCCATTCATGTTGCCTCTATTTCTGGGCCAAAGTCCTTCCCCTCCTTTCCCTTTCCTCCTTCCCTCCCCCCCCTCCTTTCCCTCTCTTCTTCCCCCACTTTTTTTTTTTTTTTTGTCTTTTCGAGACAGGGTCTCCCTGTAGCCCCAGCTGTCCTGGAACTCACTCTGTAGACCAGGCTGGCCTTGAACTCACAAAGATCTGCCTGTCTCTGCCTCCCAAGTGCTAGGATTAAAGGCATGCGCCACCACACCCAGATCCTCACTTTCTTTTGAAACCAAGTCTTGCTATGTAGCCTAGGGTGACCTTAAACTTGCAATCCTCCTGCCTTAGCGTCCCAAATGCTGGGATTGCATGCATGTGCTACTGGGCCGGGCCTAGTGTGCTCAATTCTTGCAGGTATCTCCAAATCCTTGCATGCTCAGGTAGGCCTCAGATATTTTGACACTGGCTGAGATGGTGGATGAAGGCATGTGTCAGTGAGCTTAATGGACCAAGGCTCCTTCTGTAGCGGAGCGTCCAGGAACGAGCGTCCCAAATTCCGCTCTGCTGCCAGCTCGATCCTGCTCCAGGCAGAGTTCCCACTGGCCTGGACTCCTTCCCTGGGTCCCTCCCTAGGGAGGGTGGGGGCAGGGGGTGCTGTACCCATTTTCCAGGTTGTTCTGGCCCAAGGCCTTTTCGTTCTTAAGCCCAGCCAGATCAGTTATGTGGGGTACACAGACCCCATTCAGTATTAGAGGAGCTTATGGTCAGGTAAAGGCCAGGCCTGGAATATACATAGGGCGGGCTGGCCAGCTAGCCAAAGCTGCTCTCTTGTGGTCCCTGGCCAGCTGGAAGGTCTTCCAGGCTGGAGCCTAGCACTTGGCTGTCACTGCAATTCCCCTGGCCTCTTCCCTCTCCTCGGCACAAAAGCCTTCAGCCTTTGGCTTCCTCAAGGCCCTGCCTGTCTAAGTCGTCCTCAGGTTTTATTTTTGGAAGAAGTGGCATTTCTCTCCCTTCCTTCAGGGAAGGTGTGGGGCCCCTGGGCTCAGCTGGGGATCAGGCTCCAGCTCCTGGACCTCTCTAGGTCTCCAAGGGAGACTCTTGACCCAGCAGATGGGCCCAAGCCAGCTCCCCCTGTCTTCTTTTTCCCCACCCAGTTTGTGACTAATGCTTGCACTTCTTCTTGAAGAGCCACATGGTAGCCAAAAGAAATCATTATAATTTAAAACACCATTAGGCTCACCTCCTCTTACTGCAAAGGTGAGGCCGTGGAGCTCAGAGGTTACGAACAGGAAGGCAGACAGGCCTGGTTCCAACCTGGCTGAGTCATGTGCTGTTTAGACTGAGCCTGTAACTTCTCTGAGCTTCAAACTCAGCTATAAAAAGGGAGAAGATCTATCTACCCCATCAGACTGCTGGGAGGATTGAATGAGAGAACATTTGTAAAGTGCGTTCAATAGTGTAGGGCACACGGAAGGCTATCTATCATTCGATGTCACCATAGCAGATGAAGAAAATGGAGGGCTGGGAGGTGGGAGTGGACTTGCCCAGGGTCACACAGCTCAAGGTAAGCAGCCACTTCCAGTGTTAATCTCTATCTCCCAAGGAGAAGGGAGGAACACGATCCCAAAGTGGCATTTTCTTGAGTCAGTCAGATGGGCAAGTCCCCAGCCTTCCTCCATGGCCTTCCGGCACCCTAACCAGCCACCTCTTGGACAGGTCTTTTGCTAGTTGTCCCATGGGATTTTCTGGTCTCCTGAGTGCTCAGGGCTTGGTGTTTGGAGACAAACCCCTAGGTAGACTCCAGGCTTGTACGACTCTGCAAGAAAGCAGGGTGCTGGGTTCTGCCTGACATCAGAGCGGGAAAGCTGCAGCCGCAGGCTGTGGGGCCAGCTGGGGCCGTTCCAGCTCGGCCAGATGTCTCGGAATGTGCTGAGCTGGGAACTACCTCAAAGCTTCCCTCGACACCCCCAACCCTCTCTCTGCATCTGCTTGCTCAGGCTGGGCCTCCACCCCATCCACCCCTCCCCTGCCCTTTCCCATCCCTCTATGGAAGGCCTGACATCTGCTGATCCCCTCACCACAGTCCAGCCGTTCTCAGTCTTCCGAAGTGGTCAAAGGAAGGGGCCCTTCTCCCGGGAGACCCCAATGGGTTGGGCTGACCTTGTGGGTGCCAGGGCTGTCTGGGAGGGGCAAGTTCTGAGGGGATAGAGCTTGCCAGACCCAAATGTGGAACTGATTTACAGTGCTGGAGAGAGAGAGAGAGAGAGAGAGAGAGAGAGAGAGAGAGAGAGAGAGAGAGAGAGAGAGAAAGACACTTTGGGGTGGCAGAGGGCAGGGCTGGGCATTCTCTCTGGGAAAGGATCTCTGGGCATCTTGTCCCAGCTGATAGGTGGGAGAGCCAAGGGAGTCATGCCAAGCTGGGTTTGGTTCAAGAACAGGGTTCAGATACTTCCAGACCCCTGGAGTTCTTAGGGACATGCTTTGTCTGACACTGGAGGGTCCTGAGTTGTTGAAGGGAAGAGGAGAACTTCATTAGAACACTGAGGTTGGACCGAGAGCAAGGATGTCATTCTGGGGAGACCCCAGCTCCAAAGAGGGGAAGCTTATCCCTTGCAAGGTGGAGTTGCCTCAGTCCTTAGTTTTGTGATGAAAGGGCCAGAGGAAGTAGGAACTGGTGTTCTTGACCCAGAGAGAAGGTCACATCAGGGCAGTGTGTGTGTGCATGTGTGTGTGTGTGTGTGTGTGTGTGTGTGTGTGTGTGTGCAAGCGCATGCACGCGCGTTCAGGGAAGAAGGCCTGGGCTCCAGGAAACCTGCTGTTCTGTCTCCCCTTAGGGAGAGTCCCTGATTGTTCAGACTGACAGCTAAGACCCCCCTAATGGACTCCTCTAGGTCTCCTGGGACCAAGACAGCTAAGAACCCTCTAATGGACTCTAGGTCTCCTGGGACCAAGACAGGTTAGTTGCTGAGACTACCAACTTGTGGAGCCAGAATTTTCATCAGTTCCCTCTGACCTGCTGAAAAAACTCTCGGCTCCATATGCATGGTATTCAAGGCCTGTAACAATGTATTCAAACTACCACTGAAGCTGGAACTTCTCTTCCTCTCCCTCCAGCTTAGTTGGACCATCACTTCCGCCTCCTTAACCTGGCGGGGAGCTCCACTGTCATGGGCTTTTGCTTACGCTGTGCCTGGAATGCCTGAGATGCCTTTTTTCTTTTAAGCACATTATATATATATAT
>VZQC01015026.1:1310592-1360903 GCA_009823505.1 Rhizomys pruinosus | reverse complement strand
ATATATTGGTCTTTTCGAGACAGGGTCTCCCTGTAGCCCCAGCTGTCCTGGAATTCACTCTGTAGACCAGGCTTGCCTTGAATTCACAAAGATCCACCTGCCTCTGCCTCCCAAGTGCTAAGATTAAAGGCGTGCGCCACCACGCCCGGCTACACATATTATATTTTTATGTTAGGTGTTGTATGTGTCTGTGTGTATGTATGTGCATATGTCTGCAAGCCAGAAGAGGACATGAGATCCTCTGGAGTTGGAGTTACAGGCAGTTGTGGGCTGTCCAGTGTGGGTTCTGGGAACCAAACTCTGGTCCTCTGCAAGAGCAGCAAGTGCTCTTAACCCCTGAGCCCTATCCCCCAAAACCTTCTTCCTTTATCTCCTCATCCTCATTCCCTTCATTCTCTAAGGCCCAATTTCCACCCATTCATCCATCCAATGTTCTTGCCGTTCATGCATCCATTCATCCACCAGTCTTTCTTCCAGCAATCCTTCCATGCATCCATCCATGCATCCACCCATGCATCCATGCGTTCATCCAATCTCTCATCCATCCATCGTTCTTGTCGTTCATGCATCCATTCATCCATCAGTCTTTCCTCCAGCAATCCTTCCATGCATCCATCCATGCATCCACCCATGCATCCATGCATCCATTCATGCATTCATCCAATCTCTCATCCATCCATCCATCCATCCATCCATCCATCCATCCATCCATCCAGTGTTCTTGCCGTTCATGCATCCATTCATCCATCAGTCTTTCTTCCAGCAATCCTCCCATGCATCCGTCTCTCTACCACCCACTCATCTATCTCCTAAACATTAGAGCCAGAGCTAAGGAACAGCCAAAGTGAGTGACACTCTCTGCTTTCAGGGAACCTTTAGTCTGGTTTAATAATGAAGCCAAGGTCTAGAAAAGGGAGGGGCTTTGCCAAAGGTCACACAGTAAGTTGGGGAAAAAGAGGATAAGGGAGGGGTCAGGACGTTTCAGGCAGAGCAGAACCCACAGGAGCAGGCTTGAGTCTGTTTCTCTTCTAAATAGTCCTGTAGTCACTGCCTGACAACTGCATCCCTGCGCTCCAGGAGGGCCTGAAGGGCCTGCCCCATGCCTCAGCTGCTTTCCTTTTTTGTTATTCTTCTGGAAGGGGAAGGTGGGAGTGGCCAGTGCTGTCCAGCTGTTGTGGCGGACCACACATCCCAGCTCAGATGTGTCAGCCTCTTTGTGAAGGGTGAAATGGTTTCTGGGCCAAGAGCCAAGGGTCAAAGATGCATCATGAGGGCTCTGTCCCTGGAGAGCAGACTGAGCCCGGCATCAGGGAAACCCACTCATGCCTCAAAGTCAAGTTAATCCTGCTGCTGATGTGGTGTGCTCAGGTCCTGGGGATCAAGGCCTTTGTGCATGGAAACCAATACTTTTGACATAGTTCCTTTGAAGGTCACGGTTCTGGGCCATGTTCCACCCTCCCAGCTTCTCCCGAGCCAGACGTTCCCACCTCCACATTTTCCCTGATCCTGGCTCAGGGTCCTGCCACTGACTTAAGGGGGTTACACAGAGTTCCAGCCAGAGAAACGCTCGTGGTCTTGACTCAACTCCACCCAAATCTTCCTCCCCTGTCCTGCCCCCTGGAGCGCTGAGACTTCCAGAAGAACAGCGTGTTCCCCAGCATCTGGAGCTTGTTTCACGAGGGAGGTTCAAGGGTAAGCCGGTTCCCTGAGAGAGATGCTCTGGGAGGGCCCTGGGTATGGGGATTTCAGGAGGTGTGTGACTGAGGAGAGGAGCGCACACTTGGAAGGTGTCCTCTACCCATCCTCCAGGGAGCAAAGGAGCAAGTCCCC
Organism: Rhizomys pruinosus; assembly: GCA_009823505.1. NCBI lineage: Eukaryota > Metazoa > Chordata > Mammalia > Rodentia > Spalacidae > Rhizomys > Rhizomys pruinosus. Next base: position 1,359,073 of record VZQC01015026.1, on the reverse strand, counting down.
CAAAGATCTCAGAGCAGCATCCAGCATGAATGTGAGAAGGTGGGGAACGGTGCCTGTCCAGGGGCCCTATCTGTGTCCCTAAAGCTCCAGGGATCCATGGTGCCCTAAGGACGGCGGCTGAGGAGCATGTGCACAGGATTCCTCTGATGGACCACACAGTCTAAACCAGATCAAGAGTGAGAGCTAGCTTCTAGACGTTTTTCTCCATTCTCAGATCCCTCTGAAGGACTCTTGCCTTGGACAAAGTTAGCCACAGCCTCTGTAAGTCTCAGGGTTCTCATCTGCATAAGGGACAGTGATGCCCATCCATGCTCAGACAGAAGCACACAACTGCAGGGCTGCCGGCTACATGCTTTTCAATGCCTCACCACCAGGGATGGAGATATCGGGAAGGCGGTGCAAGGTCACTTTGTAGAAACCTTTTGGGATCTCTAACTGTTCCTCAGGTCCCCAGTAGGGTGTGCTTTGTCATGGTGCCATCTGTTCCTCCCTGTCTCTCATTTGGAGGTGAGCGACTAGAGCCCAGGGGAATATTCTTCAGGCAGGTGCCCCTTCAATGTGCAGCCATTGAAAGAATGGGCACATGTATTAGTGAATGAGAGAAAGAATGCCAGGAATGCAGGGAGGCTTGGGAGCAGTGACGGTTCAGTGGACAGCCTTATCATACTCAGGGTTGGCCAGATTGGGACCATGAGGCCCCAGGGCCCCTTTCAGAACTGCCTGTATGACTCTTGAATACTTAGATCTGTTTTTTTATTTTTTTTTATTTTTTTTTATTTTTATATGTATGAATGTACTGTGTGCATGTAGGTTTGTGCACCCATGTCGTGCAATGCTGCGGAGGTCAGAAGAGGGTGTAGGATTCCCCTGGAACTGGAGTTAAAGATGGTTCTCAGCCACCATGTGGCTGCCGAGGATCGAACCTGGGTCCTCTGCAAGAGCAGTTGGCGCTCTCAACCTCTAGGCCATCTCTCCAGCCCAGTTTTTTTTTTTTTTAATCTTTTTTGAGACAGAATCTTCTTTTTAAGATTCGTTTATTTTGGGGGCTGGAGAGATAGCCTAGAGGTTAAGAGCACTGACTGCTCTTACAGAGGACCCAGGTTTGATCCCCAGCACCCACATGGTGGCTGAGAACTGTCTGTAACTCCAATTCCAGGAGAATTCCTGTTCCAGGGGAATCCAACACCCTCTTCTGACCTCTGCAGCATTGCACGACATGGGTGCACAAACCTGCATGCAGACAGTACATTCATACACATAGAAAATAAATAAAAATTTTAAAAAAGATTTGTTTATTTTTATTTTATGTGTATGAGAATTTTGCTTGCATGTTTGTATGTCTACTATGTGTGTGCAATGCCCATAGAGGCCAGAAGAGGGCATAAAATCCCATTCCCTGGAACTAGATTTACAGATAGTTGTGAGCATCAATGTGGGTGCTGGAAACCCAACCTGGGTCTTCTGCAAGAATAGCAAGTGCTATTAACTGCTGACCTATCTTTCCAGCCTTTTGTGTCTGTTTTGTTGTTTAACAGTTTTGCTTTTCCTCGGAGGGTGTTGCCTAGCCTAAAAGAATTTTCTTTACAAAGACAGATAATTCTTGACTAAGTAAGGTCCTCTACAGAATGATTAGCCTGGGTTCCTCCCTCATGTCCAGGTTTCATCTCAAATAAAGTGGGCGGGTAGATCTCCTGTGTCTGTGGGTTGGCTTAAGAGCAGGTAAGGGCTGCTGTGAGGTACGCAGTCTGGCACCCAGCCTTTGCTTTTGCAGTGTTAGTGGCGGTGCTGCCCACCTGAACCATGATGCTTTTCACTGACTCCACAAAGACATAACTCTGTATTTTACATAATTTGGAAATGGTAGAATTGGCTTATTGCATTATTGTGGAGTTTTACTCTATCCAGCATCTATTTTACACAACAGTATTATGTTAGGTTTATGGAAATACACAAAATTGATATGATCTCTGCTTTTATGGAACTTTCTCATGGAGGAAATAGATAAAAAGCCAATAAAACAGCTGTGAACTGGGATAAAAGCCATGTAAGAAATCAAAGGAAGGACATGGAAAATAACAAGGAGGTCCCCATTTAAGTGGTCAGGGAGGCTCTTCTAAAGACTTGGCATTTGAGCTGAGACTCGGAGATTGAGGTGAAGAAAATTTGAGGGAAAAGATTTCAGGTGATTGGAAGAGAATATGCGAAGGTCCTGAGGCAGGCCTGCAAAAGGCCTAATCTTTTTTTTTTTTTTTGGTCTTTTCGAGACAGGGTCTCCCTGTAGCCCCAGCTGTCCTGGAACTCACCTTGTAGACCAGGCTGGCCTTGAACTCACAAAGATCCGCCTGTCTCTGCCTCCCAAGTGCTAGGATTAAAGGCGTGCGCCACCACGCCCGGCTCAAAAGGCCTAATCTTAAGGCAGCAGACTTTGTAGTTCTAAGAGTCCAAGACTAATGTGGAAAAAAAAAAAATGAGGAAGATGGACTCCTTAGACCCAGGCTCAAGGATAAGGTCTGAGCAGATTCCCTATGGGTCAGCCAAATCTAGACTGTCCTAGACTAGGGACTAAGGGGCCTAGGGCAGAGCATGGGGAGGGCTCAAAGTAATATTCACTCTTGGGAAAACACAGGCTCTTCCTAAAGCCCAGAGATGACGCTCACTACAGGACCCTGGTGTCTGGGAACAGGTGGGCTTAGCACCCATGTCTTTCCTCCCTGAAAAATATAGAATCTGGGGAGCCAAGGAGATGGCTCAGCCACCATACAAGCATGAGGATCTGAGTTTGATCCCTAGAACCATAAAAACCTATCAAAAGGCAGGTGCACTGGTGCACATTGTAGCTTCAGTGCTGGGGAAGCGAGACAGATGGATCCCTGTGGCTTGCCGGTTGGCCAGTCTGACTTAATTGGTGAGCTTCAGGCAAGTGAGAGATCCTGTCGCAAATGGAGGAAGATGGGGTTTCTGAGGATGAGACCTCATCCTCAGGTTGTTCTCTGACTGCACACACACACACACACACACACACACACACACACACACAGAGAACACACCCTCCCCCACTGAAAAAGTTATTGGAGTCTGACCTGGACCTCACGGATTCACATTTTCATTCACACATCCATCAGTGGTTGGTGGAGACAGACCCTTCACCCAGCACTGATAGGTGGGGCTCAGAAGTGAAGACAGACTAAGCTCTGCTCGGGAGCTTGTTTGCTCAGTAGTGGGGAGGCAGCAAAAACACAAAGCAAACCCTGGGCCTTTAACTCAGTGTTTTGGTGGGGGAGTGTGTGGAGAGCTACCTCCCACCCTTTTTTTAAAAACAGTCTCATCGTGTAGCCCTGGACAGTCTGGAACTCTTTGTACACCAGGATGGCCCAGAACCCACAGAGATCCACTTGCCTCTGCCTCTCAAGTGCTGAGATTAAAGGGATTTGTCACCACGCCCGGCAAAACTCTCCCTTTGGAATAATAGGTCTGAGGTTCAGGTTTGTCCATGAGTTTTTCTTTATTCATTCTTTTCTGGTGGATTCTACTCTGATAACCCTAGTGCCGTGGCCCTTCTGCCTTCTCCTTTCCTATTGGTCAGAAATTAAACTAACTCTCTCTCTCTCTCTCTCTCTCTCTCTCTCTCTCTCTCTCTCTCTCTCCCTCCCCTGTAGAGAGCTGCAAAAGGCCCACACACGTAGACACATCCAAACACACATACTTTTCTAATCTCCCCAAATCCTCCAAAGGCTGGGGTAGGACTGACTCTCTGTCGTCCCCCCCCCCCTTAGCATTAGTGCAGGAGTAGCCAGGCTGGGTATATGGAGAACAGTGATCACCCTTATCAACCAGCGTGCCCCCCCCCCTGCCTGGTCCTAGGGTCCTTCATCTCTACACCTGGCCTCCCCAGCTGCTGAGAGGTGATGGGTGTGCTGGGTAAACATCCTTGCAACTTCCTGCTGCTCCCCTCTGAGACAACAGAACTGTGCTCTTCCCCCTTCCTCCTCCTCCTTCTCCTCCTCTTCCTTCTTTTCATACTCCCCAGCTGGGCCTTCTCTGGAATCCTGAGACAGTCCTTCTAGAGAAACCAGAGACCTCCCTTCCTCCTGGCCAGAGGAAGGAGATAAGGCAGGCATAGACCCTTTCTTCTTTCATCCCTAACTCTCTCAAGCATGCACAGGCCTGAAAGACTATAGGGTGCAACAGAAGAGAGCTCAAGGCCAGCCACACCAGGGGGGCAGAGACGGGCAAGGAGAAGCCTCACCTCTGGCGGGAAGGGCAGCTGCTCTGAAGGGTGTCTCAGAACCACACAGACAGGATTATAGTAACACCAAGGTTTCCTCACAGAAGCAAGACTCAAGCACTCTAGCCACCTGCAAGCACACCTGCTGGGCTCCATGTACTCTGTCCTTGTCTCCATCCAAAAGAGTGCAAGGTTATTTTAGAGCTGCAGTCGGGGTGGGGGTTGGGGGGCTGAATTTTGCTTTTAGTGCAACAAAGCACACAGAGTTCCCATGTAGCTTAATTGTATCTAGATTCTTTATTTATTTATTTAATTTATTTTAATTTTACATATATGAGTGTATTGCCTGCATGTAGGTTAAAGTACACCCATGTCATACAATGACTGTGGAGGTCAGACGAGGATGTCTGATCCCCTGGAACGGGAGTTATGGATGGTTGTTAGCCACCATGTGGGTGCTGGGAGTTGAACTCCAGTCCTCTGCAAGATTAACCAATGAGCCAGGCATGGTGGTACATGCCTTTAATCCCACCACTCAGGAGGCAGAGGCAAGCAGATCTCTGTGAGTTCAAGGCCAGCCTGGTCTACAGAGCGAGCTCCAGGCCAGCTGGGACTAAAGGGAGACCCTGTCTCAAAAATACTACCCCCCCCCAAAAAAAAAAAACAAAAAAAGATTAACCAATGAGCCAACTCTCTAGCCCCTGCATCCAGATTTTTAGGGACAGTGAAGACAGTACTTTCTATCTTCCAGACAGGCACATCCCTCACTACCTCATCCCCGGAAGAGGGAGTTGGGGAGGGCTTGCTTTGGCATCCCTGCTGGAAGGAGACTTAGACATGGAAATGGAAGACGCAGAGAAGGACAGAACCTGCTGGAGGTCACACAGCAGCTCCTGGCTGACTGCTGGTCATTGTCTCTCCCAGCCAGTCTCTGAAAGATGTCAGTTGTCTCTAGAAGTGTTACACACCAGGCCTTAGGCTGCGTTCATCTGCACATTAGCCCTCCCACCCGGTCATTACAGCATGGTGGGGAAGGTTCTGATATTCTCAGGAAATCAAGGCCCCGAAGAAAAAGAGTCACCTGGCTAAACTGTCTGTCTAGCTTGTGGCAGAAGCCCAGCCAGACCCCAAATTTTCCAGCTCCTATCCAGGAGTGTTCTCTCCCCTTAGACATACCTTTCCTACCGCTGTCTGACCCTTGTCCAGACAGAAGGGCTGCAGCAGGGCTTCCCTCCCCCATGTCTCAGTGTCTGAACAGGGCTCCTTTCCTGCACTGGAGCAAGGCCCAGAGGGGCAGCTGCAGATACAGGGCAGGCTGTAGAGTTCATTCAGAAGAAAGCCCGGCTCAGTCTGCCAAGGACTGTGAAGTTTGCAGGGGGACCACACTGTCCCCTTTGACCGCAGGGGTGTGAGCTCTAACGAACCTCTTTTCCTCTGATTAGAACTTTTTACCTGCTCCAGGAAGAGTCTGCAGACCTTCCAGAGCTCTGCGGCTTTATCCCTGGGAACATCTACAACCATCCCTAGAAAAACTTGGTCCAGATTTTTCCCATTTTAGAGACAAAGCCCCTGAAGCCTGAGGAGGAGAGGCACAGCCTGAGCTCCTAGGGAAAGCACAGGCAGGAACAGACCCCAGTTCCCACTGCTCCCAATGCATCCCCTTGACCTGTCTGCTGGAGACTAGGACTTGGACAGCCTTCCTCAGACAGCAAGTGACCCAGATGTGCTGCTTCAGGAAGGTTAGGGACACCTGACCCTCCATGCCTGGGACAATGTAGATGAACAGCAAGACATCCAAGTCCATCAAGAACCTGGCTCTGGCCTGGCCAAGGTTGACTTAGCCCAAGAGGTAGAGGCCAGCAGGTGGAGACAGTATATGCCTGAAACCCGGGTGACCCTGTTCCTGGGCCATACCCCTCCCCGTCAAAGCCTTAAGGCTGAGCCTGGGAGAGTGAACCAAAGCGTAGAGGAGAGCCACGTTTTCTTATGGAGGGAGGGAAAGACAGAAAGAAGGAAAGGCAAGTCTGGAGAGAGAGAGAGAGAGAGAGAGAGAGAGAGAGAGAGAGAGAGAGAGAGAGAGAGAGAGAAGAGAGAGAGAGAGAGAGAGAGAGAGAGAGAGAGAGAGAGAGAGAGAGAGAGAGAGAGAAAGGAAAGAAAGGTCTCTCTCCTGAGTTGTCACCCTGCTCTGCCCGGACCGTCCCTCCCCGGAGGTCGTCGGCCTGCCTCCACGGGGCGGCCAGGGCAGTGTTCCTTAGTTTCTGGGTCTGGCTCCATATCTGGGTCTGGCTCTGACCCTCTAGAAGCGTCGGCTCTCCCGCCCCGCGAGAGCTCCGCTATGCGCCCCCAAGCGGAGATAACAGCCTGGGAGCCGCCGAGGCCCTAAAGGGGGCGCCGGAAAGCGCGCCGACACTTTGCCCCCAGTCTGGTCCCGGAACCCTAGGGTGGGTGTGTGGGGGGTGGCGGCTGGAAGTCGCTATGGCGGAGTGTGGGGAGAGGGGGCCGGGGTCTCCGGCGCTCACAACCCTGAAGCCCTCTTCCCTGTCAAGGCCGCCGCCGACGTGTGACCCAGAGTCCCCCGAGAGGGCGGCGCTGGCGCTGGCCGCCAGCCTCCTCCGCAGACTCCAGGTCTCCGGGAGGTTTCCGGGGACTCGGTGCCCAGCGCCGAGCCCCAATCACGTGTCCCCGCAGAAGACCCTGCGCCGAGCCCCCTCCCGGCTCTCCGCACCGAGGGGTGCGGAGTTGTGTGCGAGGGGGACGCCGACCCTCTCTGGCGCTTACCGCATTGTTGAGGAAATCCGACTCGTTTAGGTCCCCCAGGTCCAGGAAGCTGGATCCGGGGAACAGCCTGTCGGCTGGGAAGGGCTCCAGGACCGCGTCCATCGCGCCGGGCTCCGGGGGACCCCCTTCGGGCCGGGCTGTCCTCACTCCAGGGCGGCGGCGATCCCCGCACCGAGCTGCGGCGGAGCGCGGGCGGGCGGCCCGGGGGGCAGGTCCGGGGCGAGCCCCGGGGGAGGAGCGGCGGAGGCGGCGCGGGTCGGGGGCGCTGGGGGGCCTTAGGGCATTTAGCCGACTCCTCCTCCTGCTCCTCCCGGGGCGCAGCTGGCTTCCATGGGGAGCCCGGGGGTGGGGCCCAGGCTGGAGGAGCCCCCCGGGCCGGGTGGGAGCCGGGGGCGGGGGAGCTCAGTGCTCCCCCGAGACTGGGTGGCTGCCGGGTCGCCGCGATCTCTCGGCGTCTCTCCCTCGGCAGGGCTTCTGTCACTTTCCTCTCTCTGACACCAGGAACCTTGGCTGGTGAGCCCAGCTGGCCCGGGCGCCACGCCCCCACATCAATATTCACGATAACTCAATATTAATGAGAAGAGGGCGTGGCTCGAGAACCTCTTTTTTTTTAATGGGTTTTTGTTTGTTTGTTGTTGTTTGTTTGTTTAACTTTAAAAATTAAAAAAAATTTTTATGTGTATGAGTGTACTCTCCGCATGTAGGTTGGTGCACTCGTGTGTCGTGCAATGCCTCAGAGGTCAGAAGAGGGCGTCGGATTCCCCTGAACTGGAGTTAAAGAAGGTTCTTTTTTTTTTTTTTTAGTATTTATTCTTTTTTATTTTTATTTTATTTATTTATTTATTTATTTATTTATTTTATTTTTTTTTATCAAATCTAGACCCGTGTCCCCCCCATCTAAAATCATTCCCCACCTCAATCAGAGCTCATGCATCTCAAAGAGATAGCCTAATGCGGTTAACAGCACCGATGCTCTTGCCAGAGGGCCCGGGTTTCGATCCCCAGCACCACTCATGGCGGCTAAGAACCGTCTGTAACTCCAATTCCGGAGATATTTCCAGTTTCAGGGGAATCCGAGCCCATCTTCTGACCTCTGCAGCATTGCCACGACACGGGTGCAGACCTACATGCAGACAGTAACATTCATATACCATACAAATAAATAAAAAGAAAAAAAACATGCTTTTATCTCTTCCTCAGTCTTTCTAAATATTCTCCACGTGGAAGTCGACTGTTTTGAAGCAGAAGGTTCACTTTTCTTCAGTCAGTTCTTTGATGCAGTCCCTTTCTGTTGTTTTGCTTCCAATATGCATCACTCCCAATGCTTGGACAAAAGCTCAGGGGCCATGCACAAGAAAACTTACAACTAGGTAATCTGGGCACTAGCATCCACAGATGAGGGACACCATTCGTCGTTTGGTTTTTCTGGGACTGTGTACTTCACTCGCAATGATGGTCACTCTAGCCCACCAATTATTCCCCCCTGCAAAGCTCATAGGTTGATTCTTTACTGCTGCCATAGAACTCATTGTGTAGATTCTTGACATATTTTCTCTATCCACTTATTCATTGAGAGCATTTGGGTTGGTTCAGCTCTTGCTATTGTGAAGAGAGCTGAAATAAACATGGCCGTCGGCATGACTCTTGTGGTGAGTCTTGAGGGTACATGCTGAAAGTGGAATGGCTGGGTTGGGTGGCAAGTTCATTCCAAGTCTTTTCCAAGGGTTCTCCACACTGCTTTCCATTAGTGGCTGTACGGTGTTTACATTCCCACCAGCAGTGGATGAGTGTTCCCCTTTCCCCACAACCTCTCCAGCCCTTGGTATCATTTGTTTTCTTGATCCTAGCCAGTCTTATTGGAGTAAGATGATATCTTAAAGTGGTTTTGATTTGCATTTCCTTAATGATTAGTGATGTTGAACACTTCTTTTTTTTTTTTGGTCTTTTCGAGACAGGGTCTCCCTGTAGCTCTGGCTGTCCTGGAACTCACTCTGTAGACTAGGCTGGCCTTGAACTCACAAAGATCCACCTGCTTCTGCCTCCTGAGTGCTAGGATTAAAGGTGTGTGCCACCATGCCCGGCTGAACACTTCTTAAGGTGTTTCTCAGCCATCTCTAATTCCTCACTTGTGAAGTCTCTGTTCAGCTCTTTGCTCCATCTATTGAATGGGTCATTTGTTTTCTTTCTTCTTTGTTTTTTGAGTAGTTTATATATTCTGGAAATCAATGCTTTGTCAGATGTTTCTGCAGTGAAGGTTTCCTCCTACTCTGTGGGATTTCTTTTCACTTCCTTGATTGTTTCTTTTGATGTACAGAAGCTTTTGAGTTTAATGAGGTCCCATATGTCAATTGTCGACCTTAATTCTTGTGCAGCTGCTGTCTGATTTAGGAAGTCTTTTCCTATGCCTATGTCTTGTAGTCTGCTGCCAACTTTTTCTTCTATCGCTTTCCCTTCTCTCCTCTTTTAAAGAAACATCTCCGAGTTCATCTTCCTTGTCAGGCTCAGCTCTCTGAACTCTTACAGACCGGGATTAAAGCAAAATCGTTCTGGAAGCTATAGAGTTCGAAAAACCTGGGCAGTCTGAGACGGCCTTACAGACCATTCCATAAATTTGATGAGCGAGCTGAATTCTTCCCACTTTTCCAGCCTGGTGCTAAACCCTGACCAACTCAAAGTCAGGGAACTCCATTTCAATAGATCGTCCCTCAATGGAGAGATTTTAGAGCTTTCCTCCTCCTCCTCCTCCTCCTCCTCCTCCTCCTCCTCCTCCTCCTCCTCGTCCTTTTCCTCCTCCTCCTGCTCTCAGTCCTCCTCCTCCTCCCTTTTCCTTTTTCTCCTTTTTATTGGGTGGGGGCAGGGTCTCATGTAGCCCAGGCTGGAACTGAAGTGCTGTGATTATGGGCATGGACCACCACACCCAATTTTATGTGGTGCTGGGGGTGAAACTCAGGGCCTGGTGTATCTCTACTTACTGAACCACATCCCTAGCCACTATTTTCAGCTCCTCCAGAGAGCCTTCCCTCCAGCCCCAGGTGGGTGCACACACCGGAGGACACATGCCATTTCAACTTTCATTGGTTTCAGGTTCATCCTGCAGACTCCAATCCTACAGCCTCCAACACCCCCTTCCCCAACAAAGACAAGCCCAGCTTTCCAGCACATGGAAGGGGTGTATGAAAAGCAAGAGAAAGATGGGGACCTTCCTCTTCTGACCTCACCCCCCCCCCCCAGAGCAGGAAGTTGGAGAGCAGTGCTGGCCAGTAGCACACTCCAGTCACCTGACACACCCAGGCTCCCTTGGATTCATTACTTGAGTAGCCTGCTCCTGCGACAACTTAATCTTTTAAAAGGGCTGATAAACAATCTCTCAGCACCTGAACAAATGGAACTGGCTCAGGAAGGCGCTCCCTGGAGGGCTGGGTCCACCGTTTCCTGCACAGAGTCATTTATGGGATTAAGTGTGTCCTCCTTGTTTGGGTAATTAGCTCAGGAACCCAAAGTTCTTTAAGATGTAGAGATGTCATCAAAGCTCAGTCAGGGTTATCGCCAACCTGAGAGTCAGGCTCATCTGAGACCAAAGCTGTTTGCTAGTCTGGAGTGGGTAGGCAGGCAGGTGGCTTTTCTACACCCCTATCTTATGATCCAATTGACATAGCTCTAGACAGTGAAGTTGCGACCTTCTAGGTGGTCACATGACTGTAGACTCCCAGGCTTCCCACTGAGTTTGCTTCTGAGAAGTTGGTATCACTACCCAGGCTTTTGGGACTCTGCTCACCAGCAATGGCACTCAGAAGTTACGCTGGGCACAAGAGAAATCAGTTCACTCAGAATGGTGGTGGGTAGACTGAGGGAGGTGGGCTCATGGGTCAGTTGGGGACTATTCAAACACAAGAGTGGCTGGGGGGCTGGAGAGATGGCCTAGCGGTTAAAAGCGCAGACTGCTCTTGCAGAGGACCCGGGTTCGATCCCCAGCACCCACATGACGGCTGAGAACCCTCTTTAACTCCAGTTCCAGGGGAATCCGACCTTTTCTGACCTCCGTGGCATTGCATGTTTGTGCACAGGTGCACAAACCTACATGTAGACAGTACATTCATACACATACAAAAATAATAAAAAAATATAAAAAAAAGAGTGGCTGGACATAGGGCGAGAGGAATGGTCCCTGTCTGGGTGGACAAGACAGCTTATGGAAGATGAGTTTGTGGCAGCAGGTGTCTGGATTCCTGGCTCCTGAGCTGGAGGCCCTGTGGACCCAGGAACAGTAAAAGTGTCCCTCTGCCTGAGGATGGCTGGAAATTGTGCCTGTATTCCCCCCAGCTTGCCCTGTAATTAGAGACACAGGTACCATTTAAGTGATTGGGGAAGATTATAGAGTTTTAGATAAGTAGGATTAGAATGTCCTGTCTTTCCTCTTACCCAGGTGAACACCCTAGGAAACCATTGAAAATAATCCTGGGGAGACATTCTGGTTCCGGCACCTTCTGTGGAGTCTGAGAGGCAGGATCTCCCTAGAGTAAAGGAGCAGGGACAGGTGGTACAGAGCCTGGAATGAGAGACAGGTATAACCCGGAATGAAGGTGACGTATGCAAGTCCAACAGAGACAAGGGCATCTGGGGATTTCTTCACGCATCCTACAAATGCCCCTAGAGCAGGCAGTGGAGATGGGGGTCGGGGAGTGGAGGAAATTGTGGTGAACAGTCTTTTTAACAGGGTCTCCCTGTGGCCTCAGCTGGCCTGGAACTCACCTGGTAGACCAGGCTGGCCTCAAACTCACAGAGATCCACCTGCCTCTGCCTCCTGAGTGCTGGAATTAGACATGTGCCACCATGGCTGGCAGCAAATGGTCTTAAGGTATAGTGTGAAGGTCTACAAAGAAAGAAAACACTGTGACCTGACTGCTTCTCCGAGAAGTGTAAGCTGAGAGCTGAATCATGAATTTGGGACATTTGGGGGCCAAATGGAGGGAAAAGTCTTCGTGGCATTGGGAACAGTATTCAGGAAAGAGAAAGGCTGGACTGCATGGGGAAACACAGGTGCAGGACGCAAATCTGAGGCTCTGTTCTGTGCAAACACTGGTAAGATTATGTCAGTTCAGACAGAAGCCCTGTCCCCCAGCTTCTGAGGGTGTGGTCAGCAGTGCATGACCTTTATCTCAGATGGACACTGGGCCCTTGTGCATGCTAGGTGAGCACTGTATCACTGAGCTCAGCCCCTCCTGCAAATGGCTTGGCAACACATGGCTGCTGCTTGCAGCCGTTGGTCCAGCTGTGAAGCAAAAGCCTCCTGCATAAGGACATCGCCACACATTTGGTGACAGTCAGTGACGCACAGGAGGTAAAGGGCAGAGATAAGCTTCCTGCCCATCCCAGACGCTGAAGGTCGGGTGGAGAGAGAGGCTTTTGCCAGGCTGCCTTGTGGTGTGTGTGTGTGTGTGTGTGTGTGTGTGTGTGTGTGTGTGTTGTCATACAGACACCTTGGAGAGGCACTGCCCTTCACTGAGCCCCAGTTTCTGCAGGAGTAAGGTGCTGACATATCCTAGGTGCTAACCTCTCAAGGATCTTCCAAATGGGGCCTGGGAATAAGGCAGAACTAAGGAAAGGGCCTGGTCCTCAGAAGACCTGGCACTCTGACTTTCTAGGCTCCTACCCAGAACCACCAGGAGGGTGCAAGGCAGGTATTTGCCAGAGGCAGGCAGGCCAGGTGAGAAGGTCGCCCAAAGTAAACCTGTCTTGTTTGCCTGGATCGTAAAGGAAAAATGCTTTGGCACACTTGAACAGGAACTTCTGGGGAATGAAAACATATTCATCCTGGAGATTAGACTGACTTCCGGGGCCCAGACGGGGCCTTTTGTTCTCTGTGGTTCCCTAAAGTAGGTTGTATGGCTGTTCTTTTTATGTCCCCCACTTGGGCTGGACTTGGAGCCTGGAGGAGTGGCGGCCTGCCAGGAGGGGAGGATGTCTTCCGACTCTGGCTGTCACTCGTCTTGGTCCTCTCCTCCCCACCCCGTTGGCCTGTGGTCCTGTCCTCTCTCCACCCTGACTTGTAAATTTCCCTGACATTTATTGAGGTCTTGCTTTGTGCCAGACACTCAAGTACTTTAGTTGTATTATCTGGTTTAATACTTGGGACAAGCTTGTAAGACAAGTTTTGTAATTCACTGATAGTAACTCGCATGTTTCTTTGCACAAGTTGACACCTCTGAAGTAAAAATGTGTCTTGTAACCCATGATGTCACAGTTTAGTGGCTGATATCCCCCTTTTAACGCATAGAAGATAATGGTGTTTTGTGACGTTGCTACCACCTCAGATCCACGGAAACATGATATTGTTACCATTTGTAGGCTTTGGTTGAGGAACCTGAGCCCAGGGGTTCGTACTCCTTTCTTTTTAGGAAACTGGAACCCAGGACCCCGAGTGGCTTGCCCTAGGATCACTCCACATCAGGAGGCAGAGATGGGACTGAAAGTTAAACTTCAGCCTATGAACCCAGGGTCCTTTCCACTTTCCCCAGATAAACAGTGTTTGCTCACTGGGGAAAGACAGACCTTGAGAGGAGAGCCTTCTAGAAAGCTCTTCAGGAGCTACTGAGTCACAGGCAACTCTGCCTTAGAGAATGGCCTCAGAGATAGATTTTTTTTTCTCTTTAAATTCTCTGAAGACTGAAGTTCCTTAAGGTCTAAGAAAACACTTGCCTCTGGTCCAGCCCCATTTCCTGGTAACTGGATTAGCTTTTTTCTCTTGAATTTCTGCTCCACTGTCCCGTCTTGGACGGGAGGCAGGTCCGCCCCTTGGCCCTCCATCTGCCTGCTGCCTAGGGAACAGCTCCACCCGCTTCCTGCTTTCCTCCTGCTCTGAATCCACCCTCCTTTCCACTGCCTGGAATCACCTGTACCAACATTGCTTCTGGATGCTTCCATACCCTGGGCTACTTGAATCCACTGCCCAAAGACATACATAACTCCCTTGCTCTCTAAGTCTAAAGCAAGAAGATAAAAATAGAGCTGATTGTTTCTTTTTCCTTGAGGAGTCCTGTCAGGGACACTCCCCTGAAATCCTGCTCTATCTATATGGTTGGTAGAGCAAAAACTGTGGGTCTAAGAGGAGGGGCAGGAGTGTGGAAAGTTGGAGACCTGCCTTGGCCTGTGACCCACTGCACTGCCTCAATTTCCCCAGCCTCCAAATCTGGTGAGACCCAAGTAGTTTGTCACCAAGAAGCTCAGAGGCAACATCAGGCTTTTAAGTCAAAAGCTTTGCTAAAAATCTGGCCTGTCTGGAATAGGCTCGGCAGGGAGGCTCCCTGTTCCCTGCGGCAGCTTTCTTGCAAAATGAGCATTTTAGGTAGCGTGATCCCTGGGTGGCCCTGTGTACTGGCAGCCCAGAGTCCTGTGAACTGTGAATGGCTGGGAATTAGGTGTGCAAGTCCTGGTGGCCAGATTTATGAACTGCTGAAGGATGGCGATGTCAGAGAGATGTGGCCCTAACTGCCATGTGTGTGTGCACGCGTGTGTGCATGCATGTGTGTGTGCATGCGGCAGTGTACATGCCTCTGAAGAAGGCACCAGTTCCCACCTAGGGGCCGGCCACCTCATTATGAATGTCTCTGTCAGAGCGTGCGGCTGCAAATCTGGTTTCCATCTTCTCCCAACAGGCAGCAGGGCTGGGGGAGACTGAGTAGAATATTAATTGTGCTTTTGCACGTGGCCAGTCTCCATGAATGTGGTGGTCGGAGGGAGCAGCCTGGAGCTATGTGGGGAATGAGAAAGAAACCACAGCATCAGGGCTCCTGGGTTGATGGCTGTGCTGAGGTGGAAGCTGAGCCCAAGGGTGAGTGGTGAGTGGGTGGGGCCTTCTGAGACCTGAGGTCAGGGGACACCTAAGTTTGCAGAGATTCCCATATTTGCCTAACAGAGAACCTGACCCAGAGGAGGTCTTCAACGAGACCCTTCTAGGGAGAAAGTAGAGTAGGAAGAACAAAGGAAGGAAGGAAGGAAGGAAGGAAGGAAGGAAGGAAGGAAGGGAAAGAGGGAGGGAGCGAAGAAGAAAGGAAATAGGCACATATTAAGCATTTATTGTGTGCCAGCCACTCTGATGGTCACTATCAAGCATTTTAATTTGCTACAAATTCCCACAGAGCTTAGGAGGGAGGGTGGCCTCCATTGAGGGGAGTACCCCTCTATTCCCAAAACATTCATTCCAGCTTTGCAACTTACCTAAACTTAGGAAAGCCCAGGCAAGACTTTTTTTTTTAACCTTGATTTTGGAGCCCAGAAAAAAACCTCATCTCTGCTGATGCCTGGGCCATTTTTAATGAAATGGACTGTCTGGATCGTGAAGCTCTTTAAGTTTCTCTCTTTACTCTGCTATAAGGAAGCTCAGAAATCGATGAGGTCCACCTTTTGCAGCAGAATCTCATGGAGGTGCATGTATCATGTCTAGTATATCCTGCATGTATCATGTCTAGTATATCCTGCATGTATCATGTCTAGTATATCCTGCATGTATCATGTCTAGTATATCCTGCCTTCATCTTATGCTTTTCCTTTTCCGCATCATTTTCTACTAAAAAAACCATTGGGGGCTGGAGAGATGGCTGAGTGGTTACTTTGGTTTCCAGTATCCACTTTGGGTGCCTCACAGCCACCTGGGACTCCAGATCCTGGGGATCTGACACGCTCCAGGGGCCTCCACGGGCACCTGCAGTCACATGTGCACACAAAGAATTAAAAATAATAAAAAAAAATCTGTTAACAACAAACCCATCAGATTCCACTGTCTGTATGACTTCTTAAACACCGTTTGAAGTGAGACAGAAAGGCACAAGTGCTTTTAAAGATGAAAAAAGTAAGACCCAGAGAAGTTATATTTGTCCAAGGCCACACAGCTATTAAACAGGAGAATTGGACATTTGATCTTAGCATCTGTTTGACTTCATTTTTCCGCTGCACCAGCCTCTGGGATTGGACAAGATGCAGCTAATCAGGAGCTTCCTGAAGGGCTGGGAGGGGCCCGACCTTGGCAGACTCAGCCTTTACCTCCTTCCAGGGCTCGCTCAGACTTTCCCCTTTGAGTAGCAGGTCCAGGTGGGGAGTCTCACTCTATGTGACGTGCATCAAGGGGACTCCAGGATTCCTGGGCAACCCCACCTTTAGGGACTAGCCCCAACTTCTGTGGCTTGTTCAGAACAAACAGAAAACCAAAGAAGGCTTGGCATCGGCAATCACCATAGAAATAAATATATATTCCAAAGTTGGGCATTGTAGCACAGACCTGTAACCCCAGCATTCAGGAGGTAGAAGTGGGAAGGTCAAGAGTTCAAGGCTAGCTATATGGGGTTCAAATAGAGAAGGGGGTTAAATATTATTAAGATGTATTATATGAAATCTCCCCAAATTCAATAAAAAGTATTAAAAAAAAAGAATCCAAGGCTAATCTGGTGTGGTGGCTCATGCCTTTAATCCCAGCTCTCAGGAGGCAGAAGCAGGCAGATCTCTGTGAGATAGAGGCTAGCCTGGTCTACATGGTGAGTTCCAGGTTAGCTGGGGATATAGGGAGACCCTGTTTCAAACAACAAGAAGAAAGAAAGAAAGAAAGAAAGAAAGAAAGAAAGAAAGAAAGAAAGAAAGAAAAAGAGCTCAAGGCTAGCCTTGGTTACCTAGTGAATTTGAACCCTGTCTAGGTTACATTAAACCTTGTCTCCAAAAAAATTAAACAAACCAACCAAACAACAATAAAATCAAATATATTTCCCAGATATGCTGAGAAACATTTATGTAGACTCCAGAACTGAGGTGTGTGGGGGGGGGTGGCACACACCAGTTCCCCAGGGAACGATGGATAGAATGGATACAGGGAAGCCGTATTGGCCTGTAGCCCCATGGCAAGCAAGCGCCAAGTGTCTAAGGATCAGGCTGCGGTATCCACAGTGTACACTCCACAGCTCAGTGCCTTGCTCATGCACACCTGCTAGGAGCCTCTCTCCCATGGGAGGAAGACTTAGGGTTTCCTGGGGAGGCTTTCCACATGCTCTTAAGATAGGACTTTCCTTCCTTTCTTTTCTTTCTTTCTTTCTTTCTTTCTTTCTTTCTTTCTTTCTTTCTTTCTTTCTTTCTTTCTTTCTCTTTCTTTCTTTCTTTCTTTCTCTTTCTTTCTTTCTTTCTCTTTCTTTCTCTTTCTTTTTTCTTATTCTTTCTTCTCTTCTATTCTCTTTCTTATCCTTCTTCGTTTCTTTCTTTCTTTCTTTTTTCCTTTCTTTCTTTCTTTCTTTCTCTCTCTCTCTCTCTCTCTCTCTCTCTTTCTTTCTTTCTTTCTTTTCTCTCTTTCTTTCATTTTGAAAACACTTCACAATGTAGTATGGCTTGGTCTGGAACTATTGTAGACCTGTGCTGGCTTTATTTGACTCAGAGATCTTGCTTTGCCCCAGCTGGCCTGGAACTCACTCTGTAGACCAGGCTGGCTTTGAACTCACAGAGATCCGCCTGCCTCTGCCTCTGCCTCCTGAGTGCACCACCATGCTTGGTTCTTTTTCTTTTCTTTTCTTTTCTTTTCTTTTCTTTTCTTTTCTTTTCTTTTCTTCTCTTCTCTTTTCTTTTCCTTTTCCTTTCTCTCTCCTTCCTTCCTTCCTTCCTTCCTTCCTTCCTTCCTTCCTTCCTTCCTTCCTTCCTTCCTTCCTTCCTTCTTTCTTTCTTTCTTTCTTTCTTTCTTTCTTTCTTTCTTTCTTTCTTTCTTTCTTTCTTTCTTTCATAAAAATGCAGCTGTGTAGCCCAAGCTGGTCTCAAAAATCTCCATCCTCCTGATTCAGTGTCAGGATTGGATGTGTTCAGGTCTACACCCAGGGAATTCCTTTATTATGGAGACTGGCTCTGTGCAGGTGCCTCACAGCTTGGGGATTCTGAGGACAGAAGAGTGATCCCATCCAGAGTAGACTGGAGTGGAGTGGTCTGAGAGCAGCTGCTGAAGGTGTCTTTGAGAACAGCAGTCTCCGATGACCTAGGAGACAGGCAGAGACGCAGAGCTGGTGAGTCATGACTTAGAGGTTGTCCAGAGGAGCCCCGAGTCTCCAGTGTGGAATCCCTTCAGATGCCAGCATGCACAGGGTGGAGTAGAATAATAATAATAAAGAATGATTTTCACAAACCTCTATTTACTTTGGCCCTGTTGCTTTTCAATGTTCTGCCAGCTTGCAATGAGTGCCTCAGTCTTCTCAATCTATAAAGAGCAACTATAAATCAATATGACAAAGACCAGCAATCTAACAAGAATAGTGGCAAGGTTTGCAGACAGCGGACTGTGTACACTTAAGAGTGTGGCATTTATCATGTCCCAAGATCTGGTTAGGCACTTCCTCTATGTTTCCTTATTTCCACAGCACTACAATCTATAGAGGCAGGTATTGAGATTATACTGCTGTCCCGATGCTCAGAGAGGTACAGCATCTTGTCTAAAGTCACACAGCACTACAGTTTGACATCCTCGCCTATGCTTTTCAGGCATGAACTGGAACAACACTATTTACTAGAATCGAGGCTCTTGGCTGGAACAAGGGGATTAAAACCACACACAGGGGGCTGGAGAGATAGCCTAGGGGTTAAGAGTGCTGACTGCTCTTGCAGAGGACCCGGGTTCGATCCCCAGCACCCATATGGCGGCTGAGAACCATCTGTAACTCCAATTCCAGAAGATCTCTAGTTCCAGGGGAATCCAACACCCTCTTCTGACCTCCGCAGCATTGCACGACATGGGTGCACAAACCTACATGCAGACAGTACATTCATACACATAAAAAATAAATAAATAAAATTAAAAAAATAATTTTTTTTTTTTATTTTTGTATGTGTATGAATGTACTGTCTGCATGCAGGTCTGTGCACCCATGTCGTGCAATGCCGCGGAGGTCAGAAGAGGGTCTCGGATTCCCCTGGAACTGGAGTTCTCCTGGAACTGGAGTTACAGACGGTTCTTAGCCGCCATGTGGGTGCTGGGGATCGAACCCGGGTCCTCTGCAAGAGCGTCGGTGCTCTTAACCGCTAGGCTATCTCTCCAGCCCCTAAAAAAATAATTTAAAACCACACACAGGCAGTGGAGGTAGGTAGAACAGCCTGGAATTGCTAGTCCTGGGTAGTTTTCTAATTTGTTTCTTTTAAATTTTGTTGGCTAGATAATGCATTGAGATCACTCAGGTGTAGAAAAGGAATAATGAAAAGTGATTCTCCCATCTTGCATCCAATAACCTATCAGGATCCTGACTCTCCACTAACATATCATCAGTTTATTACTTTCCTAGGCCTCCTCCTCCCCCTTCCTCCCCCTTCCTCCCCCTCCTCCTCCTCTCCCCTCCTCCCCCTCCTCCTCCTCCTCCTCTTCCTTCTCTTCCTCCTCCTCCTTCTCCTTCTCCTCCTCCTCCTCTTCCTCCTCTTCCTCCTTCTCCTCCTTTTCCTCTTCCTTCTCCTCTTCCTCCTCCTCCTCCTCTTTCTCTTCCTCCTCCTCTTCCTCCTCTTCCCCTCCTTCCTTCCCTCTTCGTCTTCACTCCTCCCTTCTTCGTACCTACCTCACTAACTCCCCTCCTCACCTCTTTCTTCTTCCTCCTTTTCTCACTCTTCCTCCTCCTATCCTCCTCACTCATCATCTCCTCATTGTATTCCTAATTAATCCCTCCCCTTTTCTATTCTACTCTTCTATTCTCCTTTCCTCTCCTTCCTTCCTCCATCTGTTCTCATTCCCTCCTTACCATCTGCACTGTTCCTCTTCTCTCTCCGTCTCTTCTCTTCTCTCTCTCTCTCTCTCTACTCTACAATCTTACTTTCACGCCTGTTGCTTATCCCTCCCTCCTTCTCTCTTTTTCTCTCTCTACTCAAAAGGAGGGTATTGTGTGCACTCCATATTTGTTGTTTTTTTCTCTATCTCTCCTGGAGATCTTCCGTATTATTACACAGAGAACTTCCTCATTTTTCCTTCAACAGCTGCAGAGCTCTCCATTGTATGACTGCACCATAATTTATTTACCTGTCCTCAGCGGATGGGCTTTGGATGGTTTCCAGTTTTCCACTATAAGAAGCTATACTTCGGTGATAGACTTGTTCAAGCTCTGCACCTTTGTAGGATCAGTTCCCAGAAGTGGGATTGCTGAGTCAGAGAAACTATGTCTGTATGTTGAAAGACATTCTCAAATATCTTGTACCAGTTTATGCCCCCGCAGCAATAGAGGGGCTTGCTGGTTTCTCTACAGTCTCTGAAACAGAAAACTCACAGACTTTTACATTTTTCATAATCTCTTATTTTTTTTTTTTTTTTTTTTTTTTTTTTTTTTTTTTTTAGATTATTATTGGATTAATTATTAGTGTATTGTTATGTGTGAAATGAGTTAAATGAGTTTGGATTACCAGTGGCATGCATGTGGAGGTATAGAGGAGTGAGGGGAGAAGCCAGGTTCTCTGCCTCTTGGGTCCCTTCCATCCAGTGACGATCGTGGCTCGGAGAAGACTTGCTACCAAAACCTGACTTGAGTTTCACTCCTAGACCCTGATGGGAGGAAAAAGACCAAACCTGTTTAGCTTCCTCTGCATCATCCACAAAGGGTGATGGTACATATAGGCCACACACATAAAATAAATAAAAAAATTAGGAGAATATAAAGCAAGGCATATGATCCTATTTGGTCCTGTGGGAAGGAAATTTGGAAACAGATAGCCATTTTCGGAGTGACACGTAATAGATGGATTAGATAGATAATAGATAGAGATAGATAGATAGACCATATAAGTATTAAGTCAAATGGTGGCTACATTACCACCTGCCTCGCAGGATGTAGTTGTAAATGTTCCTGGGAGTCGTGGAAGGATCGACCACTCAGGTCATCAGATTTGCCTGACAAGTTCTTTTATCCACTGAGCTGTCTTGCCAATCTCTTCTCAATGCGTTTTTTGACTATCTCCTATAGTAACGTTGGCCCATTTAATAAGGTCTTGGGACAATCCTATAATTTCCCCATCTTCAGAACTTAGTCTAGTTCTTTGATTTTTTGTGTTCTTTCTGGTTTTTTCTTTTTTTTTTTGTCTTTTCGAGACAGGGTCTCCCTATAGCCCCAGCTGTCCTGGAACTCCCTCTGTAGACCAGGCTGGCCTTGAACTCACAAAGATCCGCCTGCCTCTGCCTCCTGAGTGCTAGGATTAAAGGCGTGCACCACCACTCCCAGCGATTTTTTTTTTTTAATTAATGGTTGGTCTTTTCTTATTTACTTCTAAAAAGCTCTGTTATGGATATTTTGATGTTTTCAAGGGTCCTAGGCCCATACTCTGCACCCCTTTCAAAAAAGGCTGTATAGGTATATTCCTTTATACTCTTTTATTGAAGCCCAACTATTTATTTAATGAGAAACTTTTTCTTTGGAGTCAGAGTCTCATGTAGCTCAGGCTGGCCTCAAGCTCCTTGGACTTTGGATCCTTCTGCCTCGACCTCCTGAGTTGGGATTACGGGTGTGAGCCTCCTGGTTTATGTGGTGTTGGGGATGGAACCTAGGCCCGGGCTTTGTACACACTTAGTAAACACTCTAGGCATTATGCTATAGCCTCAGTTCCAATAAGCACACATTGAGTACCTCTTGTGTACTAGCTCAACGAGGATACACCCAAGGACAGTATTGAGTAGACGCCATAGTTATTCCAGTGGGGACCAGGTGGAGTCTAGTGTGAGATGAGCTACACGGTTGGAACTCAGAATAGTGATTCTGGAACATGAGGGAGGAAGCCATAGGCTCTGCCTTCCTGTCACAATTACTCTGTCTACACCTAAGGCTGGCTTTTCCTGCCTTTCCTCTCCCTGTTAATCTCAGCCTCCTGTCCTGACTGCATGCTCTGTCCCAGGAAGAAGGCTCCCTCAGGATATATTTACAGAGTGCTTGCCACAGGCCAGGGCTCTAAGGGGGACATCCTGACTTCTCCATCTCAGTATGGATTCCTTCCCTGCCTGCACAAGCTCTCGACATCACAATCTTCCTGCCCTGCTCTGAATGGCTCGCTCATGGTTTCTGGTATGCATTTTCCACCCCTCAGAATTGGAATCTTCTTAATGAAAGAAGACTTCCCTTTGGGCCCCTTTCTCTTAATGCTTGGCACCAAGCAAAACTTGCTAAATGACTGATTGACAGATGTTAGGGAAGTCTTTACTGGAGTGTAGGAGTATGCTACAGTTACACAGACTAGGCCCAAGAATGGATGGTATGCCAAGCTGAAACCCTAGTACCAGGGCTCAACCAGGAAATGGTTAATCTTGCCAGAGTTTTGTATATGAAATGGCACCAGGAAAAAAAAATGTTCAGACTAGCAATTGAGCCCTGTCTCATCCTGGTTCAAATGACATTGTCTGAGCTTCCCCAGCCTCGCCTTCTGCACTAATTACAGACCTTCCCTGGGGAGGAAGGCTGGGGCCCGGAGTTCCTCATTACAGGCTCCCGGGCTGCAGGGCGTAAACCCCAATGACCAAACCCAATGACCAAACCAGATCTCTGCAAGGAGGCCCTGGGTCCTGCTACAGAGCATCTTGGCTGCTGCCTGGCGGGGAGAGGGTTAAGGAAAAGATGTGGGCTGGAAGGAAAGGCTGGCTTGGAATAACCGGGAGTCCACGTTCATGCAAGTCATCTCATTCTGACGCCTCTCATCCGAGCCTGGACGCTCACTCTTGCTCTGCAAAATGGCTGCAGCCAGGGCCCTCGAGGCCTCCGCTCTGTGGTCGCCTGTGGACCGACTCTCCCTGTGGCCTGTGGAAACCAAGTCTTCTTTAATCTTCCATTTATCTCGAGGCCTCGCCCCATCGGAGAGTGGCTTTGATGTGGGACCTGCTCCGGGGGGTAATCATTGGGTTTCTGAGGGCTGGTCTGGGGCTCTGCCCACTGCCCCCAGCCCAGGCGGGACTGGAGGTCTCCTGACCATCACAGACAGACTCTGAGGGTGACCTGGGCAGACAGGACAAGAGCTTTGCCCTTGGCTCTTAGACAGATGGAGGGGCTGCGGCCTGGATCTCACAGTGGAGTAAGGGTTGGAGGGATGCAAGGGGTCATGTGTTTGTTTATTTGCAGTGCCGAGAACCGAACCTGCGTTCTCCTTGGCTGTACCTCTGGCCCATCACTTATTTTTAGACTTATTTCCGTCATGAGGCAATGGGCACCAACTACAGCAGCAGCTGTGGTGGAGATGGCTCTCAGTAAGATATATCAACTAAGCTTCAAGCACCAGGTTGAGCGTCTTCCATTTTTTCTGTTTATTTAAAAAGTCTTTATTAATTTATAATTACTATTGTGCTTGTGTGCTTGTGAACTTGGGCCTGTGTGTGTCACAGCACTTGTGCAGAGGTCGGAGGGCAAGTTTCATGGAACCCGGTCTCTGCTCTTGCCTTGTCGAGGCAGGTTTTCTCTTGTTTCCCCCAGGCTAGCTGGTCAGCGAGCTTCTGGGAGATTCTCCCGTCTCTGCCTCCCATCTTACTTTAGAAGGAATGCTGGGGTTACCGGCAAAGTACGCCACTTCGTCTGGCTTTTTTATGTGGCTTC
Organism: Rhizomys pruinosus; assembly: GCA_009823505.1. Taxonomy (NCBI): domain Eukaryota; kingdom Metazoa; phylum Chordata; class Mammalia; order Rodentia; family Spalacidae; genus Rhizomys; species Rhizomys pruinosus. The sequence continues at coordinate 1,335,532 of VZQC01015026.1, read as the reverse complement.
TGAGGATCAAATTCAGATTGTTAGACGGGTGCTGAGCACTTTTGAAACTTATCACTGGCTATTTAGTTTTTTTAATTAATTAATTTGTCTTTTTGAGACAGGGTCTCCCTGTAGCCCCAGACGGCCTGGAACTCACTATGTAGACCAGGCTGGCCTCTATCTCACAAAGATCTGCCCGCCTCTGCTGTCCAAGTGCTGGGACTAAAGGCCTGTACCACCATGCCTGGCTTATTTATTTATTTATTTATTTATTTATTTATTTATTTATTTATTTGGTCTTTTCGAGACAGGGTCTCCCTGTAGCTCCAGCTGTCCTGGAACTCGCTCTGTAGACCAGGCTGGCCTTGAACTCACAAAGATCTGCCTGCCTCTGCCTCCCAAGTGCTAGGATTAAAGGAGAGTGCCACCACGCCCGGCTTTNGTCACTACATAGCACTGGCTGGCCTGGAACTAGCTTTTTTTTTTTTTTTAATGTAGGAGAAATACACTACCACTCAACCTCTACTGTAAGGTTGGCAGCCCTGAGAACTCCTTTTTTTACTGTGGCATGTAGGATGTGGAACTAGCTTTGTAGACCAGATTGAGCTTGAACTCACAGAGATCTGCCCACCTCTGCTGCCTGAGTACTGGGACTAAAGCCATGTGCCACCATGCCTGGCCTTATTTAGTTTTTGTTTTTTAATAATTTTTTTTTATTTCTGTATGTGTATGAATGTACTGTCTGCATGCAAGTCTGTGCACCAGTGTCGTGCAACGCCGCGGAGTTCAGAAGAGGGTCTCGGATTCCCCTGGAACTGGAGTTCTCCTGGAATTGGAGCTTCAGACGGTTCTCAGCCACCATGTGGGTGCTGGGGATCGAACCCGGGTCCTCTGTAAGAGCGGTCGGCGCTCTTAACCGCTAGGCCATCTCTCCAGCCCTAGTTTTTGAAACATAACTAAGAGTTCAAAAACTGTAACTTAGAGTTTGCTACGTAACTCAAGCTGTCTTCAGACCTAGGATCCTTTTGCTTCAACCTCCCAGGAAGCTGGGATTACAAGCATGAACCACCATGTATGTTTTGTTTTCCATTTTTAATATCATTTAATTATTTTTTTGGACTTTTTTTTTTGAGACAGAGTCTCCCTGTAACCCCAGCTATCGTGGAACTCACTATGTAGACCGGGCTGGCCTTGCACTCACAGAGATTAACCTGCTTCTGCCTCCTGAGTGCTGGGATTACAGGCGTGTACCACCTTGCCTGGCCTCTTATCATTTAACTCTTATAACCTCATGGCTGTAGATATTTTAGAAAGGAGGAAACTAGCTGGGCATGGTAGCACACACGCCTTTAATCTCAACACTCAAGAAGGAGAGGCAGGCATGCTCTGTGAATTTGAGGCTAGCCTGGTATACATAGTGAATTTCAGGCCAGCCAGGGCCACAGAGTGAGACCCTATCTCACAGAAATAAAAATAATAAATAAATAATAAATAAATAATAAATAAATAATCTCACAGAAATAAAAATAATAAATAATAAATAATAATAAATAATAAAAAATAATAAATAATAAAAAAATAAATAATAAATAAAAAGGAGGAAACCAAAGGCCACTAAGTCCTTCATGCCACACGAATGTGTTCAGTTTCCGTGATGTGGCAAGTACTCTTTGCAGTCTTGTGGATATCACAGTGAGCAAGATGGGCAGATTCCCACCTTCATGTACAAATACAAAGGATGGGTCATAAACAAATGCACACACACTATTATGTGAAATGCACATATAGAATCCTATTGTATAATATAGAGATTATGCAAAAAAGAATTTAGCCACTGAAGACCTGAATGACAGGAGGGAATCAGTCATGTGTCCATCTGGTTCAGTGTCCAGGAGAGGGCAGGTCAGAGGATCTTGTCTTCATCCAGGCACAGCTGGAGGGCCAGCACCTGCATGGGGCATGGGGATGGACAGAGAAGAAATGGACTCGATAAAAGAGCAAGGGCTGGGTGGGTGTAGCACTCTAAGGAGTTAGGTTTGACTCTGAGCTGATGGGAACTTTTAGAAGGGATGGATAGGAGCCCAGCTTGATCCAGAAGATGTATGAGATCTCACACACCAAATGAAGGTGGCACAGCTCGACAGCTAGTTCAGTGCCCCCCCCCCCCAATCAAGGGACGTGAGATGCAAACAGAAACTGCAGGTGTCTTTCATGAAGGGTGGACACTATGGTGCACCCACTTTAGGATTCCTGGGGCCCAGGGCCTGGTGCCTGGACTCCAGGGGCAATGATTCTTGGGGAGTAAGAGGGTCAGTTCCGATATTTCCATGGACCAAGCTGAGGGCAGGCAAGTCATGTGGATCTACAACTCAGTTTGGGGACAGGAAAACTGTCTTCCTTGACTGTAGGGCCCTGCCTTCTGAGGCTCAGGGGAGGCTTAGAGTGAGAGGTCCTTGTAGTGTACAATATCAGGGAGGCTTTGATTCATGGCCCTATACCATGCATGACTCTGGGGCTGACTGCTGAGGGTTTGGCATGCCCTGTATCCATTCACCTGCCCTAACACATGGGCCAAGGCATGGCTGTGTCTTTTGTCTTGTGTGTGTTCATCTGTTTTGACAAACACCTACAGTACAGTTACCTTGGCCTGGTTGCCTCTGGGAATGTGACCTCGAGAGGAACTGAAGAGAGGACATGGAGATGTAGAAATAGTTCATTTGTGCTGCTATAACAAAATGCTACGGGTGGTATGGTTTCTAAAGAAGGGAGGTTTATTTCTCAGAGTTCTGGAAGCTATACAAGTCCAAGATCAAGAATCCAACAGATTCATTGTCTGGTGAGGCTCTGCTTTCTGGCTCACCTATGGTTATCTTTTTGCTGTCCCCAGAGGAGGATGGGGCTTTCCCTCAAATCTCTAAAAAATACATTAGTTCCAGTCAAGATGGTTTCTCCTGCTTTTCTGTTCTTTTTTAAAAAATATTTATTTTTATGTGCATGAATGTTCTACTTTATGTAAGTACACCCTGTGTGTGTAAATCCTAGAGTCCAGAAGAGGGTATCAAATCCCTGGAACTGGAGTTATAGATGGTTGTTAGCCAACTGTGGGTGCTGGGAATCGAACCCTGGGCCACTGCAAGAGCAGCTGGTGCTCTTAACCCCTGAGCCATCTCTCCAGCTCCAATCTTGCTTTTCTTAACGCCATCATGAACTGATCACCTGCCAATGTACACCTCTTAATACCATCACCTTGAAGATTTAACTTAAGATTTTTTTCAGGGAGGCGACTTTTGGGGAGAGGATCTTATGTAGCTTAGCATGGTCTCGAACTTGCTATGCAGAAGATGAACCTCCTGACCCTCCTGCCTCTACCTCTTAAGTGCTGGGTTGCAGTCATATGGAACTGTGATTGCCATCCACAGATGGATTTTTTTTTATTGATTCAAGAATTTCACCAGGCGTGGTGGCGCACGCCTTTAATCCTAGCACCTGGGAGGCAGAGGCAGGCAGATCTTTGTGAGTTCAAGGCCAGCCTGGTCTACAGAGTGAGTTCCAGGACAGCTGGGGCTACAGGGAAACCCTGTCTTGAAAAGACAAAAAAAAAAAAAGAATTTTATCCAATGTATTTTGATCATATTCAGATCCCCAATTTCCACCCTTATTTTGCCCACCTTCCCCCCCACCCCCCATAACATAGATTTTGGTGGGGTGGTGGGTGAAAACACTTAGACGGTAGCAAGTGGCTTCTTTCGTGCCCATTCATACTAGGGGTTTCTGGGATTCCTTCTACACATGGTGGTGAAGGGCGAGGGGATCGTGTGCGTACTTGTCTTCTGGTTCCACTTATCCTGGACTCCTGAGGGCCAGAATTCCCCATTCTTTCTCCGCCAGTGATACTAGACACCAGAGTGTCTAGTATCTGATTTCTATACAGGAAGTGCTGGGCTGACGGATGGATGATGGTCCATAGTCTCTGGACTCAAAGTGACTGGAATGGTGACTTCTAGGACTCCCGATCCTGTTGTGCCCTCAGCTTTCTCTTCTGTAAATGGGGACTGGCATTGACTCCAGGGACAACGGTGCTTGTGAGGAGTGAGTTGGTTCCCATACTTCCATGGACCAACTCCTTTCTCATTCGTTGAGTCACAGCCAGCTTGAATGTGAGGTAGGTACCTGGTATGTTCCAGGGCTGAGGAAATTAGAATCAATGCTGCCCTTAAGAAAGTGAGATGCAGCCAGGCGTGGTGGCACATGCCGCCTTTAATCCCAGCACTCAGGAGGCAGAGGGAGGCGGATCTCTGTGAGTTCAAGGCCAGCCTGGTCTAGAGAGTGAGCTCTAGGTCAGCTGGGACTACAAAGGGAGGCCCTGTCTCAAAAAATACAAAAAAAAAAAAAGGAAAGTGAGATGGAGCTTGGGGGCAATGGCTTGGTCAGTAAAGCATTTGCCTTGCAAACACAAAGTTTGATTCTCAGAACTCACATAATAATGCACGGTGCGGGGGCTGGAGAGATGGCTCAGCAGCTAAGAGCACTGGCTGCTCTTGCAGAGGACCCAGGTTCAATTTCCAGCACCCACATGGTGGCTAACAACCATTTGTATGTAATTCCAGATCCAGAGGGGAGCTGGACGCCCTCTCCTGACCTCCAATAGCATTGCATGACATGGGCGCACTTATATGCAGGCAATGCACTCATACATGTAAAATAAAAAAATAGATTAAAAATTTAAATGCCCAGTGTGGTGATGCAAGTTTGTAATCCTAGCACTTGGGAGGTAGAAACAGGAGTATCTACCAGTCTAGCCTAACTGGAACTCTAGCCAATGAGAGACCCTGTCTCACAGGAGTTGATACCCTTGACCTCCACATGCACACACACACAAACATACACACATGCAAATACATATACAGGCACGCGTGCACGCGCGCGCGCGCGCACACACACACACACATACACGCATATGCATTAAAAAATAAACTGAGAAGGGTCCCCAACAGACATGGAGAGCAACAATTTCAATGTCAAGTGGTAATTATCTTTAAGGACACTTTTTTTTTTATGGACAGTTTCAATGTGGCTCATGGGAAGATGTGATTGCTTCTGCACTTGAGGGGAGGTTCAGAAGGTTGAGGGTCTTGATGTGGTTTTGAAGGATGAACAGGTGTTTGTTAAATTTATAAAAAAAGGGGCTGGAGAGATGGCTCAGTTTTTGAGTGCCGACTGCTCTTGCAGAGGACCGGGTTCGATTCCCAGCACCCACATGGCGGCTAAGAACCATCTTTAACTCCAGTTCCAGGGGAATCTGATGCCCTCTTCTGACCTCCGTGGCACTGCAGGACAAGGGTGCACAAACCTACATGCAGACAGTACACTCATACACATGAAAAATAATAAATATTTATAAAAAGAAAATGTTCTGAACAAAGAGAAGACAGACAGACAGACAAACACACCATAGTTATAGCTGAGATTTGTCCAGGTAGGGACGGTGGTGGGGTGCAGGGCACACAAGCAGTAGATCTTGTGGGAACTTGTAGGCTACACTAATAAAATCAAAGAGTCATCCTGAGGGCCACGGGAGCCATTGGCTCCTGGTGGCTTTTTAAATTTATTTTATTTTATTTTTTTTAATTAATTTTATTTATTTCTGTATGTATGAATGTACTGTCTGCATGCAAGTCTGTGCACCTGTGTCGTGCAATGCCGCGGAGGTCAGAAGAGGGTGTCGTATTCCCCTGGAACTGGAGTTCTCCTGGAATTGGAGTATTCAGACGGTTCTCAGCCGCCATGTGGGTGCTGGGGATCGAACCCGGGTCTTCTGCAAGAGCGGTCAGCGCTCTTAACCGCTAGGCCATTTCTCTAGCCCCGGCTCCTGGTGGCTTTTAAGGAGGACATAATACATATTGTTTTTGTTTTGTTTTGTTTTGAGACAGGGTCTCACCCTGTAACCCTGGCTGGTGTAGAACTGGTGGACATCCTCCTGCCTCTGCCTTCAGAGTACTAGGATTACAGGCAGGAGCTACCACACCCAGCTGAGACTTGCATTTTAGAGAAATCTCTCTGCTGTGGGTGGGGCCACAGCAAGATTACAATAGACCAGTGGAGTTAGGGACTGCCCTCTTACCCAGGGCCAGAACCGGAGTCAGCAATGGCTTCTAGTCAACAAGCACTTAATCTGCGGCACCAGGCTCGGTGTGAAACATTCTAAGTATTTCCCCATTTCTCCCTCTAAGATACCCTGGGAGGAGTTGCAACGATTCTTCTCGTCTCAATATTACCTACAGATGGGAACAGAGGTTAGAAAGTGGCAGAAAGAGAACTTAAACCCAGCCACCCTGTCTTCTGCACCCATCGGCTTCATCGCTGTGCTGGGAGCCCAGAGGTGGTTAGAAGGTGAGCCCACTCTGACATCAGAGAGAGAGGGAGAGATAAAGTCCTCCCGCTGGGATGCCAGACAAATGAGCAGGCTTCTCTGAGCTGCACTACACATTTGGGATTCCGGGACCATTTCCAAGGTAAGGAAGAGGATTCCGGTATCAGTGTTACTGCTACCATGGTCCTTCCCACAGGGTGATGACACAAGGCGTGTTGCCATCAAAAGCTTCCATCCAAGCTGGAATCCTCTGGAAAGGGGCCCACCCTGCACAAGAAGGCCCTGGGAGATGGTTTTTGTGCTTTCCCCTATCTTTTCAGGATTCTGTCCCTCACAGAGGAATCATTAGGTTCAGCCTGGATAGGGAGGGCACTCCTGTTGTGTCACAGGTGGGTGGACTAGCTCAGCCCTCATCATCTCTGGGTCAAGCCCTGGCCTTCATTCATCTGAGGTTGGCCTGAGGTGTCCCATCTCCTGGGGAGTCCGAAGGGAGCCAGAGTCTCCTTGGGGTAGAGTTGAGAAAATGGGCCTGTTCCCTGGCATGTGATTTCTCCCCAGCAGTGTGAGTTCTGTTTGTGTTTTCTCTGGACCACCATTTGAGATGCTACCCTTCCTCCCTGCCCCTACATCTGCGTGAATGTTTCTAGGGGCCAGCTGACGTCAAGAGACCCCCAGCACTGTGCGTAGCACAGCTGATTCATCCCTCAGCAGTGAACATCTTGACCTGTCCCTGGAGCTTTGCTTTGTCTTCCGTAGGTCAGGGCGTTGCCTTTTTTTTTTTAATAAATAAAGCGGAACCTGACTCACAACTCAAGAGAGGCTACAGGCTTGCTCCGAACCTTCACTGTAGCCATGGCAACAGAGCCATCCATGAGCACTTGAAAATGTCATTATCAACTACGACCTTGTGCATTCTTTCTCACCTCACAGCAGAAACCTTGGGGCCTCCACAGCTCTCTGACCCTTAGAGTGGGAGGCTGGGCAAATGACACAGGACCTGGACTCCCCCCCAAAAGCACAGAGTTGAAATAATAATCTCAAGGTGCATTTGGAAGGATTGGGGGTAAAAATCTCTTTCATGGTAGGACTTATCTTAGCCACTAAGAGTGGACATGAAGCTCACATTTTGGAGCCCCAGAGTCTATGGTTTCTATTTCCAAGGTTGCATGGTAGATAGACTGCAGAGCTTATGAGGGCTAGAATTCAAATACTGTACATGAGGCTGGTGGTGAGGGTGGCAGTCACGATTGATGCGATTTCAAGCGGAATGTGATATCCTGTGCATCTTGCTTCCAGGCTTTCACTGTAACTACTTACCCAGAGACAGCTTAAATGAATGAATTTCAGTTCATTAATAATGATGGTATCTAGCACACTTGGACTGCCAGACACTCTGCCAACCACTTTAACATTTAGTTTCACACAGAATACATACAATGACCTCTGTTTTACAGATGAACAGCCTGAAACTAATAGGGATGACTGAATTTGCTCAAGGGTCACTCATTAGGAAGGGTGGATCTGGTCCTTTGTCTCACAAGGTGTCCTGATTATTCTGTGATAGCTCAAGGTTCAGTTGAGTTAAAGCTACAGGTTGAGCTAACAGCTTCCAGAATTGCCTGGTCAAATGTCCTCCAAGGGTCTGGACTGACATTTCTTCCCTTAAATGGTATCTGGTGACCCTCACCAAGGTAACCTGAGAAGACTGGGTGGGGCTAGGATACCCACATCTATGGTGTCAGATTTGGGGGAACAGCCTCCAGGATTATGTACTGTGGGCACTTCTCAGATAGAACATTAACATTTGGGAACTTGGAGTTAACAGCTCCTGAGGGGCAGGGATGTGTCCAGGGCCTAGCAAGGATGTGGCTTGATAGCATTTGTGGAACTTGAATGAAGAATAACTGGACCCTCAATCCTCCACACCTCGTGCCTCTCTACTGCTCCACCTGAGTGAAGCTGTCTGCCTTGCCATGCCCTCTCCCATGACTTCCCTTGCAGAACACTTCTACTGCCAAAGGACTGCGTTCTGACAGCAAGAAGAATCTCAGTCCCTAAGCAGGCTTTCAAGCTAGATATTAGAGCTGGGTGTGGTGGCTTGTGATCACATGCTTGTGATCCCAGCCCACAGGAGAATGAGGAAGGAGGACAGAGAGTTTAAAGCTAGCCTGGGATATATAGTGAGACCCTGCCAAAAGAATGAAAGGGAGGAGAGGGGAGAAGGAAGGCAGAGAAAAGGAAAGGAAAAAGATACGGTGCTGACTTCTGAATAAAGTACCTTAGAAAAGCACCTACACTGCGTGGAGGACTGTGAAATCTCTTTCTCTGATTAGTATTTTTTTTCTTTTTAGTTTTATCCTTTTTTTGGTATTTTTGAGACAGGGTCTCCCTTTTAGTACCAGCTGTCCTGGAGCTCGTTCTGTAGACCAGGCTGTTCTTGAACCCACAGAGATCCACCTACCTCTGCCTCCCCAGTGCTGGGATTAAAGCCTGCGCCACCACACCTGGCATTATTTATTATTATTTTTTTAATTAAAAAAAATTTTTTTTCTTATTTATTTCTGTATGTGTATCAATGTACTGTCTGCATGTAGGTTTGTGCACCTGTGTTGTGCAATGCCGTGGAAGTCAGAAGAGGGCGTCGATTCCCCTGGAACTGGAGTTCTCCTGGAATTGGAGTTTCGGACGGTTCTTGGCCGCCATGTGGGTGCTGGGGATCGAACCCGGGTCCTCTGCAAGAGCAGTCGGTGCTCTTAACCGCTAGGCCATCTCTCCAGCCCTATTTATTATTTTTTATGTGTATGAATGTACTGTCTGCATGCTGGTTGGTACACCAGTGTCATGCAATGCCGCACAGTTCAGAAGAGGGTGTCAGATTCCCCCGGAACTGGAGTTAAAGATGGTTCTTAGCCCCCATGTGGGTGCTGGGAATTGAACCCGGGTCCTCTGCAAGAGCACTGGGTGCTCTTAACTGCTGAGCCATCTCTCCAGCCCCTCTCTGATCAGTTTTAAACACAAAAGGGGTTTCTTTATCAGAGCAAAACAACCAGATACCAAATAATAAGGCAGGGAATCCCTGAATGCTGTTATGCACATATTATGGAATATCCAAGGATTGAGAGAAAAAAGATGCAAAACTCTATATACTAGAGGTAGGGGGTGGGGAGATGGCTCAGGGGGTGGAAAGTGCTTGCTGCCAAACATGACCTGAGTTCAGGAGAGAACCACCTCCTGCAAGTTGTCCTCTGACCACCACACCAGTGCTGTGGCATGAAATAAATACACACACACAAATAATAAATAAAAAATTTAAGAAAACTGGGGTTGAAGAAATGGCACAGCAGTTAAGAGCACTGGAGGCTCTTACAGAGGACCTGTGTTTGGTTCTCAGCACCTATATGGCAGCTAACAACCGCCTGTGATGCTAGTTCCAAGAGATCTGACGCCCACTTCTGACCTCCACAGGCATTGCCCAACACATGTACACTTACATACATGCCAGCAAAACATACACACAAAAATAAATAAAATAAAAAAAAAACTGTAAACTAGAGAGATGATTGTTACATAGTAAAAATCTGGACTGTAAGCAGCCATCTTGGATCATAGGGTGGAAACCATGCCAAGGGTAGGAAACACACACACACACACACACACACACACACACACACCCCTTATAAGTGGGGCTGGGGCAATGGCTCAGTCGGAAAAGTGGTTGCTAGCCAGCCATGAGGACCTGAGTTTGATCCCCAGTTAGGAGTGGTGGCACATGCTTGTAGTCTCAGCATGGGGAAGGTACAGATAGGTGGGTCCTGGGGCTTTGCTGGCCAGGAGGCTTAGCCTAACTGGCAATTGCCATGTCCAGTGAGGCAGCCTCGCTCAGAAAAATAAGGCGAATGGTTCCTGAGGAATGATACCTGAGGCTGACCTTCATAAGCATGTGTTCAGGCATGTGTGCTTGCACCTTTATACACATACATCTATCTGTGTATGAACAAGCAGAATACCTATCCACAAAAATAAATGAAAAAAAAACCTTTATAAGTTGGGCATGATGGCACACACTTGTAATTCTAGCACTTGGGAAGACAAAGGTGGGAGGATTGAGAGTTTGAGGTCAATCTGAGCTACATAATGAGACCTTGTTACAAAGAAACAAAAACAGATGCTCTGAAAGCATGTGGAAAAATCACTTAGAAGTTGCACAGAAGTAAACAAGGGCGCCAGAAGTTGTTCAAAATACTGTTACGAGAAAAAGATTCTACAATCATGATTCTTTTCTAAAGGAGTCTTTGCAGGCCGCGTGGAGCCCAGTGGGTTCTAAGGACCAAACTCTAGTCCTCTGCAAGAGCAGTAAGTGCTCTAATTGCTGGGCCATTTGGCCTCATTATTCCTTAAAAAAATTTTTTTTTTAATCTTTTTGATACAGGATCTCCCTGTAGCTCCAGCTGTCCTGGAACTCACTCTGTAGACCAGGCTGGCCTTGAACTCACAGAGATCCACCTGCCTCTCCCTCCTGAGGGCTGGGATTAAAGGCATGCTGGATTTTCTGTGTATAAGTGAATTGCCTGCATGTATATAAGTGCATCATGTTGTACAATGTTTACTATAGAGGTCAGAAGAGGGTGTCAGATCCTATGGAACTGGGGTCATGGACAGTTGTTAGCCACTATGTGAGTACTGGGAACTAAACCCAGGTCATCTGCAAGAGCAGCCAGTCTCTCTAGCCCTCCCCTTTTATATTTTTGAGACAGGGTCTCACCATGTAGCCCTGGCTGGCCTGAAAGTTGCTATGTAGACAAGGCTAGCTTTGAACTCATGAAAAGCCACCTGCCTCTGCCTCCTAAGTGCTGGGATTAAAGCCATGCCAGGTTCATGATTTCTTTTTTGAAATAAAAAGGCAGCTGGGCATGGTGGTGCATGCCTTTAATCCTGGCACTCAGGAGGCAGAGGCAGGCGGATCTTTGTGAGTTCAAGGCCAGCCTGGTCTACAGAGCGAGTTTCAGGACAGCTGGGACTACAGGGAGACCCTGTCTCGAAAAGACCAAAAAATAAATAAATATTAAAAATGAAATAAAAAGGCATGGTATAAATATATGCTAGAAATGTTTTATTTAGAGAAATTTTAATGATACAGAAAAGAATGTTACAAACAATAATAAACACACATTCCTCACTGCCCCAAAAGGAAACTATTAATATTTTGTTATATTTAATTATAGTTTATACTTTAAAAAATATTTTTATTGAAGTTTCGTGTATTTCATACATTTCTCAGCCCAATTTAGACTCATTCCTCTTTCTATTCCGCCAACCCCACCCGAGTTCATGCATTCTGCAGTGTGTATTTTAAAGAAATAAGGAGAATCTATTTCTGAAGGTATATTAAAATACATTGAAACTGTTTCAGTTAGAGAGACCTGTCTGGTGGGCACAGGCCAGGATGGTGCTCTTGGCTAGGTACCATAAGCCATGATCAGGGGCTTTTTGACTCCAGTCCACCTTTAGCTAGAGGCTTGGCTCTAAGTGACTATTTCCAGGATGGAGGCAGCCTGGGGGCCAGGACTCCAGCTTAGCCTGGTGTTTCCTTTGGAACCTCAGGGGCTGGCTTGGAGAAGCAGGGAGCAGCGGGTACTTCCCTCTTGAGGTCAGCCGGTGCCCAACTAGTGTTTATTCACAGGGTGGGGCCTGTGCCTCCGGCTCTGAGCCCTTTACTCTCAGAGGAACTGATGCAGGGCAGGCCACAAGCAAAGGATGGTGCAACCACTGTCTCCTGCAGGCCCAGAGGCCACAGTGGGGCGAGGGAGGTTCTGGGAAAGAGGGCCCTCCCCAGATAGGTGGTCAAATGGCCAGGGAAAGAAGAAAAAAGGGGAGGCGGAAGCCGTCAGCTTTATGCATGGGATGCCACTGGATCGATGAGGCACCTGCTCATCGAATGGCCATTGGATCCATGAGGAAACTGAGTCTTAGACGGAAAATTGAGGGCACTTGCCTATGGCTTTATGGCTCTAGTCATCCAGGCTTAGATCGACCCTGACTCCAGGGCTGATATTCCTGACATTATGTTAGGCAGCATTTCTAGGAGGTGGGGTCTGTAATGAGACCCTCCTGGTGCCCGTGCTTAGTTGGTGAGAGTCCACGAGGGTGTCTGTCCCTTGCCTTGTGCTGAAGGCTCAGAGGGGGTTAAGAAGGTCTGGATTGAGGTTGAGAGTCCCCTGGTGTCCCCCCATCCTGAGTTTTCAGAGAACAGGGGTTCCAGGGTCAACAACCTGCTCTCCAGAATAGAGTAATTCCTGAGGAGGAATGAGAGGCAGCCACATAGTTGGGCTCACTTGGCCTGACAAACTCACAGCCCCTACTGTCCTTCCCTGTGGCCATGTTTTCAAAGGGAGCCATGACAGGGGCTAATTGCCTCGTGAATCACCCTTTTCAAGACTGTCCCTGCTTCTAACATCCACCATGTATCCAAGGCCTTGCTGAGGCAGACTGGCTCTGAGAGTGATCCATTGGGCCTCGCCTTCTTCAAACATCAGCACCTATGGCCACTCTACACCAGGGTCGCAGGCAGAGAGTCATATTAAGTCCTCCAGTGAGGCCTGGCTTGAGTCTTCTATTAGATAAAATTGGCCATTCTGGTTGTATGTACTTAAGCAGGTTCCTTAACATCTCTAAGGCTCGATGGCCTTAAAATTTTTTTTTTCTTGGTTGTAGTGGCCCATGCCTCTAATTCCAGCACTCTCAGAGGCTGAGGTAGATAGATCTCTGTGACATCAAGTCCAGCTTGGTATATATATAGTGAATTCCAAGCCAGCTGGGCCTCAAGGAAACCTTGTCTCAAAAAAAAAAAACCCAAGAAAAGTATTTATTAATTTATCTATTTGTTTATTTATATTTTATGTGTATGAGTGTTTGCTTGTGGGTATGCATACCACATGCATGCAATGCCCTTTTAGGCCTGAAGAGGGCATTATGTCCCCTATAACTGGAGTTACAGACAGTTGTTGGCCATCATGTGGGTGCTAGAAACTGAACCTGGGTCCTCTATGAGTGTGCTTAACTGCTGAGCCATCTCTCTAGTCACTGCAGGCTCAATGCCTTTATAAGACAGGGATGGCGCTGGTGTCAACGAAGGCAATACGTCTCTTCTGGTGATTGGAGGGTTAAACATTATGAGTCCAAAGTGACCACATGCTTCGCAGACACTAGACAGAGAGCAAGCATAAGGGAGGAGCCCCTGAGGCTGGTGACACTCTCCTGAACCCCAGCCCTGTACCCTGCTTCAGATCCAGCCTCATGTGGCAGGGGAGCCTTAAAGCCTCCATCATCTTCTGGGGGTGCCGAGCACCACCGCCCTCCATGAGAATGTGGTAGCTGATGTTGAGCAACAAGAGGCAGAGAATGATTGAGGAATGAGGGACTGTAGCTAAGTCTGAGTTAAACAAATAAATAGATACATTAATAAATACTTTTCTTTTCTTTTTTTTTTTTTTTTTTTGAGACAGGGTTTCCCTGAGGCCCAGCTGGCCTGGAATTCACTATATATAAACCAAGCTGGACTTGATCTCACAGAGCTCTATCTACCTCAGCCTCTGATGACCACATACTGGGTTCCCTGTCCTCCCTTCTCACAGATAGGCTATTGAGCCTTATGTTGTCCAGGGTATCATCATCATCATCATCATCATCATCGACAACTGCTGGTTTCATTGACTGAGTACTTACTGGGTGCCAGGCAATGTTCCAAGTGTTGCCTTACGTCACCATCATGGCAATTTTGTGAGGCGATGCCTTATTCTCCTCATGGTTCAATGCAGACCCTGAAATACTGAGAGGTCAGGTGACTTACTGAAGTCACACAGAGATTCTTTCTGGGAGAAAGTTAGTGACAGTGAATCCCAATGCACAGGAAGGTATCTCAGACTCAGACTGAGGCCTGGTGTGTGGGATATACTGGCGTCCCGCACCCCTAGCATGGTCACCTGAGCTGGCACCCATAGGGTACAGTGGTGGCCTGGTTGAAGAATAGAGTTTCTGGCGTTCCTCAACATACAGAACGGTACTGTCATTTTGGCCGGTAGACTGCCCAGCTAGAGTAAGAAACAAGTCTCCTGAGCATCTCCTTCTAGCCTGGGTCAGGCAGGGTCCAATCAGAGGACCAGAGTCCAGGTTTAATAGAAGGAATGGTTGGAAAGTCGATAGGAAATGAAGGCATGCAAGGCATGGGCAGGCAGTCCTGAGGGCAGTACCCTTCAAGCTGGGAAAAACAAGGCAAGAGGTGGCGGTGTAGTCCAGTGGTTGGGGCTGTCACAAAGAGGACTCGGCATTGCCAGAGATGCCGGGACTAGGAACAATACTCAGACTTCTCTTCTTCCTACCCCCTTCTTCCTCTACCACCTCCCACAGGGTAATTCTAGTTGGAAACTAGTGGACAGGGAGCTCTGAGGCATCGTACTTCCCCCCCTAAGATGTTGAGCAGGAAAGGCAAGGGGAAGATATGATCAGCAAAGTAAGGGACTAGGACCCAGACTTCTTTTAGGTCACCTCCTGCTCCCATGGCCGCCACCATCTGCTGTAGGTTTCCTCTTGAGCAGGGAGCAGGTGGGCAGATTCTCACTGTCCATGACCATACTTCTCCACATCTGTCTGCCCCTGGGCTGTGCCTCTGTCTTCTGGCCTCCTGCCTGCAGCCCCATCCTCAGGCTGGGAGCCATTTCCAGGCTCAACAGTGTCCAGAGGAAGAGAGAGACGAGCAGTCCAAGGAGGGCACTCACAAACACAAGAACACTCTTCCTAGAAACTCCCATCTAACTTTCCTTCTATCTACTGGTCCTAACTAGGTCACACACTCAGTTTTGAACCCATTACTAAGAGTTGGGAGGGTCAGGTGAGAGAGAGGCTTGGCTGTCCTCCACACTGGGCTTCCTCCTAGTCAGGGAGAAGAAGAGGGAAAGGATTAGGGAAGCACTTCACATTCCTTTTGAAGTCATAGCTTAGAAATGGTATAATCCTTTTGGCTCTATTCATGACAGGTTAGACCCATGGATGCATCAAACTTCGAGGGAGACTGGGAAATGTAGTCTTCGGCAAGGCATCCATTTATCTGATCAGTCAAAAGTCAGTTCTAGCAGCCAGGTATGGTGACACAGGCCTTTAATCCCAGCTTTCAAGAGGCAAAGGCAGGAGGATCTCTATGAGTTCCAGGCCAGCTGTGGCTACATAGTAAGACCTTATCTCAAAAACAAACACACCCAAGTCATTTGTAGTCCTAAAGAAGGAGAAAGTAGATGTTTGTGGACCAGGGGTGTCTTTGATGCACATTGATTGACTTGGGCCTAAGTTTCTGAATCTTTTTTTTTTTTTTTGAGACAGGGTCTCCCTATAGCCTCAGATGGCCTGGAACTCATTCTGTAGACCAGGCTGGCCTTGAACTCACAGATCCATCTGCCTCTGCCTCCTGAGTGTTAGGATTAAAGGGTGCACCACCAGCCCGGCCTGAAGACAGTTCTTAGCTGCCATGTGGGTGCTGGGAATCTAACCCGGGTCCTCTGCAAGAACAGTTGACGCTCTAAACCATGGGTCCTCTGCAAGAACAGTTGGCGCTCTAAACCACTGAGCCATATCTCCAGCCCCTCTCTAAATCAATTATTGGTAAGGATAGTGGATCCACCCTTGAGTTGTATGAGGGGTCAATTTCTATTGAGGTTCATGGACCCACTTGTTATGAAAGCTTTCCTGGGGCTGGAGAGATAGCCTAGCGGTTAAGAGCGCCGACTGCTCTTACAGAGGACCCGGGTTCGATCTCCAGCACCCACATGGTGGCTGAGAACCGTCTTTAACTCCAGTTCCAGGGGAATCTGATGCCTGACCTCCTCGGCATTGCATGAAACGGGTGCACAAACCTACATGAAGACAGTACATTCATACACATACAAGAATAAATAAAAAAAAAATTAAAAAAAGCTTTCCTGGTACTTGAAATCATACACTGTGATTTGCATTTCCATGGCTTCTCTCAGGAAGTTGGAAGGGGAGAGCGGATGCTGGAGAGTCAACCAGTACGGTCTACTTTGTTACCTGCCTGTGAGGTCCTCAGACTCTGGAGGAAGTGGCAGATTTGAGCAGATCATTATGAGCCATGAAAACAGATGGAAAAATTAGGAGATCTCTTAGAAGAGAGAAGAATTTCAAGAGTTCATTTTATTTGAATCTTAATTGATATGTGGGAGCTTCACAAATGGTTTTAGTTGGGAGGACAAAGAGAATAGAAAAATGGGGAGGTGTGGAGGCCCACAGGGTGTGGCTACTGGTCTAGTGTGGCTGGGGAGTAGGAAGCTGGGAGGTTTGTTGGGATTGGCCAATGAAGGGCACCTGAAGGCCACGGGAAAGAGGTAAACGGTGCGGCAGTCCTCTGAAAGCCACAGAGGGTGATTTGATGGGATCTATGTCTTTGTCTTTCTCCGAGGTAGGAACTAAAGGGTGACTCGTTAGGAAGCTATTTTGCAAATTTGGGTGAGTAATAAAGACAGCCTGCATCACATCAGGGTTTTGGTGGTGGGAACCGAGGCCAGACAGTCTGCAGAGAGACAGCTTCCTGGTAGAATGACACAATTTGGGAACTGGTGGACTGAGAGGGTTGAGTGAGGACGAGGGGGTGGTGGTTGAAAGATGGTTAAATATGATCCTGAGTTTACATGTCTGTGCTAGGAACGCAGAAAAAGGAGTACAGGAAATGCAAGTTTGGAAGGATGGGAGAAGATGCCTTCCCCCGTCCCCAGCCTGGTCCACAACAGACGTCTTTCGGTTCCTTAAATACACAGCACTTACTTCAAGACATCTCAACACTAGATTCTTGCTCTGCAGAACTCCCTCTTCCTCAGATTCCTAGTTGGCTAAGTCCTCATGTTCTCCAAGAGCCTCTTCTGACTCCCATAATCTGGGTCAGAACCCGCTCCTAGATTCTTGTCTTTCCAGATCTGTCACTGAAAGTTGTTCAAAGCCTGCAGTCTCAACAAGACAGTCACTTTCCTGAGGGCAGGAGTCATGCCCGCCTTGTTTCCTGCTGTGGACAGTGCCTGACATGCAGTAGGCACTTATACTGGGTTTGGGGCACCCACAGTTGTCCATGAAAATAAGAGTTAGCCCAAGCCGGGCGTGGTGGCACACGCTTTTAATCCTAGCACTTGGGAGGCAGAGGCAGGCGGATCTTTGTGAGTTCAAGGCCAGCCTGGTCTACAGAGTGAGTTCCAGGACAGCTGGGACTACAGGGAGACCCTGTCTCGAAAAGACCAAAAAAAAGAAAATAAGAGTTAGCCCAATAGTTTAGATCTTCGCCCATTCAGATATGATGAGAGATAACAGGGCTACCACTGACTGGGATGGGTGATGTGGTCCTTCTTTGGCTGAAGCACTCTAGATGAGTGGTTTTGAACAGGGGGTGCTTTGTCCATCTGGGGACATTTTGTCATGACTGTGCATGCTCCTGGCATAAAGGAAGTAGAGGCCAAGGACACTACTAAGTGACCTTCAAGCCATAGCTAAGCTTCCCACAACGAAGAATTACCCGGGGCCAACATGTCAGTGTGTTGAAGCTGAGAAGCTGGGCTGGAGAGACAGGCGAGCCAGCTGGCACAGCCAAGTTCCAATGTGGCCTACTGGCTGCGATGGCCCAAGTGAGTAAGAGCAGAAGCAGTGGCTGTCACAAGAAATATGGACTTGTGATGTGGAGCCAGGAACCACCTTGGACTGGGCCTCTGTTAAAGGGCCCAACACCTTAGGCGGTTTCCCCTTAACTGAACTCCCGGCCCTCAGCCCAGCCGGCCCAGCCTGGCTCTCGCTTCCCTCTGACTCACCCCATTTGGGTTTCTCCCACTCTTTAGTGGAAGGGCACCATTCTCTTCCCACCCCATCTGCCTTGCTGATTATTTTCAGCTTGGCTTGCAGAGGTGCAACGCTGCAATTACTCCCCAACCTCAATGGCTCCTTCTGAAAATAACATTTGGGTCGAAGAAAACCTCAGTCTGGTGGGCTGGATTTTATACGAAACAGTTAAAGCATGGGTGTGGGCAAGGGGGTGGGGATGGCGACAAGGGAGTGGTACAGTGGTACAATTAAGAGAAGAATCTGGAAGAAAAGGAAAGAGAAGGCGGTGAAGAGAGAGAAGGGGTGGTGGTAGTAAGGGGTATTGTAGAGCGCAAGTAGACATCCTGGGCAGGGGTCCTCGGTCTTCTAAAAGTTGGATGCCAAGTCTTCATATATGCCTCTAATTGAAGGTTCTGTTTGCTATAATAACCTACCCCTTCCCTGATCTCTGAGGCCTGAGAAATCCATGTTTGCCTGAGGCCAGAAGAATTAAGTCTATGGGAATACCAATCTTTATCCAAGCAAGTGACCAAATTTTCCAACCCCAAAATAGGAGACACATGGCTGACATAGGATTTTTGTTCTCTTTCCAGAAGAGAATGGCATTCTGGGACATGTAGTTTCCAGACCAATAACTGGAATTTCTAAGGGGTTCAGTGGTCAATAGAGGAGAGCAGAGAAATTTATCAGAATAGGCATTCTGGGGCTGGGAGTAGGTAAAGTGTTTGTTGTACAGGAACAAGGACCCAGCACACTCATAAAATGATGGGCCTAGTAGTATGGATCTATCACCCCAGTACTAGGGAGTAGAAACGGGCAGATCCTAGGGGTGTCTTGGTCAGCCAGTCTAGTGAAATGACAAATTCCTGTGGGGGCTGGAGAGATGGCTCAGAGGTCAGGAACACTTGTTCTTCCAGAGGACCTGGGTTTGATTCCTAGCACCTACATAGCAGCTAACAATCACTTGTAACTCAGTTGCAGGGTGTCTGATACTTTAATGGCCTCTGTGGGGTGCTGCGCACACAGTGCACTTACATCCATGCCTGGCAAAACACTCATATACAGAAAATAAAAAGAATAGTTTTTCAAAAGTGGAGAGCAATTAAGCAATTGAAGAAGACATCTCATATCAACCTCTGACCTCCACATGTGTCCAGGTACCTGAACACACATGCATGCACACATGCAATTCCAGGTACCTGAACACACATGCATGCACGCATACAATTCCAGGTACCTGAACACACATGCATGCACACATACAATTTTTGTGGAAATCATAGACTTATGGGTTACTTTGGTTCAAAGAAGAAAATGAAACATCAAAAATAGAAACTTTGTCCCAGCCTTTGCCAAGGGGAGAGAGAGAGGCATGTAGGAATGAGAGAGCGACCTGGAAGTACTTTACAGATTTCAAAGGAGGCAAGAAGTGGGAAGAGGCTTTTATTTTTTATTTTTATTTTTTATTAATTTTATTTAGTTCTGTATGTGTGTGAATGTACTGCCTGCATGCAAGTCTGTGCACCCGTGTCGTGCAATGCCGCGGAGGTCAGAAGAGGGTCTCGGATTCCCCTGGAGCTGGAGTTCTCCTGGAATTGGAGTTTCAGACGGCTCTCGGCCGCCATGTGGGTGCTGGGGATCGTCTGACCATTTTCTGCCTAAGAGGTATTATTTTTAATTGTGGAAAGATATCAGGTTTTCTCAAAATGTTCTGTACATCAATTGAATTTCTCATATTTTTTTCCTTCTTTCAGTCAATATGGTGCATCCTATTTATTGAGTCTTGTAATCCAGTGATAAATATCATTTGTTCAGGGAGTATGATCAGTTTAAGGTATTACATTGCACTTGCTAATATGTCATTGAGGACTTTTACATCTATGTCCATTACAAATATTGGCTTATTGTTTTCCTTTCTTTTTGTGTCCTTTTCTGGCATTTTATCAGTGTAGCACTGGCCTTTAACAATTAGGTGGGAGGGGGCTGAAGAGATGGTTCAGTAGCTAAGAGCATTTACTGCTTAGCCGAAGAACCTAGACTTAGTTCGCAGCATTCACATGACAGCTAATAACTATCCATAGCTCCAGTTCCCAGAGATCAAATGCCCTCTTCTGGCCAGTATGAGCATTACACACACATGGTGCATTTACATACATGCAGGCAAAGCACTCATCACATATAAAAATTTTAGGAACCCTTCCATCCAACTCAGTTTTGGAGAGAAAAATATGATAATGGATTCTTTAAATGTTTGATAGAATTCAGAGTAGAAGCTACTGGATTCGAGTTCGTGGAGCTCGTATTTTGATAGTAGACTTTTGCTTACTGATTCAATCTTACGAATGGAATGTTCTGATTTTTCTTTATTTTATGATTCAGATTTTGTAAGCTCTAGTTTTCTAGGAATTTATCCATCACTCTTCCTTCAGTCATCCATAATTGGTCTGCAGTTTCCATTGGTGCTCCCTGTGATCATTTATCAGTCTGTAGTGTAACCTGTAATTCCTTGTTTTAGCTTCCTTTCATTTATTATTTTATAACATTGAGTTTTCTCTTTTGTCTTAGTTTACTGAAAGACTTGTCTTTTTGTTAATCCCCACAAACTGAAGTTTTCTCAGTATTGCTGCTCTTTATTATTTTTCTTGTATATATTTTGCTTATTTCTGCTCTAATCATTATTATTCTTTTCACTCATTTGCTCTTAGTTTGTTCTTTACCAGCCTCCTCATCAGTACTGTGATAAGTCATTTTGTAATTTTCCTTTTTCACATATATATATATATATATATAATATATATATATTATTCAGAAGTTTATTCTTAGAAGTTTTTGGCTCTAGTCCCTAAGGTTTGATATATTGTATTTCCAATTTTCAATTTACTTGAATCTTTAAAATTTCTTCAGTGACGGTTGGTTATATAGGAGTTTGCCATTGAATTTTCATATATTTGTGAATTTCCCAGTTTTCTTTTCATCTTTGATTTCTACTTTTCAACAATTACTTTTGGGACTGATTCTTTCAGATTTCAGACTTCTTAAATTTATGAATACTTTGTTTTCACCCAATATATGATGCATTGTAAAGAATGTTCTCTGTGTGGTTGAAATGGATGTATATTCTGTCAGTTTTGGCAAGAGTGTTCTGTAAATATTTGTTAGGTCTCCCTGTATGTGTGCAGTGTTTTCTTACTGATTTTCTATCTGGAAGATCTGTATATTGTTCAAGCTGAGAATACATTGCTCTACTGTCCACACTGTTCTGGATTTACTGCTATTGACTAAATGTTTAGATGCTGTGATGTTGGGCCATATAAAATTGTTATATCTTCCATATTTATTCATGTATTATTGTGCAAAGAATTTCTTTCATATAGAATATCATCGTCCATGTGTACTTTTAGTCTATCTTCAAACCTGGTTAGTTGTGTTATTTATTGACTGATTGATTGTAATTTTTACAGAGCTAGGGATCAATAATACCTGCCACATTGGAGGCAAACAATCAATTACTAAGTCACATCCCCAAAAGCAAAATGACTGTTTTCTATGCAACAAACTATTGGACCCTAGTTGGGGGGGGTTAGACATGGCTCACTAGATATCCTTGATTGACCTGGAACTTGCTCTGTAGACAAGGCTTGCTTCAAATTCACAAAGATCTACCTATGTCTGCCTCCAGAGTGCTGGAAGGATTAAAGGTGTATAACACCATGCCCTCTAGGGTATTAGTTTTTTGTTTTAAGTCTATTTAGTCCCTTTATTTTGATTGAAGAATTTCAGCTTTATACATTTATTAATAATAAAACCAGTACTACTGCCACTTTGTTGACTGCTTTCTGGCTACTTTGTAGATCCTTTGTTTCTTCCTCTCTTGGTATCATCCTTTGTACTTGATAAATGTCTATGGTGGTTTGTTCTGATTCTTTTGTTTTAGCTTTTGTGTCTACCTACCCTGGGCTTTGCTTTGTTTACTGTAAAGCTTACATACTCAAAAAAAAATCTTATATTTGTAACAATATAGTTTACATTGAGATAGATAGATAGATAGATAGATAGATGATAGATCATTTTAATTGTATACAAAATCACTGATTCTCACACATCTAATTCATGGGGCTGGGTGGGGTGGGGTGGTGAGACAGGGTCTTTCTGTAGCCCCAGCTGACCTGAAACTTGCTCTATAGACCAGGTTAACATAGTTCTCACAGAGATACACTTGCCTCTGCCTCCCTAGTGCTATTAAAGGGCTATGCCACCATGTCTAGCCATAACATCTTTTTGATGTCAGCATGCTCATTATAATTGGTAGTTATTAAATTTCTTAATTACCAGAGTACAGAGAGTACAGGTACATGGAAATATTGATATTGATGGTATCTATTAGAACTTCATTTCCCTGGAAATCATTTCTAAATAAATTATCATGTTTTGCAACTCACGACTCCTTAAAATCCCTTAACATTCTAGCTATTTTAGGAATGATTAACAACTTTTGTGATGTTCACCACCGCTTCATACACATCTTCACCCTGCACACTTAGTAGGACGCTTTGTGATAGGCTTTAAAATAGTTTGATTAAAATTGGGACATCCATACTCATTATCTTCAGCATTTCACTGGCTGTATTTATAAATATGGCTGAGTTAGCCTGTCTATCTTCAAAGGTTATTCTGTGTCTCTCTGTGAATAGAAAGCCAAGGACCCTATGTAAGTCCTACTTTTCCAATTTTAAGAAATCAGCTGTAGCTATCCATCTAATTAAAATAATACTTACAGGGCTGGAGAGATGGCTCCACATTGCCACTCTTGCAGACGAATGGGCTTCCAGTTCCCAGTACCAACATGGCAGCACCCTCTTCTGGCTATTGCAGGTTTGCACACCTAGGTGTGCACTTAAATACATGCAGACAAAACTCTCTCACACATAAACTATCATAGGTCAGAAAATATTTATAAAAGCACTGAGCAGGTGATATGTGTATTATATTTATTATATTATAAATTATTATTATTATTTATATAATTAAATTAATGAAAATACTATATTTTGATACTTTTATACTTTCTAAAGATGTACAGAATACAGAAGAGAATGTATTATTATAAGTTTGCAGTTAAATATAGGAATTTGAACTAAAAAATCAAGACATTTGAGATGGTGATTGTAATCTAACATTCTAATTTTAACTTCTGATAAATCAGATATTAATATGAAAAGGAAAAAAATAAAACTGATCCACTTATCAAATTTATTGTGTTCCTAGAAAATAAAACTGGTTAAATAAATGACAGCTTGTTTGAACTTGAAACCTTTAAATTTTGTTTCCTCTCATCGAAATAAATGATACTCAAAACAGAGATTATTTAAAAACTGGTATTTCAAATAGAAAAGATGCCTGCTATTTCTTTATATTCGTATTCATACTTTAATGTGATAGAATGAATATAAAGGCAGGAATTTCCTTTGAATTCATGCTTTAAAGGAACAATTCCCCTGGAACTGGAGTTCTCCTGGAATTGGAGTTTCAGACGGCTCTCGGCCGCCATGTGGGTGCTGGGGATCGAACCCGGGTCCTCTGTAAGAGCAGTCGGCGCTCTTAACCGCTAGGCCATCTCTCCAGCCCCGGGAAGAGGCTTTATGAGGTGAAGTTTGGAAAAAGAAGCAGGAAAGAGTTCCATATATTTGTTAAAAGCTTATTTCTGAAGTTTAATTCCAGATGGTTCTAAATCCCTGGGTATGACTTCCAACAGTAACTTAGTCTCTCTGGGCCACCATGTCCTCACTTGCTAAGGTGGAAGTAGGGATGGGGCCTGCTTCCTGTGGCTCCCAGAATAGCCGAAGGTGAAGTGTATGTTTGACACACATTCAATAGCTACTGTTCAGTACTGTAGTAGGGGGAGTGTTGGAGAACTGGGACTGACTGACAGGGTCTGTCCTGAGAGATTCCAGAGCACATCCTTGTCATTTCAGTGTCTTTGTGTCACCAACCATATGTCCATGAGGACTTTTCCCCACTGGCTTCCTTGAGCAATGGTACCCTGGGGATGACACTCAGACAGGCCAGAGGGTCCTTATGGGTTTGGTGGGGATGTGTCCATCTCTCCAGGACTGGGAAAGAAAGGCCTTCCCTCTCTTCAGGGCTCACCTTACTCACTGGCGCAGCTTGAGTTGAATGGGTGCCTTCCTCCTGTGAGGCTCTGGAGCCACAATGGCAAGTGAGACACAGGCTGTATGCTCACCAAGCTTTTCTGCTACTGGGGAAGCAGTGTCACAGTCCATGCAAGTACCCAAAGCCAGACACCCCCCACCCCTTAGAGGGAAAGAAGCCCCACCTAGATACAGACTTCTAAGCTAGGAAATGTGTCCTGAGCTGGCCGGATCAAAAGCACGGGAAGAAACTATTATTATTGCACCCATTCTGCGGATAAGGCAATAAAAGGCTCAAGTTATGTAGTTAATAGCTCAACTGACATATGGATGCTGTCTGATATGGTCCCCTCCTACGCCTGTACTCCCTGTTGCTAAGGTCCTGGAGGCTTCATCCAGATCCTGGTATTTGAGCTTGCCGGGCGTGGTGGCACAGGCCTTTAATCCTAGCACTCGGAGGCAGAGGCAGGCAGATCTTTGTGAGTACAAGGCCAGCCTGGTCTACAGAGTGAGTTCCAGGACAGCCAGGACTACAAGGGAGACCCTGTCTCGAAAAGACAAAAAAAAAAAAAAAGGAAGAGTT
>VZQC01015026.1:1235670-1308176 GCA_009823505.1 Rhizomys pruinosus | reverse complement strand
AAAAAAAAAAAAAAAAAAAAAAAAAAAAAAGAAAGAAAAAGAGCCAGGAGTTGGAGAATTCTCGGGTCCTCCCTGCAAAGAGAGGGCTCTGTACACTCAGGCAGGTTGTTTAACTTCTCTCTTGCCTCCCTTTTCTTCTCTGTAAAGATGTAGACAACATCCATTTCCTACAGTGCCAGGAGGCATTAGAATATGACCAATGCTTAGAAGAGCCATTAAGAGCACTGACTGCTCTAGCAGAGGACCGGGGTTCGATTCCCAGCACCCACGAGGTGGCTAAGAACCATTTTAGGCAGGGCATGGTGGTGTATGCCTTTAATCCCAGCACTCAGGAAGCAGAGGCAGGCGGATCTCTGAGAGTTCAAGGCCAGCCTGGTCTACATATCCAGCTCCAGGCCAGCTGGGAGTAAAGGGAGACCTTGACTCAAAAAGGCAAAACAAAACAAAACAAAACAAAAAAGTAATGGAAACACTGACGATAACTCAATACAGTGGCTATTATCCAGCCCCCGACCCCATGTGATGTGGTAGGTGAGTCAATTTTAACATTTTTTTATTTGAATAGTTCTGAGTTTATTTTCAGGCTGTGGTTTTGCTAATGTTATTGCTTAGGGCAAGAAGACATAAAAAAGGGAAAGGATTTAAAGTTAATTTGGGGGGCTGGAAAGATGGCTCAGTGCTTAAGAGCACTGTCTGCTCTTGCAGAGGACCCAGGTTGGATTCCCAGCACCCTCGTGGCAGCTAAGAACCGTCTTTAACTCCAGTTCCAGGGGAATCTGATGCCCTCTTCTGACCTCCACGGCATTGCACGACACCGGTGCACCAACCTGCATGCAGACAGTACACTCATACACATAAAAAATAATTAATTAAAAAATAGTTAATTTGGAGAAACAGTTAATGAAATAAAACAAAAGTCAATTAAAATCTGTAATGCAGGTAGAATGTGGCTATGGGAGAAACTTATGCAGGCGAGACCCGAGTGGCCGAAATTTTTGTGAAACAATCTGTGACATGTTCCCTCCTGCATGTAAAACCTTCCAGGGATAGGGAGGCTGGACTGTGCTAAGGAGCTTTAGACATCGCAGACCCGGAGGCTCAGAAAGGGAGGCCGACTCCCAAAGCCCAGCTCTTCAACTTCGCTCGATTCAGGCCTCTCTGATTTTCTTCCTTTTCTTCTTCTTCTTCTTCTTCTTCTTCTTCTTCTTCTTCTTCTTCTTCTTCTTCTTCTTCTTCTTCTTCTTCTTCTTCTTCTTCTTCTTCTTGGTTTTTTTTTTTTTTTTTTTTGGATCACTGGGTCAATCAGTCAGCCAATGCCTCGGGAGAAGTTTAATTAAGCTCAGATCTCTGGCGCGAGCTGGCAAAGGTTTCCGAGCTGCTGGCCCCGCCCCCAGCCAGCCCCGCCCCTCTCCTGCCCTCCGCACATCTGGAGAAAAGCTTCCCTCTGCTCGGCGGGGCAGGGCTGAGGCCCGCGCATGCGCATCGGCTAGGCACCCGGTGCTCCTCTGCAGGGCTGGACTCCCAGAACAGCTTTGCAAACTGTTGCATCAGACAGCATGCAGCCGGCCAGGGCCGCCAGGGTTTCTAGGAAGATAGCAGGGATTTGCGTTTCTTTGTGGCCACCTGGGAACGCTGGCTGCCCCTCCCTGTGTGTACACGCCAACAACATGATCCCCTGAAATCTCAAGCTTGCGCCTGTGGGAGGGCCTCTGCCACAGATGAAATTCGCTGGCCTCCGTTGCTCCTGTTCCCACCCACGGCCCGCCACAGGCAGGAGCAGCTGAACTGCCTTCGGTTTGCCTTCTTAATTGCGAGGACCCTGAAGGAATGAGCGGGGCTTGATTTCTCTTCCCTGTACAAGAATGCCCCTGAGGAATTTCACACTCTGTGAAAGTGCAAAACTCATTTCCCCAGACAAGCGCTGTAGACGGTTCCCAAAAGGGCTTGGCAAGCTCCCAGCAGGAAAGCTCAGTGGCTTCCAACTCTCTTTACCCCGGCAGTTGAACAGTCAGACCCTGAGTTAGGACCCTGAGCTCTGGCCACCTGAACTTCTCGGAGGGAGGACACAGTCCATCCTAGACAGGTCCTCCTTTTAGGCATGTGGCAAGCTCCTGAGTGATGGACATTTGATGCGTCAGGCAACAGAACGCAATACCACACACATACAGCGTTTTCTAGACTCAAATGGCTTAGTATGTTTCATCAGAAAAACTGACCTGCTTCCACCCCACTATTCCAGTTTCTAGGCCGCTGCCCACCTCCAAGGGAGAAGATACGGTGCTGTATCTAGAAAGGATGGAGCGGTCTTGGGGGCAGAATGTTCAAGAACAGTAAGAGTGGTCTGGGGATGTAACCTAGTGGGAGACTGCTTGCCTAGCATGGACCAGGCCCTGGGTTCCAACTCCAAACACTGGCAAATCAACAAAACAGGGCTAATTAGAAATGTACCTGCTGCTGGGCGTGGTGGTGCATGACTTTAGTCCCAGCACTTGGGAGGCAGAGGCAGGCAGATATCTGTGAGTTCAAGGCCAGCCTGGTCTACAGAGTGTCTTCCAAAAAAAAAAAAAAAAAAAAAAAAAAAAAAAAAGGAAGAAAGAAAGAAAGAAATCTACCTGCTAAAGGAATTTTCAGGGACAATATGAATTTTATCATTCAGTTCTTTTTATTTTTGAATAGGTCAAGAGCAAGATCATTCGATATTAATGGATTTTCCAGAAAGACAAAATCTGGCAGTTTACCTTAAGCATTCTTTAAAAAATATATTTCATTAGTTTATGTGTATGAGTGTTTTGACTACATGTATGTAAGTGTGCCACCTTGGAGGCCAGAAGAAGGCATTGGATTCCCCCTGGACCTGAGTTACAGGTGGTTGTTAGCCACCATGTACCTGCTGGGAACTGAACCTGGGTCCTCTGCAAGAACCCTGAGTACTTTACCACTGAGTCATCTCTCCATCCCTGATTCTGTCTTTTTTAGGGTGTTGGTGGTGAATGTTTATTCTGATTGAATGATCCTGAGAGCTAACACACGCCCACAGTTCTTCCTTTCCCCTTTTTATTGTGAATCATTTGATCCCAAGACTCAATTGAAAAAAATGACCCAAAAGACTGGAGAGTGTTAGCCAGTGTGTCTCAATGGTCACTGTTGTTTAAAGCAGCATTTTTCTGTGAGCAGTGGAGCTTCGTATCACCATGGGATTTTCATTGTTATAGATGCTTCATAAATATGGCCTGAGCTATTTCTGTCTGATTGGTAGTACTCTGTCTGATGAGCTGCAGGAATGACAATTAGAAAAGGATGACTGGCAAGTGTGGGAGCCTAGAACATTCCTGAGTTCTGCTTATGAGGGTGTAGCATCTGGCCTAAACCTGCCAAATTGGTATCAGTGAGGTGGGGACCTGAGGCCTGGGGATATGACCTAGGGAGCTAGCTACTGGAGCTGATTGTGTGTAAGCTGTGTCTGAGCAAAGCTGCCCCTCCCCCCAGCAGGAGATGCAAGTTATTTACTATTGTAGAGCCAGGCAAGAAAGTTAGAGCCATGAACTCATGTTGCGGTCTCCACTGTGTCTCCAGTGTCAGTACTTTGTAGGCTGTCGGTACTTATCTGTGGAGTGAATGGAGTAAATGAGGAAGTACCTCAGAAGAAGAAAGAAACCCACTGCTTTGTAGGAGGCAGCTGGGACGGCCTGAGTTGTCTTGTGTTGGGTGAAGAAGGGACTTCTGGCTTAAAGGCAGGGTAGATAAAGACAGGGCTAGAAAGTGACAAGTCTCATGTGACAGTTCTACCTTGGTTTCTCTGTCTGAAAAAGCTGCCAGCTGAGAATGCTGGAACTGAGAGTCAGTCATTCTGTCATTAGGCATAAGCAAGCCTAATGACGCGATCATTTACCTCGCTGGATTTCCAGAGCAAACTTCTGGAAAAGTGATGGGCCTGAGTGACAGATCCAGGGGGCAGGAAAATCCCCCTGCAGTCAGATGGTCAGAGACACAGGCACATACTAAAAGGATGATTCCATTTCATCATCTGCTGAGCTCCCAGCTAGACACTGTACCACCCCAGACCCAGACAAAGCTCCCGTTCTAAAAGCTTGTGATGTAAATTCCTTGTGGAAAGTCTGTCTTTGAGACACTCAAAGCACCTCATCTAATTCTCATTCCACTTTAAGTCAGGTCCCTCCTTCCTAAGAACCCACTACATTTGAAGTCTCTAGCTGGCCCTCCTTCTGTTTTCGCTACATATGTGCCAATTTAAAGGGCGGGGAGAGCCACATTAATTTTAAAATAAAACACAAACAGTGAAATGAGGCTTGGTTTAAAGTAAAAACCACAGAAGGGATTTTTTCCCTTTTCCTTCCATCTTTTTCAGATTTTCCTAGAACCACCTTTATTTCCTCAGAGCCCAGACATAGAAAGTGAACAGGCCTCTCTGGATGCTCTTCCAAGCTAAAGCAACAGCCTCCAGTCTGTCTATATTTTTCTCTTTTAGACATTTGGGCCCCAAAGGGGGCTCAGAAGGCTAGCCACGCCCCCAACTCCATGGCATAGTATTTCTAAACACTTGTAAGTTTGGGGTTATAGCCTATCTCTTTGGATCAGATGTGTCTGCTTGTGCATTTGGGTTTTGGGAACATGACTTTAAGGGGGTTACTCCTAGACGAAATTCCCGATTCACCATTTATTAGACTTTATCCCTCAGGCCGGAATAATGATCCACATTGTTCAGAGCCTTAGAGTCAAGATCTAAAAAGGGGTTGGTGCAGAAGCGGCACCCAATAGGCGGTGGCTATTATGAAAATAGACTATTTCATCTGTCCACTCCCTCTTTAGCCACCGACTGCCTCCCATTTTGGAAACGGAGAGAAAATTTCCTACCTATTTCAAGTGGATGGTCTGCTTCCATTTTAAACCATCCACGGGCTCACGAGAAGGGGAGACAAGACCGAGTTGAATCTGCAAACAGCTCGCTAGGCTTCTTAATGGAATGGGTGCCCTCTCCTTGCCCCTCAGCAGAGCCTGACTGAATCTGCTGGGACTTGGCAAGCCTTGAAGGCTGACAGAGGGATTGCAAGTGTGCAGAAGATGGGGTCTGCACAGTCAGGTGAAGCAGGTCCAGGATGGAACCAGAGGGGTGTCAGTCACCAGGAGGAAGGCAAGCTTCCGGCTTCGGGCTTTGGAATTCTGAATCCAGCGGTCTTCTGCAGGCAGAGGTCCTCCTACCCCTAGATCTGATGGAGAAACTCCAGGCGCGTGCAGCAGCGCCCTCTGCCGGCTGTGGGGATCAACCCTCGAGCGCGGCCCTGCGGATGGTGGAACGAGACTCGGGATCCCTCCAGCTGCCTCCGCCCCCGCTCCAGCCCTTCTCTGGATCGCTCAGCCGGGTCGGGGACTGGATTCCTAGAGAAGCGTCCCTATCCAACACCGGAAAGCTGAACAGGGACGATGCTCCTGAACACCCGATTCACCAAGACAGCGGAGGCTGCAGAAACCTACCCAAACCCAGCAGGGGCTGCTGCGCCTTTGGGGACCTGGGGCCAAAAAGCCTGCTGGGCTATCTGAGGTGGTTTGGAAGTGGCATCGCTTATGGCCAAGACCGAGGGTTCTGCGGACTGAGAAGAGCCCTGGGTTCGCTTTCTGCTTCGTCCATTTTCCAGCTAGGTGACCTTGGGCAAGGTACTTTAATTTCCATGTGCCTTAGTGTCCTCATCTTTAAGATGGAGAGCGTGATCCCAACCTTAATGGTTTGGCATGAGGATTACACGGGAACAGACAGCCTGGGTTGGAATTCTGGGGTTGGCATCAGCTAGCTATGTGGCCTGGGGCAAGTTACCTCTCTGCTCGGATTTTCTGCAAAATAGGGATCATAGCGGTACTTACCTCCGAAGGTTGTTGCCTTCAAAGCGCTTAACACTGCCTTGGCACAGAGTAAGCGCTCAATAAATGGTGGCTATTTTGGCTGTTGTCGTCATTTCTGTTCTTAAGAGCGTTGAGCACACGAGCCGAGCTCTAGCCGGCTGGTTATTATTAGGATCTTCATCGGGTCCAGCTATTTCTTTCCGGGTATTGTTTAAAAAAATTTTTTTTAAACCATGCGCTCGCGTCCTTATCAGCAGCCGAAGGACAGCCAGTCTTCCCGAATTTGGAAAATTGAGGCTCCCCCGAGGAGGGCCAAGGACGCGGCGGGGACCTGCAAGGACCCAGACCTCCCGGGAGGAAGCCAGTGCCCCTGCGCCTCCGCCCGCGCCACCATTAGCGCGCGTCAGAGCCGCAGTGACGTCGCTAGGCCCTGGGGCCAGGAGGCGCGGCGAGCACGCGGGATGCCGGCGGTGGCGGGGCTGGCCCTGCGGTCCTGCGCTTGCGGGAGGAGCGCGGGCCGGTGTCTGGGCTGCGCGGCTCCCGGCTCCCGCGGTGGCGGGTGAAGACCCTGCCTGGTCTGCTGTCCCGTGTCTGGCTCTGCGGGACACACTCGGGGCTCCACGCGCAGCCCCGGGCGGAGGCAGGAGGTGGCCACGCATGCTCCGAGGTCCCGGGCCCGCCAGCCAGCAGTGCTAGCCTCCCCGAGGCCGCTGTGCATCTGCGTCGTCCTCCTGGGCCTTCTCCATCCTCCCCATCCCATCCCACACCCACTGCCCTCGCTCTGGACCAACTCCGTAGCGCACACCGGAGGTGCTTCCCAGTCCCTGCTCCTCGCCTACAGCTCCCGGCGCTTGCCCCGCACGTCCCCTTGGCTTGCCCCGCACGGGTCTCTAGCTGGCTGCGTCCTGTTCCTAACTCTCTCCATGGCAGTAATGGCGACACCGCCTACCCCATCGCTCTCCGTCCCTCCTCTCCACCCCTCTGGCTACTCTAGCTTAAATCCAATAACTCTCACAGTGACCTTGTAAAGTACCCCTCCTCCTTTGGCCATTAGCATATTCCTTTCCAAAGTTCTCCTCGTCTGCCCTCCTGCCCATGTCCTTTGCCCTCTGATCCACGCCCCTTGGCCACGAGCTGCTATACCCCTGTCCACCCATGCCTCTTAGCTTAGGCGGCCCAGCCTGGGGCTCCCGGCCCTCCCTGTCTGCTAGGGCACGCTCCCCTGCCATTTTCTAACCTCTTAGGAGCTAGTTCCTGTTGTTGGAGTCACACTAAGGTTTTCAGTGCCTCTGTGGCTGTGCGGCCTCCCCCCACACCCCCACCCCGCAATTACTCATTCTCCGGAACTCAAGAAAAGACGTGAGTCACCTATTCAAGGACGTCCCCTCCCCCTGTTCTCCTAACAGGCAGACTGTAGTGTTTCTGGGCCTCGTGCTCATTTTGTCAAGCTTGGAAGAGAGACTTGACCTTTCAAGATGGTCAACGGTCTGTGCCCCGCCTCCAGCTCCAGCCGGGTCTTCCCACTGCTCGGTTCTTCCCGCCTGGAATACCTTCCTACCATTCCTCACCTATCGAATTTCCCCTTCATCATCCTCAAGTCTTCCAAATACTCCTTTGATGGGTCAAAAAAGACAAGGAAAAAATAAGTCAAAAGCTTTTACAAAAACTACGGAAAATAACAGAAACGCTGCCCTTGCCTCCTCCTTTGTTAAAGCTTTTGCCTATTGAATTCAAATTTCTTTTTTGTTTTTTTTTTTTTTTTTAGATAGGGTCTCTCTGTAGCTCCAACTGGCCTGGAACTCCTTATGTAGACTGGGCTGGCCTTGAACTCACAGAGATCACCTGATTCTGCCTCCTGAGTGCTGGGATTAAAAGCATGGGCCACCAAACCTGGAAAATTCATATCTTTTAAAAGACGGAGTCCTCTGAACTCATTTCTGTAACCCCCCCAACAGGAATCACGTTAGTGCCTTGGCGTTGCTGTCTATGCACGCTTTTGTGTTTGTACTACCATCTTGGTGATTGTAAGCATTTCACGGAATTATCTGGCACATTTTTCAACTTTGAAGAAACGGATCCTATTGAATATACAATTGTGCAACTTGCTTTTTCTTTTTTGACTAGGCAGCCTGATTTTTAAATAACCACCCATTTTCACGGCGGATAAGGGTCCTGTTGTGCGTTCAGCACACTCTGTTTCCCCTTCTGGAAATTATTTAGCTTACTTGCCACTTCACTTTTCCTGTTACAAACAACGCTG
Organism: Rhizomys pruinosus; assembly: GCA_009823505.1. NCBI lineage: Eukaryota > Metazoa > Chordata > Mammalia > Rodentia > Spalacidae > Rhizomys > Rhizomys pruinosus. The sequence goes on along the minus strand of VZQC01015026.1, from coordinate 1,300,063 downwards.
TAATAGCAATTTATTTTAATGGCAATCTCTGGTTATGAAGGTGAGCCTTTGGGATAGATAGATTCCTGGGTGGAGGACTGCTGGGTTCAGGACTTGGGAGCTGGCAGTGATACTGGGCCTGGCTCAACGGTCTTTCCAAGTGGTTGTACTAATTCACAGTTCCACGAGCAGTGTGAGAGTTCCCAATGCACCTCATCCTCAACAACACTTGCTAATGTCAAACTTCAAAACCGTTGCCAAGCCCATGGGTGTGAAATGGCATTTCAGTGTTTTAATTTGCAATTCCCTGTTTACAAGTGAGAGAGGCAGAGCTTACTTTCTTTGTTTATTGGCCGTTTGCCTTTCCTCTTTTTGAAATTGGCCATTGGTGTATTGGACAAGGCTTCTTTTGGATCATCTCTTATGTGTAGGAGTTCTTTATATATTCTTGATACTAATCCTTTGTCAGTCTGTGGGCCACATGGTGTCTTTTATTCCACTCAATTGCTATTTTTAATTGATGTGATTATTTGATGAAGGTCTAATTTTCCTGTTAGACTATAAGCACTGAGAGAGAGAGACAGACAGACAGACAGAGAAGAGAGAGTCCCCTTCCCCTGTATCATAAGAAAGGGACTTGCCCTAGTAACAAGTGCAGTATCTAATACATACCAGGAACTCAATAAATACTTCTGATTGAAATATACTGATAATTGACATTATTATTATTATTATTGTTATTATTATTATGCTTCTTCCTGCCACCCCTAAACCAGGCTTTTCCTTGGTTCCTGGAGAGTAGGGATCTGATGACGCTTACTTGTCTTAGTATCTGTAGCACACAGTGCCTTTGTCACAGAGGCTGATCCAACCAATAACCTTTGTATTTCTCTTTCTGCCCCCCCTCCCCATTCTTCTCAGCCCATCTTGTATCTCTGAGCCTAGTTATATTTCTGCAAAACAAATGAATAATAAAAATCACAGTGGTGGTTTGAATGAGTGTCTGCCATAGGCTCTAGGTATTCAGACGTTTGTCTCCAGTTGGTGGCGCTGTTTTTGGAGGTCTTGGGGTGTGTGGCCATGCTGGAGGAAGTGTGTTTAACAAGCCTCGTGGTCTACAGTTGCTCTCTCTCTGCTTCCTGTACTCATTGCGAGATGTGACCCTCGGTTTGCTGCTCCAGTCTCCAGCCTCCATGCCTCCCGCCACAATGGACTCTAAATCCCTGGAACCGTCAATCGTAAGCTCAAATAAACTCTTCCTTTTATAAGTTCCTTGGTCATGGTACTTTATCACAGCAACAGAAAAGTGACTAATACAATCACCTAGCACATTTGTGAGAGCTATATGATATAATACATGCATAGTGGGCTGGAGAGATGGCCTAGTGGTTAAGAGCACCGACTGCTCTTGCAGAGGGCCTGGATTCGATCCCCAGCACCCACATGGTGGCTGAGAACTGTCTTTAACTCCAGTTCCAGGGGAATCCAATGCCCTCTTCTGACCTCTGTGGCATTGCATGACACGGGTGCACAAACCAGACAGTACATTTATCCACATACAAGAATAAATAAAAATTTAAAAAGTGTCCTCCTTAAAAATTAAAAAAATACATGCATAGTATATATTTTATGTAATATATACTTAGCCCCTTATTGGCTGTCAATAAATGGTGACTTCCAGTGGCCCAACAACAATCGTTTCAGTCACTAAAGAAACATTTCAGTCATTAATTTTAACAGAAAGTTTTTTTCAGAGACACAATAAAAGAGGGCCTCCCAAAGATGTGGTGACCGAGATTTTTCTTTTTTCTTCCTTTCCTTTTATTGGTATTTGACCCACAATGTAAAGCTCTGTCCCAATACAGTTTCTGAAAAGCATCAAATATCATTCTTCTCCTTTTCTTTTCTAAATTCCAGACATATCAAAGGCATGTGAACCATACATAGAATTCAAGTCTTTTAAGAGGAAACCTATAAAAGGCCAATCTCACATCTTTGGCCAGAAGTCAGAGAGCAGAAAGCAGGTCTGTCAGTGATCCCAGAGCTGCCATGTGGTGGTGACAAAAGCAGAATTCTCACATCTGTTTCCCACATCTGCCATCTATTGCATGACCTTTGATCTATTTATAAAATGAAGATAATAATCCTTGCTTTATCTGGAGGTTGGACTAAAAATCTTTGAGATCTTTGACATGAAAGGCAGCTTGCATATATTTAAACAGCCTCCTGAAGGTAAATGGGCCTGCAGTAACATCTGTCCCCATGGATGGAGCATGCGCACTATTTTTCCAGAAAGTGAGGCCCAGGAGAGTGGATCTGTCCCATCGCCTCCCCCAACCCCACCCTCATCCAGCTGTAAGTTACCAACAGACTAAAGGAGACTCATTTAGTTCCCCAACTCCTTCTACCTGCGGCCTGAAGTTTGCAGGCACAGTCCCAGGGCCGCCTCGTTTGATCGAGATGACCTGCTACGAGGAGGTCCGTCATCTCTAGGGTTTCATCTCTGCATGAGGAAAGCAGGTGGCTAGCTTGCTACAACATGAGTCCATCAAAGGGACGTTAGCTTCAGTGCTTCCCAGAACGCCCTGGGAGATGTGTTGGGAGGAGGTTGGTTGAACCCAGAGAGTCCTTGTGGAGACTTTTCGTCACTCGGACATCTGGGAAAGGGACCCAAAGAGCTCAGGGAGAGAGACTGCTGGGCCATCCCGTGCTAGGGTTGATCTGGCTCCTCCTTCGGCGGCAGGAAAGAGCAATGCACTATGGGTAGACTGAAGAGAGAAACCTGGAGTCAGAAGATCATGAAGCCGTGAAACTCAACAGCAAAATTGACCAGCGGTGGACCTTGAACCTCAGTGCATCAGCTGTGCGTTAGAAAAATCATGACACCAACCTGCCGGGGTTGCTGGGGAGACGGAATGAGACAAGGGCGGGTCAGTGTGCTGTACCTCACACATGGAAGGCGATACTTAAAGATTCAAAACACCCAAACTATTTAAGACTAGGTTCATCCAGACTGAAGAGATGGCCTAGTGGTTAAGTGAACTGGCTGTTCTTGCAGAGACCTGGGTTTGGTTCCCAGGACCCACATGACAGCTAACAACTGTTAACTCCATTTCCAGGGGAATCTGATGTGCTCACTTCTGATCTCCGAGGGCATTGTATGACATGGGTGCACTTCCATATATGCAAGCAATACACTCATACACACAAAATAAAAAAAGTAATCAAAAAGACTAGGCTTATTTCACTTGCTTTAACTGATTGATTGATTGATTGATTGTACTGGGGAGAGAACCCAGGGCCTTGAGCATGATTGCCAGGTACTCTCCCGCTGAGCTACCCTTAGTCCTCATTTTATTTATTTTTGTTCATTTTGGGACAGCATGTCCCTGTTGTCCCAGATTGCTTGAAACACTATCCTGGCAGGCCTCAATTTCTCAGATATCTGCCTCCCTCTGCTGGAACTAAAGGCATGGACCACTACACCCAGCTTCTTTTTTATTTTTTGACTCACTAAGTCGATGACCTGAATTCAATGTAGCCCAGTTAGGTCTCAAACTTTTAATCTTCCTCCTTCAGCTTCCTGTGTAACTGGGATTATAGACCTCACTTTAAGTCCAAACTTGCTTACAATTTTTTTGCCTTTATTATTAAAAAAAACTATTTTGGGGGGGAGTCTTTTTGAGACAGGGTCTCCCTGCAGCCTCTGCTGTCTTGGAACTCGCTCTGTAGACCAGGCTGGACTTGAACTCAGAGAAATCCATCTGCCTCTGCCTCCCGAATTCTGGGATTAAAGGTGTGCGCCACCACACCTGGCTCTATTTTTATTTTTATATTTTTACAGCACCAGGAATTGAATCCAAGACCTCACACATGTTAGATGAGTGCTATACCACTTAGCTTTGTCTTTAAAATTTTTCCTTGGTGGCCGGAGAGATGGCTTAGTGGTTAAGAGCACTGAGAGCACTGGCAGAGGACTCAGGTTCGGTTTCCATCACCCATATGATAGCTAACAACCGTCCTTAACTCCAGTTTCAGGGGGATCTAATGCCTTCTGACCTCTACCGGCATTGCATGACATGGGTGCACTTACGTACGTGTAGGCAATACACTCATGCACATAAAAAAAAATGACCTTGGGGCTGGAGAGATGGCCTAGTGGTTAAGAGCGCTAACTGCTCTTGCAGAGGACCTGGGTTCGATTCCCAGCACCCACATGGCGGCTGAGAACCGTCTTTAACTCCAGTTCCAGGGGAATCCAACACCCTCTGCTGACCTGCGCGGCATTGCACAACATGGGTGCACAAACCTACATGCAGACAGTACATTCATACACATAAAAAAATTAAAAAAAAATTAAAGCTGGGTGTGGTGGTGCACACCTTTAATCCCAGCACTCAGGAGGCAGAGGCAGGTGGATCTCTGTGAGTTCAAGCCCAGCCTGGTCTATAGAGTGAGCTCCAGGCCAGCTGGGGCTACAGGGAGACCTTGTCTCAAAACACCAATAAAATAAATAAAATTAAAACAATAAATAAAATATTTTTAAACTCTACATTTTGAGATAAGATCTTGTTTGAGGGTCTTGATATGTAGCCTAAGCTGTCCTTGAACTCACCGCAATTCTCCTGTCTCAGCCTCCTGAATGCTGAGATTATAGCGTGTGTCACTACTCCTAGCACTCTTCTCTTTTGTTAATTAAAAAAAAAGACTTCATTTTAATTTTATGTGTATGTTTTTGCCGGCATCTATTTACATGTACCACATGTGTGCTAACATGGGGCAGAAAGGGCAGCAGATCCCTGGAACTGGAGTTAACAAGTTGCAGGTTACCAGGTGAGTGCTGGGAACCAATCCTGGATCCTCTGCAAGAACTGCCAGTGCCTCTGAGTCATCTCTTCAACCCTACTTTATCCTTATTCTTTTTCTAAAAAAAAAAAAAACTTATTGATTTTTTAAATCCTTATTCTGAGTGTATGTGATGGGGGCTGGAGAGAAGGCTCTGAGGTTAAGGCTGTGTGCAATCCCCAGCATCCATGTCAGGCAGCTCACAGCAGCCTGTAGCTCCAGCCTCTGGCCTCCGCAGGCACCTGCACTCACATGAGCTTACCCATACACATAATTAAAAGTAAAATAAGTCTTAAAGATTGCATATGATAAGACAGAAACAGGAACTCCTTGTTAGTCATTTCTCCTGGTGATAATTTATTTGTTTTTATTATTTTGAGATACAGACTTCCCATGTAGCCCAGTTACCTGGAATCCGAGATCCTCCTGATTCAGTCATCTTAGTGTTGGGATCACAGGCATCCATCACGACAGCTGGTTTGCAGGCAATAAATATTACCAGGCTCTAGTAAGTTCTTCCTGGAATATCCCACGTGTTTATAAATGTCAGGCTAGATGTTAAACAATGCCCATTCTTACACAGATAATATGTTCTGGATATCTTTCTTTGCGTTTGTTTTTTACTTAGTGTAATACAAGGCAGCCCACTCCTTATCAGCATATCTTCCAGAGCGACCTCCTTCTTTCTGAGACCGAATAGCTTTACACAGCATTTTAGTTATCAGTCCCCTACAGGTGGACCTATAGATTTTTTTATTAGTTTTCTATGTCAGCTGCAACAAAATACCATGGACTTTGTGAACCCAAATGTATTAAATTACAGTTGTATCATTCAGAAGTAGGTCTTTCTAGGCTAAAGTCAAGATGTTTAGAGGACCTCTCTCCCTTCAGAGTTTCCAGGAAGAATCTATTTTCTTGCCCTTTCCAGCTCCTGAAGATACCCACTTTCCCTGGCTCATGTCTCCTTCCTCCATCTGCAAATATGATAATAGTAGGTCAAGCTTTGCCTCAAATAATTTCCCTGTGACTTTCTTTTTCTGGCTCTCTTTTGCTTTTAAGGATTCTTCTGGTGACTGTGGGCCCTGGATAATCCAAGCCACTTTCCCTGTTTCCCTTTAAGCCCTCTGTTTACTAGTCTTAGCTGTACGTCCAACCTTAATTCCCTTTGCTACATGGCTGACACATTCCAAGGTTCTGGGGATGTGTACAACTTTGTGGAGCCATTATTCTGCCCTCCACAAATTTAATTCTTGGTTTTTGCTATTACCTACAGAAGTGTGGAATACCATTTTCTACCTATGAGTGTACATTATTTTTATTTTATATGTATGAGTGTATTGTCTCCATGTATGTAAGTGTACCCATGTTGTGCAGTGTCTGCAGAGGTCAGAAGAAGGCATCAGATCCCTTAGAACTGGAGTTAAGGATGGTTATTAGCTGCCATGTGGGTGCTGAGAATCAAACCTGAGTCCTTTGTAAGAGCAGCCAGTGCTCTTAACCCCTGAGCCATCTCTGCAGCCCCTAGTGTAAATTCTTACAAGTAGATTCTCAGGAAAAAAACAAGTTGCACAATATTTGATAGATACTGTCAGATGCTACCCTAAAGAGATTTTTTTAAAACATGTTTTATTTTTTAGTTATTTTTACTTCATATGTATGAGTGGATTGCTGATATGTGTGTAAGTGCCCCTGTGTCATGCACTGCCTGTGGAGTTCAAAAGAGGATGTTGGATCCCCTGGAGCTGGAGTTTTGGAAGGTTGTCAGCCAGCATGTGGATGCTGAGAATCAAACCTGGGTCCTCCTCAAGAGCAGCCAGAGCAGCCAGAGCAGCCAGAGCAGCCACTCCTCTTAATCACTGGGTCATCTCTCTAGCCCTTGCCCCAAAAGGGATTTTCTTTTCTTTTCTTTTTTGGTCTTTTTGAGACAGGGTCTCCCTATAGCTCTGGCTGTCCTGGAACTCACTCTGTAGACCAGGCTGGCCTTGACTCATAGAGATCTGCCTGCCCCTCCCTCCCAAGTGCTAGGATTAAAGGCGTACACCACAATGTCCGCCCTACCCCAAAAGGGATTTTTAAAACCAATTTACACACCTACTGCTAAGGAATTAATACAATTTTTGTTTTAATTCATAGCTATTTTTATTTCTGAGATAGGTCTCATTATATAATCTAAGCTGACCTGGAAATTGCTCTGTAGTTTAGGCTGCCCTTAAACTTATCCTCCTGAGTCCTGAGATTATACCAGGGCTAGCTTTAATTGTAGCTTTTTATCATTAATTTATTTAATTTATTTCTGTGCTGGAGATTGAACTTAGGTCCTTGTACAAACCAAGCAAGTGTTCTGCCACTGAGCTACATCCCCAGCCCTAATCTCTGTCTCTGTCTCTCTCTCTCTCTCTATAGATACGTGTGTGTGTGTGTGTGTGTGTGTGTGTGTGTGTGTGTAAGAATAGTCTTAGGTAATAAAAAAAAATGGATCAGTGGGCTGGAGAGATGGCCTAGCGGTTAAGAATGCCGATTGCTCTTGCAGAGGACCCGGGTTCGATCCCCAGCACCCACATGGCGGCTGAGAACCATCTTTAACTCCAGTTCCAGGGGAATCCGACGCCCTCTTCTGACCTCCACGGCATTGCATGACACAGCTGTACCAACCTACATGCAGACAGTACATTCATATACATACAAAATAAATAAAAAAAATAGAAAAACTTAAAAAAAATGGTCAGAAGACAGAGAGATCCCATATATGTCCTTTCCTCCCTCTCTTATTCCCAATTACTTGTGTTAGTGTGATACATTTGCTCAGGTGATGAGCCTACGTTGATACATTACTGCCTACTGTTCATTACTTATACTAATTATTATTCTTGGTCTTATAGGTCTATGGTTCTTTAAAAAAGTTTTTTATATTAATCCCAGCACTCGGGAGGCAGAGGCAGGTGGATCTCTGTGAGTTCAAGGCCAGCCTGGTCTACATAGTGAGTTCCAGGACAGCTGGGGCTACAGGGAGACCCTGTCTCAAGCCCTCCCCCCAAAGTTTATATATATTAATTATGCCCAATAATTGGCTAATTCTGACATTGTCATATCATGTATGACACATTCTGGTCACATCTGCTCCGGGAACCCTCTCCTCCCCTGCACTCCTGCCAGTCCCTGCCTCTCTCCAATCAGCTCCCCTTCCATCATCATGTCTTTTCTATGTTTCTTTTTCTTTTTTTTTTTTTAATGACCCACTGAGTTTATTAGGGTTGCTCACAGGAGCACGGGTGAGGGGTTATTTACGGGAGCGTGGACACGTTACCAGTGACTATACCACTGCAAAAATGTCTTTCTTCCCCAGCGACCATTAACTGCATAAAGTATCCTTAGGAAAGAGTGGGACATTGTGATCCCCTACCCAGGTCATGACAGTGTGTGTGTGTCACTGGCCCAATTTTGTGTGAGTCTTGTGCTGATAATCATGGCTGCAGAGAGTTCAAGAGTACAATGGCCATGTCACGCCCAGAAGAAAGTGTTCCTCAACAGTCTACGCCTCTGCCTCTTACATTCTTTCTTTCCCCTCTTCTGCAATGTTCCTTGAGCCTTCAAGGGGGTGATATATAGATGTCCCATTTAGTGATCATCTTACAACAGTTATTGTCAGAACTTTGACCTGTTCTGAGTCTCTGCTGTAACTGCTTCCCGCTGCAAAAGTAAGAGTCTTTGACCAAAGCTGACAGGAGCCCTGATCTATAGGCATAACCAAAAATAGAAGGGGGGGTGGGAGGATAGCTAAGAGCCCTGGCTACTCTTGCAGAGGACCTGGCACCCACATGGCAGTTCTAGTTCCAGGGGATTCAATACCTTCCTCTGTCTTCTGCAGACAGTGCCTGACACAGGTGCATTTACATATATGTAGGCAATATACTCATACACATAAAATAAAAATTATAAAAATAGTTAAAAAAAAAATAGAAGGCAATTCAACAGACACATCCTATCCAGTTGTCCAAACAATAGCAGTAACTTCCCCGCTACGGCCTCTGATCTCCCTAGCCAAGGGCTTTTGATCAGATTTACAGCACCAGTATGAATTCCCTCCTGTGGCGCGAGATTCAAATTTAATCAGAGAGTGGTTGGTTATCCACATAAAGGACCTGCCACTATGGCAAAAATGGATGCATCTTGCTTGGCAGGTTGGTAGTGAGGCACTCAAGGTCTATAGCTGAGTAGGACTGTTAAGGACAGTGCTCCCTTAGCAGACTGCGTGACATCTTCCTGCACTATATTCTGCCAGTGACCCACATCTGAAACTCAACACTTGTATTTTTATTCCCACTTTACTCTGTGTTTTCCAGAAAGCACAGAGTTGGAATCGTACACCATATGATCCTTTCAGGTTGGCTTAATTCACGGATCAACACATGTTTAAGGTTCCTGGTGGCTTCTCTGTGGCTTGATAGCTCACTTTGTTTCAGTGCTAAGCAACATTCCACAATATAGATGTAACAGTTTATTTAGTCATTTGCTGAAGGACATGTTGGTTACTTCTAAGATTTGGCAGATACTATACAGTTGTTACAAACAATGGTCCACAGGTTTTTGGGTAAACCTAAGCTTTCAGCTGTGTTGGTTTTTGCAAATATGTACATTGTAACGGTCAATGTGACAGATGAAAAGTGGTATCTGCAGCTGGAAAGATAGCTGGGTGGTTAAGAGCACTGGCTGCTCTTGCAGAGGACCCTGGCTAGATTCCAGCACCCACAAGGCAGCTAACAACAATCTGTAACTCCAGTCCAGGGCTCCAATGCTCTCTCCTGGCTTTTGTGGACATTGTATGAGACAGGTGTACTTACTACATACATACATACATACATACATATATACAGGCAAAACCCTCATATACATAAAATAAAAATAAACAATTTAAAAGTACCTGTCTTAGTTAATTGTGAGTAAAACTAAGTTCTCATATTTATATTTGGATTTATAGTCATGGTCTGTTCATGTTTATTTTTCTACTGGTTTTCTGTTTATAAGTGGTATTTTTACATCATATGGAAAGTGGAAATTAGAATCATATCTTTACAAATATTTTATCAAGTTTACTTGCCTTTTGATTTTTTTCCACCTAGAAATTGAAAACATTTATTAGTAATGCATACATTTCTTTCCTCTTCCCCTTTTTCCTTTCATCTCAGTCTAGCTAAAATGGTGACCTCCAGATTCAGTGGGATACCCTGTCTCAAAAAAAAAATAATGTGAGCTGGGCGTGGTGGTGCATGCCTTTAATCCCAGCACTCGGGAGGCAGGCGGATCTCTGTGAGTTCAAGTCCAGCCTGGTCTACAAATCGAGTTCCAGGTCAGCTGAGGCTACAGGGAGACACTGTCTCAAAAACAAAACAAAACAAAACAAAACAAAAACAAAACAAAAACAATAAAATGTGGAGAGCAATCAAAGAAGACACCAGACATTGATTTCTGGCTTCCATATACATTTATGCACAGGCAAGCACAGGCAAGCACAGGCACACACACACACACACACACACACACACACACACACAGGAATCTATCCTTAGATGTTTTTCATTAAAAAAAAAAACTAGAATCGGGGGCAGAGAGGGGGGCAAGGGTCTAGATTTGACTTGTAATTTTATATGAAATGCACAGAACTTCAATAAAAAATTGGCTTTGAAAAAAAACAACCACCTAGAATCACCATGAATATGAAGATTTGTGAAAATGGACATCTTTACAATAATACACCATTCTATTAAAGACAGGCCACACTGCCATCTTTTTTTTTTTTTTGTATGTATATGAGTGTACTGTCTGCATGCAGGTCTGTGCACCCGTGTCATGCAATGCCGCGGAGGTCAGAAGAGGGTCTCGGATTCCCCTGGAACTGGAGTTCTCCTGGAATTGGAGTTACAGACGGTTCTTAGCCAGCATGTGGGTGCTGGGGATCGAACCCGGGTCCTCTGTAAGAGCAGTCGGCACTCTTAACCGCTAGGCCATCTCTCCAGCCCCAGTTAAGGATCATCTTGAATTAGTTTATAATCATAGCATCTATGGTAATTAGGCCTTCCTTATTTCTGTTTACATAGTTTTGGCTTATTTTGAGAGAGAATCTCACTCTGTAGGCCAGGCTAGCCTTGGACCTGTGCCTTGGCTTCCTGAATGCTAGAATTACAGGTGTGAGCCACCACCCTTAGTTGTTTTTGTACTTCTTGCTTAGTTCTGCAGTGTAACTTCAGAGGCCTGTGCTTCCGGAACCACGTTAGATTGCGAGGGTGTTAGTAGAGGTCCTTATTTTGTTCTGAACTCTTGGAAGTGTTCCCCGAATTTAGACTTCACCAAAGGGCAGCTTCCTGTGCCTCCCTGGAGTCTACTGCATTCCCCATCACTTCAGTTGGCCAAGGAATAAGTCTTGTGAATACTTTCTACCTTTTAGTTCTTATTTTATTTCTGTTTTGTATTTGATCTTTTTTGTTTTGTTTGAGACAGGGTCTCCCAGTAGCCCCAGCTTGGTTGGAACTCACTATATAGACCAGGCTGGCCTTGATCTTACAGAGGTTGGCCTGCCTCTGCCTCCCAAGTACTGGAATAAGGGCTAGTGCCACCATGCCCCCTTGTATTATAGATTTTGAGGGTGGTGTTGGGGTCTTTCTGTCATAAGATATCCATTGTCCCTGTTTTCTAGGCAGCTTTAGCCTCATTGTTTACCACACACTCAGCTCTTTTCATTTAATTCTAACAGCCCCATCCAGTCTTTTACCAAGGAGGAAGCAGAGACTCAGAGTTAAAGCAGCTCACCTGAAGTCACTGGGCGCTGGTGGCTGGCAGAGCTGGTATTCTGGCTTGACCTGTCTGTCTGCCTCAGGGTCTGTTCTATCTACTATTTCCACACTCACCCTGTCCTCCACTGTCGGAGTAACCTAGAAACCTTTGTCTATAGTTGGTGACCTAACTCAGACAGCTTTCTGTGACTTCCCTCTAACTTTCACAAGATCATTCATTCATTCATTCATTCATTCATTCAACACTGCTGGGCACTACTGAGAAAGCAGCTGTAGCCATGGGCCCTGGTTTGTGACACAATGTGTATAATCCAGAGGGTAATGGTAGTTGTGTCCCCAGCTACCATTAAAATGCCAATTTAAGGGCTAGATATACAGCTCAGATATAGTGTTGGCCAAGCATGCACAAGGCCCCACATTCAATCCCCAGTAACATACACACATGCATACACATGCACTCACACACGAACACACATGCACACACATATACACATGTTCTCCTTGAGACAGCAGAACAATTGGACAAAATCAAGACAAAACAAAATATCACAGTGCTTTGATGTATAGTTGTAGAGAGAGTCAGGATTGGCTTCGGCCATCTGCGTCTGACCCCTAAGGGCCATGTGATTGAGGTTGCTGCTCTTGCAGAGAAGCTGAGTTCAGTTCCCAGCGCCCCCATGGTAGCAGCCACCTGTAACTCCAGTTCCAGGGGATCCAACACCTTCTTCTGCCCTCCATGGGCACAGGGAATGCACATGGTGTACATATGTACATACAGGCAAAAATTCATACACATAAAATAAAAATAGATATTAAAAATAGAGGAACCATGTGGCTAAGAGATATCTCATCTCCAGATACTGCCTCTTCAAGCTGCGGACAATATCAGACACTTTATTCAGGTGGTGGGGGCATTTTATAATTGGTGGTGTATCAGAAGGACACTTGATAATTAGTGTTCCTGTCTCTCACTTTGAGTAAAGCAGTGGTATGTCCTGTTGAAGGTCTTAGGTTTGATAATGCTTACGTGTGTGTCTGTTAGAGAACAGAAAGAGATAATGTGTCATGAAAGCCCAGTATGGAGAAGGTCAGGGAAGGGTAGGGAAGGTCAGGGAAGGGCAGGGAAGGGCAGGGAAGGTCAGGGAAGGGCAGGGAAGGTCAGGGAAGGGCAGGGAAGGTCAGGGAAGGGCAGGGAAGGACATGGCCAGGAGCACAAGCTGACTGCCAGTTTTGTTTTCCTGGCCGTAAATTCTTAGAAGTAGGGCAGGTGGGGTTGAGAAGGGCATATGATGTAGGTTCTCGAAAAGGACAGTCTCAGGCCAGCTCTACTACTTTCTATCTGGGTCAATAGCATAGCTTTTAGGGCAATAACAACATAACCTTTCTATCTCGGTAGCCCCAACTCTAAAATGGGAATTTCCTTTCCCGAGGGTTGTTTTGAGTGTTGACTGAGAGTTGAGAGACAGTGTACGGAGAGCCTGTAGCTTAGTGCATGAGGTAGAACAGGCCATTAATGAATGGTCCCTCTACTCCTCCGGAATCCTCGTCCCCATCTCTTTACTTCAACTTCCTTTCTCCCCTCCTTCCTCTTCTTTTCCTGCCTCTCCCTTCTTCCCCTCCTCCTCCCTAGTATTACTTTTACTTAACAAGAAAAACTTTCTGGAGAAGGAATCCCCTGTCTAACCTGCTGTCTGTTCTGTTTTGAGGTTGGCACTGAAAAACACACTGTAGTGAATACGTTAGCTTTCCTCCTTGATGCCCTTTGCCCTGGCATTTTCTACCAAAGTTCCCTGAGGAGCTCAGGTAAGGCACTTCTCTCTGCTGGCAGAAGCAGGGGAAACAGTAGTCAGGGGTTGGTGCTTTCTAACCCAGGGCTTAGAAGTGAGATCGGAAAAAGTTACGGATTCCAAATTAGTAAAAGAAAACTGTAAAATCTAGAAATGTCTAATTAAAAGTCTATAAAATGTGACATTGTATTAACTCCATTAATAATCAAATTTAATGTGTGGGCTTTTTTTTTTTTTTTTTTTTAGAGTCTTATAGGGTCTTACTCTGTGGCAGAGGTTGATCTTGAACTTGTAGCAATCCTTCTGCTTCCTGCCTCCTGCCTCCTGCCTCTGGAATTCTGGGATTATAGACATGTGTCTTCAATGTCCTCTTTAGATTTGAAAACAATTTGTAGATTGGATTTTTCTCAATTTGCAAGAGTCCCCAGATATGCACAATAATTACAGAGGCATTTGTAGCCAATTGTAAATTAAGAGAATTGTTTGCCAGTTGTAAATTAAATGAGTGTGTTTAGCCAAATACAATAGCAAAACTATAAAAAGGCTTTTCAAAATTTTTACAGTTAAAATTCTTAATATGGAATATTTTAAACTGGTTTATACAATAGAAGCCCTCTCTAGGGTTTAGGAAAGTCTTTAAAATGCCCTGTGTTGGGCTTGGAGGCCATTAACCTCTTTTTAGCTAATCCATTTTTCTCTGTTCCTCTGATAGCTGATTTTCTACCCCACTGTGAGATATTTAATATTTAGAGTTTGAAATAATTAAAAAAATATTCATGCTATAATAAAAGTCACAAGACATTAAACTAAATCTCTGTTTGCTCTCAAGTAGTTTAAAATTTCATACATGCATTAAAAAAAAAGACTAGAAAGAATTTTACTAAAATGTTAACAGACTCTCTAGGTAGAAAGCAATGCATAATTATCTTTTATTTTTTTATAGTTTTCAGACTTCACAAATTTTTCCACAATGAGAATGCATTACAATCAGGAAAACAATTTTTGGTACTTACAATTTTTTTCTTTACTACAAAAGTAATTTATGCTCATTATAGAAAAATCACAAAATACATATAAGCATAAGGCAGAAGAGACATGCAAATTCCACCCACCCAGAGACAAGCCCCGCAGCCCTGCAGATCTTCTGCATACAGAAACACTTATATTTTTATCACACAACAGGATCATTCTGTGCATAGGATTGTTTTGAAACCTACTTCTTTCCCTCCCAATGTACATTGAGAACTTGAAAAAAAATGTGCAACAGCACATTTCTATAAGATGATTTAATGGTAGTGTACCCCCACATTTCAAAGATAAACCATAATTTACTTAACACCTAATAGTAGACATTTATCTTGCTTCCAGATTTTCTATATTACAACTAATGTCATAATGCAAAATACCTGAGAGCTCCTCATTTTCAAAAGTAGATCATGGAATTAGACCCCAAATCTTTATTTATTTACTTATTATGTGCATATGTTTATCTGTGTGCGTGCCCGTCCGCACTCATGAGCACAAGTGAACAGGTGTGTGGAGGCCAGAGGTCAACATCCAGTGTCTTTCTTTATCACACACCCTCCACCTTACTTTTGGAGTCGCTTGCTGAACCTGGAGCTCACTGATTGGCTGGAGTGGCTGGCCAGTGAGCCCCAGGGATGGTCCTGTCTCCATGCTCACTCTTGTGCCTGGCTTTTTATGTGGGTCATGAGGTTGGAGCTCGGGTCCTCATGTTCGAAGGCAAGCACTTCAGGGATGGAACCGCCTTCCCAGTCCCAGATGTTCATTTTTGAATGATGCCAGGGCTCTGAGGATTTTGAGGCGAGTGTGTTGAGATTCTCTTGTGGGAGGAGTTCCCACATCAGGAGGCATTGGCAGATGTGATGAACTTTGCCTGAGAAAGCCAGGAAACGCCTCCTTCACGTTGAAGTTGAGCATTATTCACCAGACAGACAGGGTGGGGCAAGCGAGGAGGTGTCCCGGATGTAGCTAACAGGAAGGTGGCGTTTAATCCAATGCCTTGTGATGTATGGGGGACTTTATGTAAAATGTTCTCATCTAAGTCTGACAACACCTGTTTTTATCCCCATTTCCCCCGCAGAGAAACTGAGGTGACATTGCTTGTTTAGCTACACATAGAGCAAAGATTTGGACTCAGATTCATTTAGGACCACCCTCTTCCTTATTCTCTTTTTCCTGACCACAGCAGGGACAATTCCACATTCCCGGGGCAGATGAAAGCTAAGTCTAACTCCTTTTATTGTGGTCTGATCTTTCTTGATAATAACCACCGTGATAATCAGCGATTTTGTGGCTGGGGTTCCTGCCAGTGAAAAGTCAAGACTGTTTTCTCTCTTTCTGTAGCCGTGGCTTACAGCTCGAACCAGGTGGTAATATCTGCTACCATCTTTGGCTCCACCTTTGGCTACATTTGAAACAGTCTGGCATTTCCATTGGATCTCACTTAAAGACAGAGTTAGGCTCAAAGCTGTACGCTTTGGGGACGATAAGATAAGGAATGTAGGGATAAAGGCCAAATGGAAATCAAAAAGGTGGGACAGAAATGGGAATAAAAGATATGGGGTGATGGAAAGATAGAAAGATAGGGAGGTAGGGAGATGGAGAGATGGGGAGATGGGGAGATGGAGAGATGGGGAGATGGAGAGATGGAGAGATGAGGAGATGGGGAGATAGAGAGATGGGGAGATGGGGAGATGGAGAGATGAAGAGATGGGGAGATGGAGAGATGGAGAGATGGGGAGATGGGGAGATGGAGAGATGAAGAGATGGGGAGATGGAGAGCTGAAAAGATGAGATCAGGAGATGGAGAGATGAGATGGAGAGATGGAAAGATGGGGAGAGGATGGAGAGATGGGGGAGATGGAGAGATGGAGAGATGGGGAGATAGAGAGATGGAGAGATGGGGAGATGGAGAGATGGAGAGATGGAGAGATGGGGAGATGGAGAGATGGGGAGATGGAGAGATGGGGAGATGGGGAGATGGAGAAATGGGGAGATGGGGAGATGGAGAGATAAAGAGATGGGGAGATGGAGAGATGAAAAGATGAGATCAGGAGATGGAGACATGGGGAGATGGGGAGATGGAGAGATGGGGAGAGGATGGGGAGATGGAGAGATGGAGAGATGGGGAGATGGGGAGATGGAGAGATGGAGAGAGGAGGAGATGGAGAGATGGAGAGATGGGGAGATGGAGAGATGGAGAGAGGAGGAGATGGAGAGATGGAGAGATGGGGAGATGGGGAGATGGAGAGATGGAGAGAGGAGGAGATGGAGAGATGGAGAGATGGGGAGATGGGGAGATGGAGAGATGAGATAGAGAGATGGAGAGATGGAGAGATGGGGATGAATAGATGAAAAGATGAGATTAGGAGATGGAGAGATGAGATGGAGAGATGGAGAAAGGAGGAGATGGAGAGATGGGGAGATGGGGAGATGGAAAGATGAGATGGGGAAATGGAGAGATGAAAAGATGAGATCAGGAGATGGAGAGCTGAGATGGAGAGATGGAGAGATGGGGAGAGGATGGGGAGATGAAGAGATGGTGAGATGGGGAGATGGAGAGATGGGGGAGATGGAGAGATGGAGAGATGGGGAGATGGGGAGATGGAGAGATGGGGGAGATGGAGAGATGGAGAGATGGGGAGATGGAGAGATGGAGAGATGGAGAGATGGAGAGATGGGGGAGACAGAGAGATGGAGGGATGGCGAGATGGAGAGATGTGGAGATGGAGAGATGGGGAGATGGAGAGATGAGGAGATGGGGAGATGGAGAGATGGAGAGATGGGGAGATGGGGAGATGTTGATATAGAGAGATGGAGAGATGGAGAGATGGGGAGATGGGGAGATGGAGAGATGGAGAGATGGGGATATGGAGAGATGCAGAGATGGGGAGATGGAGAGATGGAGGGGGGGAGATGGAGAGATGGAGAGATGGAGAGATGGGGGAGATGGAGAGATGGGGAGATGGCGATATGGAGAGATGCGGAGATGGAGAGATGGGGAGATGGAGAGATGGGGGAGATGGAGAGATGGAGAGATGGCGAGATGGGGAGATACAGAGATGGAGAGATGGGGAGATGGAGAGATGGAGAGATGGGGAGATGGGGAGATGTTGATATAGAGAGATGGAGAGATGGGGAGATGGAGAGATGGAGAGATGGACAGGTCATGCAAAGCATGAACCAGTGGCATTGTTCAGGGGAATGATATGGTCAAACTGTTCCTCAGGAAAAGGAGGCCCTGAATGAGTACATTTAGGCCTAGACTTTCAGGGATGGGCAACCTTTTGACACCGGCTTGACATTTTCATCTACAAAGTTCATTCTAGGTAATGGTATGATTGATTTACAAAAAAATCAAGTCACATTCAAAAATCTTATAACATTTTAATTAAGTTTGCTTTTGTGTTGGGCTACATTGGAAGCTATTCTTGGCTGTGCAGGTTGGGCATGCCTGGCAAAGATGGGTGTTGTAGACAACAGGTCTCAGACCAAATATAAGAATAACTTGGCCGGGCATGGTGGCGCATGCCTTTAATCCTAGCACTTGGGAGGCAGGGGCAGGCGGATCTTTGTGAGTTCAAGGCCAGCCTGGTCTACAGAGTGAGTTCCAGGACAGCTGGGGCTACAGGGAGACCCTGTCTCGAAAAGGAAAAAAAAAAAAAAAAAAAGAATAACTAACATTGACTGTCAGACACTACTCTAAGCCTTTAAAATTGTCTTGATACCATTATCCCACAGGGTAGGGACTCACCTGCTTTTTAAGGTGGGAAAAGGGAGAGGTGAGCTCACTTCTCTGAAGGCACACAGTGCATGGAAAAAGAAACGAGATTTAGAATGAGACTGCTTACACCTAGCCATTTATCTGATGGATTTTGTGAGGCAGAGTGAAGCAGCCAGGTAGAGGCCCTGGGTGGGAAGACCCACTGTATCTCTGCAGAGCGCAGCTGCTAGAGCATCAGGCACTGTCAATGGCTACTCTGTGAATAGGTACATTTGAAAGATGAACCTGAATTAATACAGTGGCTGGGAAGTGGAAGGGAAGAAAGGTTTCTGAGTCAGAACAGGTCTTGGTAGCAGAATGTGGGGATGAAGAGTGAAAAGGAAGGCTTCAGGGAGAAAGCGAGGAGGACTCAGCCTGGTGCAGCAGGCAGAGGGGGTGCCCTAAGGAGCCTTGTCTGAGAGAGTCATTACCTTGAGTGGCCTTGGGCTCAGGCCTGGCTTCTCATGTGAGAATCATAGAGCTTCTTCTTTTGATTTGGATAGCAAAGCTAACAGGCTTGCAAACTTCTCACATGCTAATTAAGAAACTAATTAAAACCCACAAGCTCTTAAGGACATATGGTTTATTTAAGGTTGATCCAAGATTGATGTTGAGTTAAACAATGTTCTAATAAATCAAAAAAATAAATTGGCTTTAATAATGCTACTGTGGTGTTTCAGTGTACTAGATGAGTTCATAGGAACACATCCTTTTATTTTATTTGAAATATGAGAAAAATAAGATGGTGTAGATAACAGTGCCTAATGCCTAAGGATCATTTAAGGGCAGCTCCCTCCTCTTTAAGCCCATGGCAACCCTGTGGGGTAGATGTGGTCAGAATGCCCATTTTACAGAAGAAGAAACAGGAATAATTGAGAGTAATTAGGGGACTAATGCAGAGTGAATTTGCAAGAAAGTCAGAAAATTGGAGACTGGGGAGATAATTGAGATGGAAAATCACTTGGTGTGTGAGCCCAAGGACCCAAGTTCAATACCAGAGCCCACAGGATGGGAATTGGGTCTCACGGCTCCCTTGTAATCCCAGCACTGGGGAGGCTGAGGCAGGTGGATCCCTGGGGCTCACTGGCCAGCCAGGAGATGGAGAGATGAGGAGATGGGGAGATGGAGAGATGGAGAGATGGGGAGATGGAGAGATGGAGAGATGGAGAGATGGTGAGTGCCAGACTAACGTGAGACTCTGCCTCAAATAAGATGTATAGTGCCTGGGGAAGAACACTGTAGGTTGACCTTTGGCACACACACACACACACATGATAAAGTCAGAAACTTGAGACCCATCTAGGCTCCCCACTATAGCTGAATGGACATCGTTCCCAAATACAACAGCTTACACTGTCACTTATGACCCCACATACCTCCTAATGGTCCATGACCCAGGCATGACGCTGCTGGGACTACAGGCTCTGAAGGCTCCATCAAGGCTTGGGTCTCAATTTCCCGGCTGCCAGGGGCCTATAGGCTGGAAGTTTCCACTCCTTTGCATTGACAGATTGTGTGATGGGAGCAGAGGAAAGAGAGTTGGAGAGAAAGAGAGGAGAAAGAACAGAAAAGGGTGAGGTCTTTTTATGATCTACTCTCAGAAGTAACAGTCCATCGGGTTTGCCGTATTTAATGCATTAAAAGAGAGTTGTTAGTTGTAACTTCCACCCAATGGGAGAAGAGCTCCTAAGGCTGCGAATGCCATGTGACAGGGCTCCTTAGAGACCACTTTAGGGCGTCCCCAAGAGGCCTTTTCTTCTGGATCACCTACATCACCACCTCTTCTCACTTCTCCACCAGCCAAGTAGAAGTATTTTATGAACTTGATAAAGTTGCAATGCGGCCAGTTTGGGGCAATTTATGTCTCCTATAGACAACAGCACTGAACTACTTAGTAAACCAAGAGGTGGAAAATGGTTTTAAAGGGATCTAATTACTTTCATTGCCAAAGCAATGTGAAATGCAACATGAAAAAAAATGGACTTAATTGGTGAAAAATTAATTAGACAATTAAACGTATTTCTGCTTAAACACATTTGGGTGTTAATTGCTAATCTGACTTGAGGTTTATCTGAAGGTGGATTTGTTATCTTGACTCTGTCCATGAGAAGATATCTCTGTCTGATGTGCTGTGAACATTCCTGGTCTTGACTCTGTCCATAAGAAGATGTCTCTGTCTGTTGTGCTGTGAACACTCCTGGTCTTGACTCTGTACATGAGAAGATGTCTCTGTCTGATGTGCTGTGAACACTCCAGGCCTTGACTCTGTCCATGAGAAGATGTCTCTATCTGATGTGTTGTGAACACTCCTGGCCTTGACTCTGTGCATGAGAAGATATCTCTGTCTGATGTGCTGTGAACACTCCTGGTCTTGACTCTGTGCATGAGAAGATATCTCTGTCTGATGTGCTGTGAACACTCCTGGTCTTGACTCTGTCCATGAGAAGATGTCTCTGTCTGATGTGCTGTGAACACTCCTGGTCTTGACTCTGTCCACGAGATGTCTCTGTCTGATGTGCTGTGAACACTCCTGACCTTGACTCTGTCCATGAGAAGATGTCTCTGTCTGTTGTGCTNAGAGAGACAGAGAGGTAGGGAATGAGTAAAGAATTAGAGAGAGGAAAAAGAGAGTCGGCAGAGATAACTCTAGAAGAGAGAAGAGAGAACGAGAAAGAGGAAGAACGAAGAGACTCAGAGAGCGATAAATGATACGAGAGCAGAAAGAGCGACAAAAGAAGACCACGAGAAGAAAGCGAGAGAACAGAGAGGATAAAGAACTCAAGAGAGAGCCAAAGCGAAGAGACTCAAGATATAAATCTCTCTTACAGTACCATCCAGAACGCTAGAACTCTCTAAAAGAGATCCCGATATCTCCCATCTCTCTCCTCTTTCCCTCTCTCCTCCTCTCTCTCTTCTTCCCTCCTGCTCTCCCTCTTCCAATCCCTCTCTCACTCTCTCTTCCTTTTCTGCCTTCCTTTCCTCTGTCCCCAACTACAGCACCAGGGGTGGGGCGTGGTGGGTATATGTTGAGAGAATGCCTTCTCAGCTGATTAAAGGTGCTTGTCTTGGAACCGACCACCTGACCTGAGTCAATATCTAGGACTCTACATGTGTGAGAAGGAGAAACGACTTTGAAGCTGTCTCTGGACATCCCACACAGATGATATGGCATGCTCACACTAACAAAGATTAAATACAATAAATTTTAAGCAATTTTTTTAAGTAACTTGTCTAAAGCCGGAGCGTGGTGGTACAGTTCCTTTAATCCTAGCATCTTGGGGGGCAGAGGCAGGGATCGTGTCTTCTGTGGACTTCAAGCCTAGCCTGGTCTACAGAGTAAGTCTACAGGCCACCTGCTGGTGCAGGGCAGACCCTGTCGTCGAAAAGACAAAAAAAAATAAAAAAAAAAGTAAACTGTCTCAAAGTCAGACTGGGATTCCCTGTTTCACTTGTAGCCCTGCACCTTTCCGCAGATCACCAAAGCTTTGATGGAGCCTTCTAGAAAAGATCCTGGGGAGTGGAGGTGGAGTGAGACTTTTCCTCTTGATGGGCTTCCAAAGAGAAAATGCTTTTCTGCCCTCTGGGCCAGCCTGACCCCACCCCATCTAGAAAGTCATGTACACCAGTTTCTCAGCGCCAGGAGTACGCAAGAGAGCTCTCTTGACATGCTAAGAGTATTTTTCAGACTCAGACATGAGTCCATGACAAGTCAATGCAGTTTACATCAGTCAGAGTATTCACATGGAATTGTCGGTAGTCAACTAGAGGTCAATCCTCGGAGTACACAGACATTGAGACATCTTCTCATGGACAGAGTCAAGGTCAGGAGTGTTCACAGCACATCAGACAGAGATATCTTCTCATGGACAGAGTCAAGGCTGGAGTGTTCACAGCACATAACAGAGATATCTTCTCATGGACAGAGTCAAGAGCCTGGAGTGTTCACAGCACAATAACAGAGAATCTTCTTATGGACAGAGTCAAGACCAGGAGTGTTCACAGCACATCAGAGATATCTTCTCATGGACAGAGTCAAGGCCGGAGTGTTCACAGCACATCAGAAGATATCTTCTCATGGACAGAGTCAAGACCGGATGTTCACAGCACATGACAGAGATATCTTCTCATGGACAGAGTCAAGACCTGGAGTGTTCACAGCACATCGCAGAGATATCTTCTCATGCACAGAGTCAAGGCCGGAGTGTTCACAGCACATAACAGAGACATCTTCTCATGGACAGAGTCAAGGCCTAGGAGTGTTCACAGCACATAACAGAGACATCTTCTCATGGACAGAGTCAAGCCAGGAGTGTTCACGAGGGAGAGAGAGGGAGAGAGAGGGAGAGAGGGAGGGAGAGAGAGAGGGGGAGAGAGAGGGAGAGAGAGGAAGAGAGAGAGGGAGAGAGAGGGAGAGAGGGAGAGAGGGAGAGTGGGAGAGAGGGAGAGAGGGAGAGAGGGAGAGAGGGAGAGGGAGAACAGCAGGGCCAGAGGAGAGATATACACACCAAAAGGCAACAAACTTGTCTTACTAGATCCTAGAGGGAATCTCAGGGAATCACTGACAGCAGCCTGGGGCAACTGAGCCAGAGTCTAAATGAAGGAATAAAATGGATGCATGAATGAATGTATGAATGGCAGCCTTCTCCTCCCCCCAGTCTTCTCTCTGCCTCAGAGCTCCCTGCAAAGAGACCGGAAACTTCTGTTGGGGAAAATACATAGCAAATCTAGAAGAAGCAGTTCTCCGGCGAGAAAGCCCACACACCATCGAATAGCGCCATCTCCCAGGCAAGACCACCAGGCAACGAACCCCAACCCCAAGACCCCAGAGCAGCCCAATAGTTTCTAGTACCACGTTCTCCATGTGACTGCTCAGCCAGGACTCAACAGCCTGGTGGGGAAAGCTTTATGTTAAGAAAGAGACCAAAGAAGACGGATGAAAGAGAGCTGGGATGTAGCTCGGTGGGAAGTTCTCGGGATGTGCAAAGCTCAGAGTTTGCCCTCCAGCACTACATAAACCAAGTGCCACTAAGCACAGGGACAGCCACCAAGCACAGGGACAGCGAGCCAGAAGGATTAGAAGTTTAAGGTCATTCTTAGCTACATATTGAGCTTGATTAGAAGTTTAAGGTCATTCTTAGCTACATATTGAAGCCAGCCTGGGATAGATGAAAAAAAAAATCTATCTTTAAAAAAAGTGGACAAAAAGAAGAGACCAGGCCAGGAACAAAAGAAAAGTATAATAATTTTTCTTACAAGATACACATTTCAGTTTCAGCTCAAATACCACTTCATTCAAAAGACTTCTGCTCACTCTATCTAAAATGGTATCTCCTGTTACTCTGCCTTGTAGAGGCAAAGAGAGGAGACAACTATGAAAATAATTAATGTGAAAACTTTTCCCAGAAGTGAAGGTCTGAATTTCCAGTTTGAAAGGGTTCACAGTACCAAGCACAATGAAAGAGAGAGGACCCCACCAAGGTACATGTACCATTGTGAATTTCCAGAACCCAGGGATAAAGAAAAGATTCTAAAAGCTTCCCGAGAGATAAAATAGTCGAGTTTTAGAAAGGATCAGCAATCGGAATTGCCTCAGATTGCTCAATAAAAGCTGCAGAAACTCTGAGAAAGTAGTTCAAGGCACCAAGACCCAGGGAGGAGGACTTCAACCTACCATTCTCTTCTGAGCTCAATTATCAATTACGCTCTGAAGGGAAATAAAGAAGTTCTCAGACACGCACTTTCTCAAAAGGCTTGCTTCCTACCCTCTTGGAATAAACCAAGAGGGCGACAGAGGACCCAGTGGATCCCGAGCCAGAGGGGTGGCAAAGGGAAGTCTCTAAGGATGGGGGAAAATGTTAGCAGCTAGCCCAGAGTGCAGGAGGACAGGAGGACAGGAGGACAGGGGGACAGGAGGACAGGGCATCCTGGGAGCTGCAGGGCCACCAAGGGAGAGCGGGATGGCTGGGGGGAGCGGGAGTTTCGGTGGCTAGAGATATTGGGACTGTTGGACAAATCATTGTTTGATATCCAGAATATCAAGTAAAAAACCACCACCATAAACACCAACAATATCATCACCACCACCCTCAAGGCCACCATCACCATCACCAAAAGCAACATCACTACCAGTATAACACTGACATCAACAATACCACCAACAAAATTACCACCAACACCATCAACCAGTATACCAATACCACCACCACCAACACCATCAGCCAGTAATACCAATACCACCACTACCAACACCATCAACCAGTAATACCAATACCACCACCACCAACACCATCAACCAGTAATACCAATACCACCACCACCAACACCATCAACCAGTAATACCAATACTACCAACACCAACACCATCAACCAGTAATACCAATACCACCACCACCAACACCATCAACCAGTAATACTAATACCACCACCACCAACACCATCAACCAGTAATACTAATACCACCACCACCAACACCATCAACCAGTAATACTAATACCACCAACGCCAGCACCATCAACCAGTGATACTAATACAGCCACCACCAACACCATCAACCAGTAATACCAATACCACCACCACCAACACCATCACCAGCACCATCATCATCACTATCACCATCATCATCAACAACAAACACCACCACCAATAATATCACCACTACTCACCAACACCACCAAAGCCCAGGGAGCCGGAGAGATTGGCTCAGCAGAGTTTGGACTGCTCTTGCAAAGGATTCCAGTTCTGTTCCCAACACCACATCAGACAGCTGACAAGGGCTCTGTGAACTCTGACACTCACAAGTACACAAACCACACATATATGCATAATAAAAAAATCAAATAGTCCAGTGTGGTGGCCCACGCCTTTAATCCCAGCACTCGGGAGGCAGATCTTTGTGAGTTCAAGGCCAGCCTGGTCTACATAGTCAGTTCCAAGTCAGCTGGGGCCATAGGAAAACCCTGTGTCAAAAAGACCAAAATAAATAAATAAATAAATAAATAAATAAATTCATCTTCAAAATCTTGGGTAAGGCTGGAGTTGTAGCTTAACGGTCAAGTCAAGCATGCATGAGGCCCTGTGGGCGAGGGAGAGCATAATCACAATAAGGTATCTGAACCTATCTTTAGATGTATGAAGGTAAATACCAGAAAATATGGACCACAGAGAGATGGTGGTTACTCTGGTGCCAAGAGAAAAATGGAACAAGGTGTGTGTTTTGAGTGCTCTTTGACTTCTGTTGTTCTGAGACAGTCTCATATAGCCTTGCCTGGCCTGGGACTCACCATGCAGCAGAGGCTGGATTTGAACTCTCGATCTTCCTGCCTCTACCTTCCAAGTGCTAGGATTATAGGCGTATACTCCCACGCCCATGGCTGGGGAGACTGGCTCCTGTTCCCGTGGCTATGCCGTCTGGTCTGGGGGCCTGGGAAGGCTGTCCTGCTCTCAGATCTCACCCTTGGCTGATGATGGAGTGGTGGGCAATGAACTGGGACTAAAGGGTATACTTTCAAATTTCATTTCTTCCCCATATTAGCTGAACCATGTCAGGAAAATAATAAAGCTTTAAATGTTTTACTAGTTTTAAATGTTATCTTTATGGGGCTGGAGAGATGGCTCAGAGGTTAAGAGCACCGACTGTTCTTGCAGAGGACCCGGGTTTGAATCCCAGCACCCACATGGCGGTTAATCCTTAAGCTGGGCGTGGTGGTACACACCTTTAATCCTAGCACTCGGGAGCCAGAGGCAGGCGGATCTCTGTGATCAAGGCCAGCCTGGTCTACAAAGTGAGTTCCAGGCCAACTGAGGCTATAGGGAGACCCTGTCTCAAAAAATAGAATGTTATCTTTTGTGTGTGTGTGTGTGTGTGTGTGTGTGTGTGTGTGTGTGTGTGAGACGTGCAGCGCATATATGTAAGCATGCATATGAAGTCCGGAAGACAACCTCTGTGGTTCCTCAAGCATCTACATTGTGTTTTGAGGTAAACCTTCTCATTGGCTTGAAGCTAGCCAAGTAAGCTCTGCTGGTCTACAAGTCCCAGGGGCCTGCTGGTTTCTTCTTTCCCAACATTGGGATTACAACTGTGCCAATATGCCTGATTCTTTTTTAACATGGGGTCTAGCGGGTGGAACTCAGGTCCTCAAACTTAAAATTCCAACACTTTACCAACAGAGTATCATCCCAGCCCAACAAATCTATTTGCTTGAGATAAGATCTCATGTAGTCCAGGCTAGCCTCATACTTGGATGTAACTAAGGATGACCTTGAACTCCTGATCTTCCTGCCTCTACTTCCTAAGCACTTAGTAGCACAGGTATACACTGCTATACCCAGCTATGGAAAATAACAACTCTTAACTCCCCCAAGCACCGGCCACCAGGACTAATATTAGACATCAGGAATACTCTCTTGTGCTTGAGGCGGAGTTAAGGAGGGAAGTCAGTTGGTTTCTTCGCTGATAAAATGTGGATTCATTTATTCAGTTACTCAGTTGCTACTTACTGAGGACCTGTATTCAGGAGCCTGGTGTTGGGCTGGGAACTGTTGGAGGGTTCTACTGCTAG
Organism: Rhizomys pruinosus; assembly: GCA_009823505.1. Taxonomy (NCBI): domain Eukaryota; kingdom Metazoa; phylum Chordata; class Mammalia; order Rodentia; family Spalacidae; genus Rhizomys; species Rhizomys pruinosus. Next base: position 1,273,323 of record VZQC01015026.1, on the reverse strand, counting down.
GTTCCAAGTGGCCAGATGGACAGAGCAGATGGTGGAACCGGGTGGGGAGGAGGCAATGCAATGGCTCACGTACTGTGTTCTGTGTCCCTGGTGACCTTTTCACCCCCACAGATAAAACTGCTTTACCTTACTTCTGAGGACAGAGGGCTGGAGTTGAGGGTTTTAGAGGCGCAGACCCTGGTACGGACTGTCTCCCATAGGCTCATGTGGCTATTTTGGGAGGCTGTAGAAACTTTAAGAAGTGAGACTTAGCTGAAGGAAGGAAGATCACTGGGAGGCAGGTCCTTTGGGTGATATTCCCCCTGGGTTCTGCCTGTTGCTCTCTCTACTTCCTGGTTGGCCTCCAGGAAGTCAGTAGCTCTTCCCCTGAGGAAGTGCCCGCTGCAGCAATGATGTCCAGCCCACGTGACTGTGGGCTGGACCCTTGGCAATTATGAGCCGGACCAAATCTTTCTCCCTGAATTTGAGTATATCCAGTAATTTTTGTTCTCAGGGACAGAAAAGGAACGAATATAAATCCTAGGAAATATCCAGGTCATTTTTCATTCTGCCCTTTTGCGATTCATGAAGCAGTAATGTTCCTAGATGGGTTCCAGCCCCGACAGCCTGACCAACTTTCTGCTCCCCATATAAAGATATGAAAAAGAAACTTCAGGAGGATAAAAGCCTTCAATTAGCATCTACTAGCATTTTATACACAGCAAAAGACACAACAAAGAGGGAAACAAAATTTCGAATATAAAACATTCTTTTATTTTTCCTTTTTCTTTCTTTATTTTTTTTGTCTTTTCAAGACAGGGTCTCGCTGTAGCCCCAGCTGACCTGGAACTCACTCTGGAGACCAGGCTGGCCTTGAACTCACAAAGATCCGCCTGCCTCTGCCTCCCAAGAGCTAGGATTAAAGGCGTGCGCCACCATGCCTGGCTAAAAAACACTCTTTTAAAAAATGCATTTAGCTGGGTGTGGTGGCATATGCCTTGAATCCCAGCACCCCGGAGGCAGAGACAGTTGATCTCTGTATGATCAAGGCCAGCCTGGTCTACATAGTGAGTTCCAGGCTAGCCATGGCTACAGGGGACCCTGTTTCAAAACGAAAGCAAGAAAAATAATTAAATAGAAAGAAAGAAAGAAAGAAAGAAAGAAAGAAAGAAAGAAAGAAAGAAAGAAAGAAAGAAAGAAAGAAAGAAAGAAAGAGAGGAAGGAAGGAAGGACGGGAGGAAGGACTGTGTGATATTACTAGTAATAAAGGTATTTATTACTAGTTCTTGTGTGCCATATTGTGCATGGGGAGGTGAGAGGCAGCTGTGTAGAGTCGGTTCTACCCTTCCACCTTTATGTAGGTTCTGGGGATTGAACTTGGGTTATCAGGCTTGCATAGCAAACAGCTTTACCCACCAAACCCTACCAGACAGGCTTGTAAGTTATATGTATTTAACTTCTTTCATGAAAAACCCCACTACCTGGGCTTTTTCTTTCTTTCTTTCTTTCTTTTTTTTTTTTTTTTTTGGATAGAACCCGGGGTCCTCTGCAAGGCGGTCGCGCCTCTTAAAGTAGGACCATCTCTCAGCCGTTTTTTTGTCTTTTCAAGACATGTGGTCTCCCTGTACACCAGTGCCATGGAATCTGTGACCACCTGGCCTTGAACTCACAACGATCCACCTGCCCTCTGCCTCCCAAGTTGCTAGGCAATTTTAAAGGCGTTTGCCACCACACCTGGCTATAAGATAGATATTTCTAAGAGAAGGTGGGTGAGAGTTTTGACAAATGCAATCCTGGCAGCGAGGAAGGCGGAGACGTGGAGGTTGACTGTGAAGTTCTAGTCTCGAAGGTGGTATGGAGAGAACGCAGTAGATCTAAAAGGCAAAGATTGCGAGATCAGGCCTAGAGGAAGCAAAGCACCTGGTTTACTTTAGGTGTCTCCTGGAGTTCCAGGAGGAGACTTCTAAATGGGTATTAGAGCATGAATCTGAATCCAATCCTTGGAAGAGAAGATGATGCTGGGAATAAAAGCTAGAGAATGGTCATGAATGAGATCCTTGGGGCAGGAGGAAAAGCTCTAGGAGAAACTTCCGTGTGGATCCTTAGGACAGAAAGAAGAGTGAGAAGAGAGGGCTGCTCTCAAACAGCCAAGGTCCAGCAAAGCTCTAGGAGAAACTTCCGTGTGGATCCTTAGGACAGAAAGAAGAGTGAGAAGAGAGGGCTGCTCTCAAACAGCCAAGGTCCAGCAGTTGCTGGCACCCAGGGGGGAGAAGAAGCTCAAGAAGGGAATATTGGAGAGATGGCTCAGTGGTTAAGAGCCCCAGCTGCTCTTGAAGAAGACCCAGGTTCAATTCCCAGCACTCATATGGTATCTAACAACCATCCTAACTCTAGTTCCAGGGAATCTGACCCCCTCTTCTGACCTTCACAGGCATTGCAGGACATGGGTACACTTGCATACATGCAGGCAATGCACTCATACACATAAAGTAAAAATAATATTTAAAAATAATATAAATATACGAATGTTATTGGCTTAAGATTGGCTTAACATTTTTTTAATTTTATTTATTTCTATTTATTTATTTATTTATTTATTTTTTTAAATGTGTATGAATGTATATGTCTGCATGTAGGTTGGTGCACCATGTCAGTGCAATGCGCGGAGGTCAGAAGAGGGCTCGATTCCCCTGGAACTGGAGAACTGGGTTAAAGACGGTCTCTCGCCGCCATGTGGGTGCTGGGAATCAAACCCGGTCCTCTGCAAGAGCTAGTCGGTGCTCTTAACCGCTGAGCGCCATCTCTCCAAGCCCGAGTGCACACTTTTCAATACTAGCACTTGGGAGGTGGAGCCAGGCAATCCTGTGAGATCTAGTCCAGGCTAGTCTACATAGTGAGTTCTGGGCCACTGGGGCTTACAGGAAGAGACCATATCCTCCAAGAAAAAGACCAAAANGCGTTTCTTTTGAGACGTCTTTCCCTGTAGCTCCAGCATGTTGGCGCCTGGAAAACTCACTTGTGAAGGCTGGCATTGAAATCACAACAGATCCACTGCCTCTACCTCCCAAATGCCTAGGATTAAAGGCGTGCTACCACCCTGCACCAGGCTCTTTTTTTTCTTTTTTTTTTTTTTTTTAATTTTAATTTTTATTTTAGTATTAGGTCTGTGTTGCTTGCTTCATTTTGATTTGGACACAAGGTGTCTCATCTATGTTAGCTCACGGTGGCTAGAACTTGGCGGCTAATGCACCTGCCTCACCACCTCGCTGGAGCACTGACTATACTCACTGCGCCACTATCACCTGGCTCTGTTCTGTGCTTTTATTTTCATTCTAATGCAAGTTTGAAAAGCAAGGGGAGGAACAACCACGTTCAGAGGGGGAGGGGGACTGGTTGGGGTACCCCCTCAGGAAAATGCCATGCTAGCCCCCAAAGGAGAGGCCAATATCAGTTTGGTAAACAATGAGGGTGGGGTTTAGACATTGGATGTAGATAGATATCCTGTGTGCTTTTTTTTCTTTTGTTCCCTTTTGTTCTTTTTGTTTTTTTTCTTTTTTGTTCTTTTCTTTTTATTTTTTTTTTTTGTATTATTTCTTTTTTTTTGTAATTTTTCTTTTTTCTGAGTGTATGATGTACTGTCTGCATGCAAGTTTGGGCACCCGTGTCGTGCAATGCGCGGTAGGCGACGAAGATGGGTCTCGATTCCCCTCTGGACACTGGAGTGTTCTCTTGGAATGGACGTTTTCGGACCGGTTTCCTCGCGGCGCCATGTGGGTCTGTGGGATCTGAACCCGGGGTCCTCTGCAAGAGCGGTCGGCCGCTCTTAACGCTAGGCCATCTCAGCCGCCGTTTTTTTGTCTTTTCAAGACAGGGTCTCCCCGTAGCCCCAGCTTGGCCTGGAACTAGTTGTAAAAAAAAAAAAAAAAAAAAAAAAAAAAAAAGAAAATTAAAAAATTAAAGGGGCTTAATTTTCCGTGCTGATGTGGTTGCTGTGATGAAGACAGTGCTGTAGATGTGCTGTTTGTCAAACCCTCTCAGAATACAGCTGGCTTTGCATAGCAAGAACTTACATATATTCAGTCTTTGAGGCAGTAGTTTCAGTAAGGAAGTAACCCGTCGATGAAAACCACTTTATGCTTTTAGGAAAGCTTATTTATTACCTCATTATTTATATCAGGAAACGTTAGAAATCACCTAAGTACATTACAATAGAAGCAATTTGGGTGCCATGAGCCTAGTCTAAAGCCACTAACAACGGTGCTTGCTCACAGAAGGAAAGGCGAAATCAAAGACATTAAGATGTTAGTAATGACTACTTCCAACTACTGTGATTATGGATGACTTTAATTTTCTTTTTTCTTTGTAATTTCCTATATTTTCCAAATTTTCTACAATAAATCACTATTATAATTAGATGAGAAAGTTATTTTTAAATGATGTTTTAGAATAAATTCATGGCAAAAAAAGAAAGAAATAGCAGCATACTAAATTGTAAATAAAACACAATCTGAATGCAAATATAATATACAAGCAAGATGGCAAAGAAACAGAGAGAGACTGCCTCAGTGTGGCAGCATTAGCAGCTCTGGGCTGATTTTACCTTCATGATTTCCCAAGTATGGCCAAGGAAGAGTATGTATACACACACACACACACACACACACACACACACACACTCAGACACAGACACACATGCAAACACTCAGACACATACACATACAAACACTCAGACACATAGACACAGGCACATACATATACACACACACACATAAACATACTCATACACATAGATACATAGATACATGCACAGGTACTCAGACATATAAGCATGCTCATACACACATGTACATATACATGCATACACACAAACACATGAATATCTACACACGTGTACACACACATATATAGAAACACACGCAAACATACTCATTTATGACTAAGAAGCTCTTCATTGCCTTTGGGATTTCATTCACAACCCTTAGCGTTTCACGGTGACCCTGATGACATTTTAAAACTGGGCTATCATTCATATATCATACAATTCACCCTTGGGGGCTGATGAGATGGATCAGCAATAAAGCGCTTGCTCTGCAATCCTGGCAACCTGAGTTTGATCCCTGAAATCCACATAGTGGAAGGGGAGAACAGACGCCACATGTACACCATGGAATGTATGCTCCCCATGTACACACACAATAATAATTAATAAAAATTTCACATCCTTCTTTTAATGTATGCAAGTCAGTATGTTTAATATATTCACAAAGTTGTACCTTCTCCTAAATCCAGAACATTTGCATTACCTCCCAAACAAATGTAGTACTAATGAGCAACCACACCCGTTCTTCCCCTTCTGCAACCTGCCAACTGGCAATCCTCTTTCAGTCAATGATGTATTTCTCTTTTCTGGACCTTTTGGAGAACACAGGGTATGTGGTCCTTTGTATCTGTCTTGTTTTGTGTAGAAGAATGTTTTCAAAGTTCATTCATGTGGTGGCATGGACCAGTTCTGACTTCTTATTTTTGAGTTCCGTTCCATTGTGGATAGACCACACATTGTTTATTTGCTTATTAATTGACGGACGTTTGAGTTGCACTTTTTTGGCTATTGTGATGCATGCTGCTATCGATATTCTTGTACAACTTTTGCACAGACAAGTTCTTTCTTTTTATTTTTACTTTATACATTTATTTTTAATTTTATGTGTGTGAATGTGAGTGTATGTGTGTATGTGAATGTTTGTGGGAGGAAGTCAGAAGAAGGTTTGGAGCTGGAGTTACTGGCAGTTGTGAGCCACCTGACATGGGTTCTGGGAACCAAACTTGGGTCCTCTGGAAGAGCAGCAACTACTCTTAACTGCTGAGATATCTCTCCTTAAGAGCGCTGGGATTAAAGATGTGTGCCAACGCAGCTGGCTTGTTAAGTGAGATCCAGGAATTGAACTAGGGGCATCAAGCTTACTTACATAGTGAGCACTTTTATCCGTTGAGCTCCAACTTGGCTCATGTTAAAATTAGGTTACTTGTCTTATTGATGAGTGGTAAGTGCTCTTCACATATTCTGGACACTAGTTGTCTCAGAAAATTTTCCTTCCCGAAGTGGTTCGACATGGCGGCCATCTCTGCAAACTGCCTCCCCCCACGCCCAGCAGACCTGAAGATGGACTGAGGAACAGACTCCAAAAACTTCAGTTTAGGTGAGTCTAGAGAGTCGAATGGGTTTTCCTACATTGCGAATGTGGAAATCATGGCTTACAGGGTCCTTTTGGAGCTCCCCCTCACGTTCTCTGGATGGGGACCCCCATGAGTTCCACACAACATGGTGGGGGGGAGCTGCCTACTAGCACTCTCCTCTTATGAGCCCACAGCCCCTCCCCCTAGGTGAGCTGGCTGGGAGGCAACTGATGTCTGATGGCCGGGCCAGTCCGTTCAGAAGAAAGTCTATTCTATGACACGCTAGTCTGTTATTAGACACATATTAGATAATTTTGTGTCCCTCCCTCCTTTCCTCCCTCTTCCCCTTCCCCTTCTCCCTCCCTCTCTTTGTTCTTTTTTTCTTGTTTTATGAATTAAAAATTATTTATCTATTGATTGATTGGCTGACTCTGTGTGTGTGCGCGCGTGCACGTGTGTGTGCATACATGTGTGTAGGCACAAGTGCTACAGTGGACATATGGCAATCAGAGGACAACTTGCAGGAGAAAGGGGTTTGAACTCAGGTCATCTTGTTGGTGGCAAGTGTGTTTACCTACTTATCTATCTCACCTGTCCCCCTTTTTTTCTTTTTAAAAAAATTCTTACTGATTTTTCTTTTTTTTTTTTAATTTTATTTATTTATTTATGTGTATGAATGTACTGTCTGCATGTAGGTTTGTGCACCCGTGTTGTGCAATGCTGCGGAGGTCAGAAGATGGTGTTGGATTCCCCTGGAACTGGAGTTCTCCTGGAATTGGAGTTACAGACAGTTCTCAGCCACCATGTGGGTGCTGGGGATCGAACCTGGGTCCTCTGCAAGAGCAGTCAGTGCTCTTAACCGCTAGGCCATCCCTCCAGCCCCCGATTTTTATTTTGTGTGTATGAGTGCTGTGCCTATGTGTATGTAAATGCACCATATGTATAATCGGTACCTGTGGAGGCTAGAAGAGGATGTTGGAGCCCTTGGTCTGGATGATGGATGGTTGTTAGCGGCCATGTCGGGGCTGGGAACCAAACCAGGGTGCTCTGGAAGAGCAGCCAGCACTCCTAACTGCTGAGCCACATCTCCAGTCTCCTGCCTCTCTTCTTCTTAGACCACTTCTCATGCAGTCCAGGCCGGTTGCCAGCCCACTGTGTAGCCACGCTTAGGTTCCTGGTTTCAAGCTGCCGGCCTTCTCACGTCTGTCTCCTGAGGGCTAGAGTTTTAACTGTGCCCGGCCAAACCTGGCTCACTTTCTTGATGGTCTGCTGGAAGCGCAAAAGTTCAAATGTGATGAAGTCCAAGCTTGGCCTTTCTTTTCTTTTCAGTGTGCTCTCTTCATGTCCTGCCCTGCAAGCCTCTGCTTCGGCCAAGGCTGTGAGATTCACACCTATGTCGTCTTCTGAGAGTTCCAGAGTTTTAGTATTTACAGTGAGGTCTTTGATGAATTAATTTTTGTATATGGCATGAGGTAGGAGTTCACCTTCCTTCTTTTCCAGCATCCAAACACTGTTAAAAAGGGCCATTCTGTCCCCCATTGAGTTGTCTTCCTTGTCACAAACCAATGGACAGAGAAAGAAAAGGCAGGCGACATTTAAGCATTTTATTTATTTGTGTGTATCTGTATACATGTATGTGCCTGTGCGTGCAAGCATCCTTGGGGATCAGAAGGCAGTGTTGGATTCCCAGGAACTAGTTACAGGTGACTGTGAGCTGTCCGACATGGGTGCGGGGAATCGAACTCTGGTCTTCGGCAAGAGCAGCAAGTGCTCTTAGCCACCATGCTATGTCTCCAGCCTGACATTCACTTCACAGCAGCTCCTTCCTGTCTTCCGTGCCTTCATGCAGGCTGTTCCTTTGCCTGACTTTTTGTCTTGATGACTATTCCTGTTCTCCAGGTCGTTGTCTCCGCATGCATCTATCTGCTACTGCTCTGCTCACATGTCAATAAGCTTATTTATTCACAAGTCTTTCTGGAGAGATTCCGAGATCTCAAAGCTGTGTTCATATCTCACTTCTCCTGGAAGTACCTGCTACCGGGCCTGGCACTTAGGTGTCTCACAATTACCCCAACAACCATTGACTAAAATTTCTGAAGATTAGGACTGTGCAGAGGACATTATTGGGAAGAGAAAAGGGGAAATGACTGGCTTTCTGTCTCTCTCACCTTTCTTTCTCAATTCCAAAGAAAATTTATGCACTCACTCATTCATTCATTTAACAAGGTTTTTTAGGTACCTTCTATGTGTCAAGAGTTTAGCTAGACAGCAATGTTAATGAGAACACCATGCACAGAGCCCCACTCGGAGTGGGGAAGACAATGCATGAAGCAACATGACTCAAAGAATCACATAAGCATTGATGTAGGTCTTCAGACTCTCAGCCATCCCCGTCCCAGCGTTATTGTATATCTTCCCACTCTCAGCCATCCCCATCCCAGCATTATTGTATATCTTCCCACTCTCAGCCATCCCCGTCCCAGCATTATTGTATATCTTCCCACTCTCAGCCATCCCCGTCCCAGCATTATTGTATATCTTCCCACTCTCAGCCATCCCCGTCCCAGCATTATTGTATATCTTCCCACTCTCAGCCATCCCCGTCCCAGCATTATTGTATATCTTCCCACTCTCAGCCATCCCCGTCCCAGCATTATTGTATATCTTCCCACTCTCAGCCATCCCCGTCCCAGCATTATTGTATATCTTCCCACTCTCAGCCATCCCCGTCCCAGCATTATTGTATATCTTCCCACTCTCAGCCATCCCCGTCCCAGCATTATTGTATATCTTCCCACTCTCAGCCATCCCCGTCCCAGCATTATTGTATATCTTCCCACTCTCAGCCATCCCCGTCCCAGCATTATTGTATATCTTCCCACTCTCAGCCATCCCCGTCCCAGCATTATTGTATATCTTCCCACTCTCAGCCATCCCCGTCCCAGCATTATTGTATATCTTCCCACTCTCAGCCATCCCCGTCCCAGCATTATTGTATATCTTCCCACTCTCAGCCATCCCCGTCCCAGCATTATTGTATATCTTCCCACTCTCAGCCATCCCCGTCCCAGCATTATTGTATATCTTCCCACTCTCAGCCATCCCCGTCCCAGCATTATTGTATATCTTCCCACTCTCAGCCATCCCCGTCCCAGCATTATTGTATATCTTCCCACTCTCAGCCATCCCCGTCCCAGCATTATTGTATATCTTCCCACTCTCAGCCATCCCCGTCCCAGCATTATTGTATATCTTCCCACTCTCAGCCATCCCCGTCCCAGCATTATTGTATATCTTCCCACTCTCAGCCATCCCCGTCCCAGCATTATTGTATATCTTCCCACTCTCAGCCATCCCCGTCCCAGCATTATTGTATATCTTCCCACTCTCAGCCATCCCCGTCCCAGCATTATTGTATATCTTCCCACTCTCAGCCATCCCCGTCCCAGCATTATTGTATATCTTCCCACTCTCAGCCATCCCCGTCCCAGCATTATTGTATATCTTCCCACTCTCAGCCATCCCCGTCCCAGCATTATTGTATATCTTCCCACTCTCAGCCATCCCCGTCCCAGCATTATTGTATATCTTCCCACTCTCAGCCATCCCCGTCCCAGCATTATTGTATATCTTCCCACTCTCAGCCATCCCCGTCCCAGCATTATTGTATATCTTCCCACTCTCAGCCATCCCCGTCCCAGCATTATTGTATATCTTCCCACTCTCAGCCATCCCCGTCCCAGCATTATTGTATATCTTCCCACTCTCAGCCATCCCCGTCCCAGCATTATTGTATATCTTCCCACTCTCAGCCATCCCCGTCCCAGCATTATTGTATATCTTCCCACTCTCAGCCATCCCCGTCCCAGCATTATTGTATATCTTCCCACTCTCAGCCATCCCCGTCCCAGCATTATTGTATATCTTCCCACTCTCAGCCATCCCCGTCCCAGCATTATTGTATATCTTCCCACTCTCAGCCATCCCCGTCCCAGCATTATTGTATATCTTCCCACTCTCAGCCATCCCCGTCCCAGCATTATTGTATATCTTCCCACTCTCAGCCATCCCCGTCCCAGCATTATTGTATATCTTCCCACTCTCAGCCATCCCCGTCCCAGCATTATTGTATATCTTCCCACTCTCAGCCATCCCCGTCCCAGCATTATTGTATATCTTCCCACTCTCAGCCATCCCCGTCCCAGCATTATTGTATATCTTCCCACTCTCAGCCATCCCCGTCCCAGCATTATTGTATATCTTCCCACTCTCAGCCATCCCCGTCCCAGCATTATTGTATATCTTCCCACTCTCAGCCATCCCCGTCCCAGCATTATTGTATATCTTCCCACTCTCAGCCATCCCCGTCCCAGCATTATTGTATATCTTCCCACTCTCAGCCATCCCCGTCCCAGCATTATTGTATATCTTCCCACTCTCAGCCATCCCCGTCCCAGCATTATTGTATATCTTCCCACTCTCAGCCATCCCCGTCCCAGCATTATTGTATATCTTCCCACTCTCAGCCATCCCCGTCCCAGCATTATTGTATATCTTCCCACTCTCAGCCATCCCCGTCCCAGCATTATTGTATATCTTCCCACTCTCAGCCATCCCCGTCCCAGCATTATTGTATATCTTCCCACTCTCAGCCATCCCCGTCCCAGCATTATTGTATATCTTCCCACTCTCAGCCATCCCCGTCCCAGCATTATTGTATATCTTCCCACTCTCAGCCATCCCCGTCCCAGCATTATTGTATATCTTCCCACTCTCAGCCATCCCCGTCCCAGCATTATTGTATATCTTCCCACTCTCAGCCATCCCCGTCCCAGCATTATTGTATATCTTCCCACTCTCAGCCATCCCCGTCCCAGCATTATTGTATATCTTCCCACTCTCAGCCATCCCCGTCCCAGCATTATTGTATATCTTCCCACTCTCAGCCATCCCCGTCCCAGCATTATTGTATATCTTCCCACTCTCAGCCATCCCCGTCCCAGCATTATTGTATATCTTCCCACTCTCAGCCATCCCCGTCCCAGCATTATTGTATATCTTCCCACTCTCAGCCATCCCCGTCCCAGCATTATTGTATATCTTCCCACTCTCAGCCATCCCCGTCCCAGCATTATTGTATATCTTCCCACTCTCAGCCATCCCCGTCCCAGCATTATTGTATATCTTCCCACTCTCAGCCATCCCCGTCCCAGCATTATTGTATATCTTCCCACTCTCAGCCATCCCCGTCCCAGCATTATTGTATATCTTCCCACTCTCAGCCATCCCCGTCCCAGCATTATTGTATATCTTCCCACTCTCAGCCATCCCCGTCCCAGCATTATTGTATATCTTCCCACTCTCAGCCATCCCCGTCCCAGCATTATTGTATATCTTCCCACTCTCAGCCATCCCCGTCCCAGCATTATTGTATATCTTCCCACTCTCAGCCATCCCCGTCCCAGCATTATTGTATATCTTCCCACTCTCAGCCATCCCCGTCCCAGCATTATTGTATATCTTCCCACTCTCAGCCATCCCCGTCCCAGCATTATTGTATATCTTCCCACTCTCAGCCATCCCCGTCCCAGCATTATTGTATATCTTCCCACTCTCAGCCATCCCCGTCCCAGCATTATTGTATATCTTCCCACTCTCAGCCATCCCCGTCCCAGCATTATTGTATATCTTCCCACTCTCAGCCATGCCCATCCCAGCATTATTGTATATCTTCCCACTCTCAGCCATGCCCATCCCAGCATTATTGTATATCTTCCCACTCTCAGCCATCCTGGTCCCAGCACTATTTTGTATCTTCCCACTCTTAGCCATCCCCGTCCCAGCATTATTGTATATCTTCCTCCTCTCAGCCATCCCCGTCCCAGCATTATTGTATATCTTCCCACTCTCAGCCATCCTGGTCCCAGCATTATTGTATATCTTCCCACTCTCAGCCATCCTGTTCCCAGCACTATTGTACATCTTTCTACTTCTGTTGCCCTCAGACTTCATTCCAGCAATTTCCTGCCCCTGTTCGGATCTTCGGTCTTCTGGCCCTTCTTCCCTTCCTTTGCCACCACAACCTAAGCTCACAGATTCATCCTTATCCAACCTGGGCTCTGTGGCCTAGTATCCTGACTGGCCTGGGACACCTTGTGACACTACTTTCCTGTCCCAACCCAGCCCTGGTGAAGGTGTTCTGTTAACACCTGCTTTGGATCTACCTCTGAGCATAAGAGGCATGGAGGAAAGTACCCAGTTTCACCTAGTACCTCCCAGAAGAAAGTGACACAAGCCTCCCTCCACTCCCCAGGCATGGTCACTCACTCCCTAAGGTGGCTGGCTCTACCGTCCCTTCTCTCAGACCCCTGCAACCTTTATCTGCCTACTTGTCACTGAGAAAAAAATACATACATATATATATATATATATATGTATATATATATATGTATATACATATATATGTATTTTTTTTTGAGACAAGGTCTCCCTATAGCCCCAGCTGGTCTGGAACTCACTCTGTAGACCAGGCTGGCCTTGAACTCACAGAGATCCGCCTTGCCTCTGCCTCCCAAGTGCTGGGATTAAAAGCATGTGCTACCATGCTGGGCTTAAAGACGGTTCTTAGCTGCCATGTGGGTGCTGGGAATCGAATCAGGGTCTTCTGCAAGACCAGTCAGTGCTCTTAACCCCTGAGCCATCTCTTCAACCCAAGAATATATTTTTGTAGACTTCTTGTGTGTAACTGTGGGAATGTGTGTGCCAGCGTGTACATATAGAGGTCAGAGGACAAGCTTGGGTGTCTGTCCTCACCTCCTTCTTGTTTGAGACAGGACCATTTGTTCACCACTGTGTACACCGAGCTACCTAGCACAGGAAATTCTGGGATTCTCCTGTCTCCCATCTTAACACAGGAGCACTGGGCTACAGATGCTTGATGCCACACCCAGCTGGAGCTCAGGCCCTTAGGCTTGCTCAGCAAATGTTTTGCCTACCAAGCCATCTCTCCAACCCTCAATGAGGACCTTCCCTTCCTTCCCCTGAGCACATCAAGGCCATCAGAAGACTCATTACACACCACTAAGCTTGCCAAGCTCTAGCATCAACTGCTGGGTGCTCTGTCCTTGCTCCTGTAGCAAATCACATACGTCCTATGTGTCCCTCTGCCTGGGAAGGGCCTACTCCCTCAGTGGGCCCTGAGCCCCATTCTCCATCACCTACTCAAGGTCTTGTCTGTGATTCATATTCTCTCTCTCTCTCTCTCTCTCTCTCTCTCTCTCTCTCTCTCTCTCATAAATCACTGACAGTCCCCCACTTCTATCGAAGTTATCCTTTCAGTGCACCAAGATATTGCAGTGATTTCATGTTCAAATGAAACAGAAACATTTTCCATAGAGTTTGCATGTTCCCCCAGCTCCTGCCCAGGTTCCCCACCTCGTATAACAAAGTACCCCAAATAGAGGCCTGAAGACAGGCTCAATAAACTGTCTACTGTACAGAGTATTGCAACAAGCATAGGTGTGCAGGTGTTGGATATATGTATGTATGTATGAATTAATGTATGTATATATGTATATATTGCATTGCATGTTGTACATACCTAGGAATGGAGTAACTGAGTCATATGGTAGTCCTAATTTTTGTTTGTGAGGAATCTCCATACTGAAATACACAGTGCTTAGAACAATTCCTTCCAGCAGTGTACAGGGCTCCATTTTCCTCACATTCTTGCTATGTGTTGCTGTTTCCTTATTTTTTATGTGTACATGTTTGTGCATGGGTATACATGTATGTCGGTAAGCCCTGGTTTATGGAAGCCAGAGATCTACATCTACTATCTTTAAAAAAACAGGGCTGGAGAGATGGCCTAGCGGTTAAGAGCGTGGACTGCTCTTACAGAGGACCCGGGTTCAATCCCCAGCACCCACATGGCAGCCGAGAACCGTCTGAAACTCCAATTCCAGGAGAACTCCAGTTCCAGGGGAATCCGAGACCCTCTTCTGACCTCCGCGGCATTGCACGACATGGGTGCACAGACCTGCATGCAGACAGTACATTCATACGCATACAGAAAAAAAAAAAACCTATAGAGGCAGGTGGGCTGGGCATGGGGGCACATGTCTTTATACCAACACTTGGAAGCAGAGGCAGGGAGATCTCTGTGAATTTAAGGCCAGCCTGGATCTACCATGTGGAATCTCCCGAGGCCCAGCTGAGGGCCTGTTAGGGGAGAACCCCTGTTTTTTCTCAAAAAAAAAAAACAAAAAAAAGAAAAACAAAAAAAAAGGGCAAGGTATTATATATCTCCACACCTTAACATTTCAAAACTCAGAAAGACAGAGCTAAGCAGGCGATTCTCTGTGTAGTTCCAGCGATAGTCAGGGCTACATAGTGAGACCATGTCTCAAAAAAAAAAAAAAAGGATTTATGTTCTTATTTATGTGCATGTTTGCCACATGTGTGCAAATCCCCTTGAAGGCCAGAAGAGGGCATTGGATCCCCTGGAACTGGAGTTATGAATGGTTGTTAGCCACCATGTGGGTGCTGGGACTCAAATCCCATTCTTCTGCAAGAGCAGCCAGTACTCTTGACTGCTGAGCCATCTCTCCAGCCCCAAATCAAAAAAATATATAAGTATTACATTTATTTATTTATTTATTTATTTATTTATTTATTTATTTATTTATGTGTGTGTGCGTGTGTGTGCCAATGGGGGGGGTATAGTGGGAGGTCAGAGGACAACTTGTGAGGTCAGTTCTTTCCTTCTTCCCACTGGGAACTCATGTTGTCAGACTTGGTGGCAAGCACTGGTACCTGATGATCCATCTTGCCGGCACCTCCTATGCTTAGCTCACCGGAGGCAGAACTTTTTTCCACCTTGTATTCCCAGTCTCTAGAATCCTGGCTACACATAGCTGAGACTCAAGAAGTAGGAATTAATGAATGGATGGCTTTTCACGGTTCTGTGAGAATGTACAGGGAGGGTTTACACAGTCAGGAAAGGCTCTGATAACTTCTCTATGAGAGTATGCTTATGCTGTTGTCTGAACGTGAGCTAGGAGGGTGGGGGAGGTTCCAGACCAAGTAAATGTGCAAAGGTCCTGAGACTGGAGGAAGAGTGTTGAATGCGATAAGCTGAGAGGCTGGCAGGGAAGCAGGGCAGGGAGAGGACGGGAAGCTGGTGCAAGGTGCAAGGTGGGCAGAGCTAAGCCTTGCCGAGTTTGAAGGAGCACTGCCAGGTTCTGTCCTTGGCTGTAAGAGCAGAGGAAATCCTTGGCCACAAGGCAGGAGATGATTAGATTTACACTTGGAAAGGACCCCCTGACTCAATTATCATTGCTAATAATGATGGTGATAAATATGTGCGTCTGTATAATTTGAAAAAGTATTTTCGCATCCTCTATGTGAGCTTCTTTCTGGAAGCCATCAGCAATGGCTGCCTGACCCTAAGATATGGGATGCTCTCTTCTTTCTGGGATCTGTTTCCCAAATCTCAAGTTAGGTTACATGGTCAGACAAAGGATTTTGTAGAACACATACAAAGCTACAGATTCTAGTCACATTTAATTGTGCATTTGACAAATGGTCTCAATTAAGACAACATAACATGCTCTGCCGTTGGGACTGTTGGAGAAAGTTAAGGAAAAAGGATTACTGGAAGGGAACCCCATACCAAGACCCTGTCACACGTTTAGAGAGATGTGTGTGCTGCATTATGGGGCTGTAAGTTCCATCTATTGTGACAATAATCTAAAAGTAAACAAAGTTACTCCTCTATTGAAAAACAGAGTGAAGTTTCCTGTGTGCTCAGGGCTGACTTATATGACTGGGTGGGCAGGGAGATTTGGGAACTGCTACTTGTGAGGAGCCCAGGGCTCAGGGTCAGTTCTTGCTGTGCAAGTGTTCCTTAAGTGAGCTATCTGCTGCTAATTGGAGCTCTAGACCGACACAGATCCCGACAGTCGTGGGGTCGGAGATGTTCCTCAGTTGATAGCGTGCTTGCCCAGCATGAACAAAGCCCTAGGTTTGACATGTAGCAGCACATACAATTGGGCATGATGAAGCATGCTGCAATATTGACACTGGGGTGGTAGAGGCAGGAAGATCAGACGTTCAAGGTCTTTCACTGCTACATAGCAAATTTGAAGCCATCTTGGAACACGAGACTCTATTCCAAAAAATTAAAAATAAAAAATAGAGAGGAGAGAGAAAGAATATATATGCAAACACAGACATCAAGATGGCAAAGAAGGTTATCTCCTAAGACTGACCTGCCTGAGCTCAAAGGGAATGGGTGTGATCTTGCCAATCAATTGGTGGGTTTGAGGAATCCTAGAACTCTTCTGGGGAAAAGTGAGAAGAGAGGGCAGCTTTCTGAGAACAGTCAGAAAGGAGACTGGGGCAGCCTCCCGGGACCAGAGGACCAGGTGGCCTTTGAACAGGAACAGCTGTGAGTCCCACTCTTTAGTGCTCCTGATCTGCACCATCTATCAGGCAGGGAAAGCAAAGGCTTCCTAACTGGTTCCAGGTGGGGAGACTTTCCTCTGGGAGGGAGGTTCACCTCTGGAAGACCATCAGGAGCTGTCTGTAACTCTTCCAAAGGGGGAAAAAAAACCTCATTCCCAAGTGGATGGTTCAGAGAGTTTCTGTTAAACATTAGAGCCATTGGACTCTGAAGCTAGTTCTCATAAGACCCAGGAAAGCCCTGATCTCAAACATGGGGCTTGAGAGTATCTCACTCTACCAAGCTCCCTCATCCATGTCTTAGGAGCAGTGGACTACTCCAGCAAGATCCTCAGATGGAGGGGTGTGGAGGTCGCTCAGTTGGTAGAGTGTGTTCTGTGAGAACAGAAGGACCTGATTGATTGTAGAACCCAAGTGAACCAGCCAGGTGTGGTGGTGCATGTTCGTAATCCTAGTGTTGGCGGGGCGTTGATTCTTGGGGCTCACTGGCCAGCCACCCTAGCCTAACTGGAGAACTGTAGGCCTATAGAGACCCTGTTTCAAGAAATAAAGTGGCCAGGTGTGCCGTGCAGCGCATGCCTTGAATCCCAGCGCTCAGGGTCAGACAAGGCAGGTGGATCTCTGTGAGTTCAAGGCCAGCCTGGTCTACATAGTAAGACTATATTTCAGACAAATGAACAGAAAAAATGCAACAAAACCCCTAAGGTAAATGGCATCTGAGGAATAATACCTAAAGTTTGCCTTAGGTACACACACACACATGCATGTGCACCTGCCAGCACACACTCCTCATGAACATGCATACATATAAGTATGCATGCCAAAAAACCCCACCCAAAGATCTTCAGATGGTAACCAGCGACCATGGACCCTAAAGGATGGGAGCTGGGCTTCCCAGCATCTGCTGACCCTACCCACTTTCTCCTGAGAGTAGCCTCTAGAAATTTTTCAGTCTTGCTAGTAGTCCTCCAATAATCTTGAAGGGACAGGGACAAACACAGGATGCTCTTGCAGAGGACCCAGGTTCAATTCCCAGTACCCACCAAGCTAACAACTGTTCCAGGGGAACCCAATGACCTCTGCAGGCATTGCATGGTGCGGGTACAATTACACACATGCAGGCAATACAGCCATACACACAAAATAAAAATAATAAATAAAATGTACTTTAAAAGAAGAAAACATGGCTGAGTACATTCACTGCCTGAACCCCCGTGAGGGCCTTGGAAGGGGTTTACACGCGTGTGTCTCTGTCTCTGTTTATCTTCCGTGTTTTTCTCTCTGTGTCTTTCTTTGTGTCTTCTCTTTCTCTCTCTCTCCATCTCACTTTCTCTCTGTCTCACTTTTTGTGTTTCTCCCCCCACCCCCGTGGGGAAGGAGTACGGAGAGAGGGATGGACTCAAGGAGTTTCCTCAGCTTCTGGGGGATCTGCTTTTGATTCCATGAAGCTCAGTAACAGCCCTATGAGGAAAAGACTTTCTCTGTCCACGTTCCCCAGGAAGTTGGGGGTGTTGTCACGCAACTAAGGTGTGGTCAGCAGGAGTCTAGAGCATGTCACCCCAAGGCCAGAATGCCTGCTCTTGGCCCCCAAGAGCTTATGGCTTCCCAGAGGAGTGAAGCACACACAAGTGTATCCTCACTCCCTTAAGTTTCTAGAATGTTCCCTTCTCATAGACGCCACCCCTTCTCTGTAGAACAGCCCTCTACACTTTCAAAACAAGCTCTAATTTTCCCCCAGTTAATTTTTTTTTAATTTTAATTTTAATTTTTTTTTATTTTTTCCCCCCAGTTAACTTTTTTTTAAATTTTATTTATTTCTGTATGTGTATGAATATACTGTCTGCATGCAAGTCTGTGCACTCGTGTCGTGCAATGCCACGGAGGTCAGAAGAGGGTCTCGTATTCCCCTGGAACTGGAGTTCTCCTGGAATTGGAGTTTCAGACGGTTCTCGGCCGCCATGTGGGTGCTGGGGATCAAACCCGGGTCCTCTGTAAGAACGGTCGGCGCTCTTAACCGCTAGGCCATCTCTCCAGCCCCCCAGTTAACTTTTAAAAATTAAACTATGAGGGGGATTGGAGAGATGGCTCAGTGGTTGAGAGCACTGACTGCTCTCACAGAGGTTCTGGGTTCAGATCCCAGCACCCACATGGCAGCTAACAACTATCTGTAATGCCAGTTTCAGGGGATCCGATGCTGTCTTCTGTCTTCTGAGGGCATTGCACAACACTGGTGTACTTACATACATGTGAGCAATACATGCATACACATAAAATAAAAATAAGTAAAGTATTAAGAAGTTAAACTGTGTGCGTGTGTGTGTGTGCATGTGTGTGTGTGTATGTGTGTGTGTGCATGTGTGTGTGTGTAGTTGTGTACATGAGTGCGTGAGGAGGCCAGACGTATTGAATCCCCTGAAACTGGGGTTACAGGTGGTTGTGGGTGCTGGCGACTGAACTTGGGTCCTCTGAGCAGTAGTGCATGCTCTTAACTGGTGAGCCACGTCTCCAGCTCCTCCCTAGCACTTTTTTTAGATTTATTTTAATTTTATGCTTATGAATGTTTTGCATGTACATAAGAGCACCTGTGTGTGCCATACCCATGGAGGTCCGAAGAGGGAGTCAGATCCTCTGGAACTGGAGTGGCACTATTGTTAGCCACCCTGTGGATGCTGGGAACCTAACACAGGTGCTCTGCAGGAGCAGCCAGTGCTCCTCAATGCTAAGCCATCTCTCCAGCCCCCCATCGCACTTTTGATCTCCTGACACACCATATATTTATTTTCTGTCTCTCCTTTGCAGGAGGACAGGGACCTGGTGGGTTTGGTTGTTGCTGTGTACCCAGAACCTGGGACACTGTATGGTGATGTAGAAGACATTTTGCAGGGCTGGAGAGATGGCCTAGCGGTTAAGAGCACCGACTGCTCTCGCGGAGGACCCGGGTTCGATCCCCAGCACCCACATGGCGGCTAAGAACTGTCTGTAGCTCCAATTCCAGGAGAACTCCAGTTTCAGGCGAATCTGATGCCCTCTTCTGACCTCCGCGGCACTGCACGGCATGGGTGCACAGACCTACACGCAGAGAGTACATTCATACACATACAAAAATAAATAAAATTTTTTTTAAAAGTTAAAAAAAGAAGGCATTTTGCATGTAGTTACTGAACTAACTAATGAATTAACTGGTAGTTATAATACCAGACTGTTTTTGCCAAATACCTGAAGAATGTTACAATGTTACAGTCAACAGGTGTTAAAGTGGTTAGAAGATTGAAAGGCTTCCAGACCAGAGAGTTGGAACCCCGAGAGAGTTTCCAAAAGGAGGCTGGCCAGAGAAAGATGGCTGGGGATATATATATATGGCAATGGCGGGGGAAGGTATGGGATGGTGGCAGTCCAGCAGGCTGCTTGGCATGCCTCCCAGCCTTCGTCAGCCTTCTTGGATGTGGGCCTCTGTGCTATATTCACACATCATCTAAGTGGGTTGTTAAACACAGGCACCAACTACCCAAGGATGCTATGGTTTCTCCTTCCTTGGAGATTTTTTTAAAAATAGGCAGAGGCATTCAACTGTCCTCTATCATTTAGGGGAGCACTGGCACCGCGGGCTCCCATAGTTCCATGTCAGGGGTTCTGTGAGATTGATCTGTCACTCTTGCTCTCCGTCTACCGACGAGGAAAGATAAGTAACTGTTCAGGCTCTGATGGCAGGGCCTGTGGTCTCCTCAGCTTCTGGAGGCTCTTGTGAATTTCTCTTGAAATCTATAATTTCCTTTTTAATTTAATACACTCTGAATTAGGATAGAATGGTTTTCCAAGAGACTGACATTAGTTACCAGACATAACAGTGACTGTATGCTATTGATTTTAGAGTAGACTTTCTTTCTTTTTCTTTCTTTCTTTCTTTCTTTCTTTCTTTCTTTCTTTCTTTCTTTCTTTCTTTCTTTCTCTCTCTCTCTCTCTCTCTCTCTCTTTCCTTCTTTCTTTCTTTCTTTCTTCT
Organism: Rhizomys pruinosus; assembly: GCA_009823505.1. Classification (NCBI taxonomy): domain Eukaryota; kingdom Metazoa; phylum Chordata; class Mammalia; order Rodentia; family Spalacidae; genus Rhizomys; species Rhizomys pruinosus. The sequence continues at coordinate 1,252,709 of VZQC01015026.1, read as the reverse complement.
TTTCTTTCTTTCTTTCTTTCTTTCTTTNTTTTTTTTGGTCTTTTTGAGACAGGGTCTCCCTGTAGCCCCAGCTGTCCTGGAACTCACTCTGTAGACCAGGCTGGCCTTGAACTCACAAAGATCCACCTGCCTCTGCCTCCCGAGTGCTAGGATTAAAGGCATGCACGCACGGCTAGAGTAGCATTTCTTAGAGGCAGGGGTTGGCCTGATGACCTTCTCATAAGCCTCCTTCAGTATTGTTCTGTTCTTATTTGTGTGTGTGTGTGTGTGTGTGTGTGTGTGTGTGTGATACATGGTTTGTGGCGTGTACGTGTTTGTGTGCACACGTGTGTGGAGGTCAGAGGTTTGTTGGGTGTGTTCCTGTCACTCTACACCTTATTTTTAATTACTATTTTATTTATTATTCTCTTTGTGTGTGGATGATGATGATCATTTGTGTGTAGGGGGCAATTTTTGGAATTTGGTTCTCTGTCCACTGTGGGGTGTGGAAATTGAACTCAGATTGGACTCAGGTCACTAGGCTTGCACACCAAGAACTTTTGCATGCTGTACCATCTCACTAGCCCTCTGCTTATTTCATTATTTTTTAAATTATTTTTAAATTATCTAAAAAATTTTTTTTTATTTTTTTGTCCTTTTTGAGACAGGGTCTCCCTGTATTCACAGCTACCCTGGCACTCACTATGTAGACCAGGTGGGTATTGAACTCACAGGGATCTGCCCGCTTCTGCCTCCCGAATGCTGGGATTAAAGGTATGTGCCATGACGCCTAGCTTTATTTTTTATTTTTGAAAAAAATATTTTTTCAGAGTTAGGAAGTTTTGGTATATGTATGTATATTTTAGAGTAATATAAGATCAAAGGAATGTGGGAAAAATAAAAAATTATTTATTATTTTTATTTTACGTGTAAGAGTGTATTGCCTGCATGTGTGTAAGTATACCTGCATCATGGAATGGCTGTGGAGGCCAGAAGAGGGTATTGGATCTCCTGGAAGTGGAGTTAAGGACGATTGTTAGCTGCCATGTGGCTGCTGGGAGTTGAGCCTGGGTCCTCTGCAAAGGCAGCCAGTACACTTAACCACTGAGCCATCTCCCCAGCCCCTATTTTTAATTAAAACTTTTTTTTATTGATGCTTTGTGTATTTCATACATCATTTTCCAATTCAGTTCAGGCATATATCCCCTTCCCTTCTCCCCATCCCACCCCACCCCACCCCATCCCAGATCATGCATTCTGCCGTAACTTTTCTGCATCTTTCTCTGCTTGTTTTCATTTTTTTTTTAACAATAAGTGATAATTTGTGAGTACAAGCATCCTTCATGTAAAACCAATTTGCAAGCAGTTGTGCCCAAACCCACACAGCTCATGGGTCCCACCATCCAGCAGGGGGGACTTGTATGTTCAATCAAGTTGATCAAATGAGTGTCCAGTCTGTATTGTTGTAGCTTCACCATTCACCCCAGTTGCAGCCCTTACATTCTACCGCGCCCCCTCTTCCACAGATTGTTCCCTAGGCTTAGAAAAGGGGCACAGGTGGATGAGAAGCAAAACAGTCTACTTTCTCTGGAGCTGTTGTCTTGGTCTCTAGTCAATTCTGGCTGTTTTCTTTCATGGGCTGCCAGCTTGTCCAGGCATAACCTTTCGATCCTACTAATGAAGCACATGCAATTAGATATATAGGTATTTACCAATACGCAGCCAAGGAAGGCCACCACGGACCCCTCCAGTGCCCCTGACGGTCTACACAACTAACAATCAAGGACAGGCAGGAAATGTCCCAATAATGTTCATACTTGTACCAGGCTAGTTCTACACAAGGCCAGCGGTCTAACAATCTAGCTAATCATAAGGCACGTAACCATCCACTGGCTTCTGTTGTATGAGACACTTCCATCACATTGAATGTTGGCCTCATCTTAAATGAATGTAAAAAATTATACCAGATGGGTGTCAGTGGTCTAGGACGCCGAGGGATTGCAGCTCAGCAGGTGAGTTCTCTCCAAGGGAGCGTTTAAGAGGTTAAGAGCCGGGAGCCATAAGGCTGTTCTTGTCGGAGGAATAAGGCCGAGAAAATTGGTTCAGCCCAACTCCAACGAGGTCCAAACCACATGGCACCGCTAAGAAGCGTACTTATAACTCCAGTTCCAGGGGAATCCGATGCCCTCTTCTGACCTCCCGAGCATTGCAAAGAACAACACGGTGCACCAACCTGCATGGAAACACAAAGTTAAATTGGGCTCGTGTACACTTTTGGTACATGATACACACTGGAAACCAAAATAGTATACTTAGAAAAGAGATATATATGCTCGTGCGCTAGGGTTGACGCCACGCCCTTTTTTCCCTAAACTTTCCACAGAGAGGCAGAGGGCGAGGTGGGAATCTCTAAGTGAGTTCAGTGCCGATGCCCTGGTCTAACGGAGTGAGTTCCAGGACTAGCTGGCACCCACGGGAGACCCCTGTCAAACGAAAAGACAAAAAAAAAAAAATAATGATATATATATATATTATATATATATAGTATATAATCGCCACTGAAGTGTGTGTGTGTTGTGTGTGTGTGTGTGTGTGTGTGTGTGTCCTATACACACCAGAGACAGCCAGCATAGCAGAGGATGGGAAAGGAGGCTAGGCAAGAACACCCATAAGTCTGTTGTAAACCTTCACCCCTATTTTGAAAGACTACTTCGCGAGCTGCGGCGAAAGCCTAAGACTAATGCATAAAAAGCAGTGCTGGCCCCAAGTTCAGGTTGTACGATGTCCCCAAAATTCAGACTATGATACTTTCCCTGTCTCATTCTTAACCCGAGCTACTCTTATCACCACGTGCTTTGCCCATGGGGACACCAAGCAGATGCGCAGGGTCAAGGGTAATACAGTCATAAAATACAAATTAATAAACGAACACACTCACGTTATTGTATCTCAAAGCTCAATGACTCTAGTGATCATCCTTAATCTTAACTAACAAACCGGACGAAAAGTGATCATCGATAGGTATTTCTGGCAACTCCACCCTAAACAACTCAAGCCAGGCCCAAGTCTCTAAAACTAAATAGATAAACATTAAATTCATGAGAGAGGAGAGAGGGCTGTCAGTCAAAAAACACGCCGTGCAGATATATGCAGCAAGAGACGCCACGTTAGGGGTCCCTAACGCTAACCGCACGAGTATTGAGCATTGGCAATCTGCTGGTGCACATCGATAATCCTCACAGGCATCCTCCATGGTGGAAAGTACACAGAGAGGGCAATGTGTGAGATTCTGCGGTAAGTTCGAAAAAAAGGCCAGCACTGTGTGCCTGACCACATATACGAGGAACCAATTCCCTGCCCACTACATGCTCACAATAATTATAGAGACGGACCCAGACTATAGCAAAAAAACAGCGCCCAAAGCAAAACAAACAAAAACCCAATGCGTCAGACCCGAACTAGTCTAAAAGAGGCATTCCGCGGGAGCACTGCGAGGCGGGTCCTCACAAGGAAAAACAAAAGGGGTGCGAATACATCCGGAGCATCAGCCTTGCGAGAGACATGGCACACGTTGTTGAAATCCAGTGAGCTGCGGCTAGGGTTTCGGAAAATTGAGAAACCCCGCCCTCCGGAAAAATAAGGTGGCAGAGCTGGAAAAGATGGTTCCAGTTGAGGAGAAAGAAAATAGAGTACCTAGAATGGCTGGCGGTCTTGGTGCAGAGAACTACGAGGTAGAATCGAGTTACACAGTCAATCACAATTAAATACTCAGTCTGACGGATGAACGAGCCGAGGGCGTAAAAACACTGTCGGCTGTGCTATAATTCAGTTGTCTAGATAGTATGTACTGTATGAGCTTACTATCATGTAAGGCTAATACACTCTGCGTACTCTAAACATATGAGTTAAATTGGGAGAAATAAATGATAAACTTCGTAACGATTTAAATAATTAAACTATTTTTGCGCTTCTCATCCTTGGATATGGAATAGCAAACCACACTAGGGCATTTGAATATTGTGCACATCACAAGCTTCACATCCTCGTATATGGTTTAGTGAATTATGGCAAATTATACTGAAGAATAAACCACACATGTATGCTGGCATATTACGAAGAGAACCATTTGATCGATACTATCTAAGGCGAAAGGGAAAAAAACTTAAGTGCGATAATTTCATCGGAATTAACATATCTAAAACCTTCACATCTCGCCTACACAAAAAAGTCACAACTATACCCAATAAAAAAGATATAGTATACTATGTTTAATAGAAGCAACCTACACATAGGGTGATGTCATAACATTGCGTGGGTAGCTAACATTATGTATAGCGTTTTTAATACTAAAGGCCTAATATATTATGGTGGATAATAAAAGACTTGCCAGTTTTTAAGTATACCTATTATCTAATATTGCTAACATTTAAATATAGACCATGTAGCTATCATTAGGTGAGGGTAGACGAAAAGGTTATGGGGGCACCAGAGACAATGGACATAGGGCAGCGCGGAGTGTAGAGGCCTATGAGGATACATGGGAGTATATTAGAACTAGAGACAAGACAACTTATGGGCTTCTAAATCAGAGAAAGTAGACCCGTTTGCCTTCTGACTAGTCCAACCATCTGGACTCTGTGCCATCCTGGGGTGTTATTAAGCCTAAAAAGAGACAAGAATAAGACTGTGAGTAAGCAGTAGGATAGTTCGGAGAGTATACTCGAAAGATGATGGACTCACACAGGCTGCAACCCTAGAGAGAGGGTGGCGATATGGAATGAAAGCTACAACAATACATGACTGAATGCACCCACCCAGCATTACAAATGTTGACTATCAGGAGCATGTAAGTGGGAGACATACATTGATCCCTTTTTGCTGCTTGCCTCGCTCTCACTGGTGAGTTTGTTTTGCTGCTGTGATCAACTCATCAGATCCCAACTAAGACATTAGAATACCCCGCTCAAGCACCTCTGCTGGATGGTGGGACACCCAGGAATCATGACTGTGTCTGGCGTTTGGAGGAGGCACACCAAATTACTGGCGTGAGCGAGCTATTTGGTTTTACATGAAGGAGGATTGTCCCTTCGCATGCACTTTGCTGGACAAAGGAGTAGCACTGCCACTAATTGTCCTAAATATGGAAAATTACACAGCTAAAACCCACACGATGGCAGCAGACTCGTAAACAGATGAGGACACTGAAAAGTCAGAAAGTTACGACTCGAGCGCGCGCGAGACAAGACAAATTGTCCAGGTAAAATCATGGGATGCGGAACAACACAAAGCTCGAATCGGGTCGCAACGACGTGGGACCTAGGGAGACACACAACAGGCACACAAGCGAAGAAATCAATATGCCCCTGAACTGAATGCGAGAAATGAGTATGAAATACACAAAGAATCAATAAAAAAAAGTTTAAAAATTAACAAATAGGGCTGGGGCGATGGCTAGTGCAGTGGTTAAGTGTACTGGTTGAACTTTAGCAGAGGAACCAGGCTCAACTCCCAGCAGCCACAACACAACCGGTTCCTTTCCCAAATGGCCATGCTCAGGCAGATACTGCCACCTGGTAGAGCGGAGTGTAGATCCCTTATCTTCACTACGAACTGAGACTGGGAAATCATATCCATTATGTCAACGAACCACATTCAATCTCATTACGTCTTTGGGCGGTGACCGCAATTATCAAATCACGAAGGCACAGCCTCTTGTAAGGGGTTGCCATCTGGTTTTGGGCCTATTCCCTGAAGATGCAAGTATAGCTTAACACATACATCAGCAAGGCAGACAACTCAAAGCCACCTTGATCTGACACCAGAAACAAAGTTGTTATATACCACACAATATTTGGAAAAGGGGTAATGTGATTTTTAGCTTTTCTTCATTCCTCTAGACCTACTTCTGGCATTTTGCGAAGCATCTCATAACCTTACTCTTGTTGATGTCTTAATACAAGTTCGTAACATAACTAAGTATGAACTTTTAACATAGAGAATATATCTATTTAATCATATTAATTTCTGTGGAAACTAAGAACGTGTCCATGAAACTGCTCGTGGAAAGAAAAGATATATGTTTTTTTAATCAGTTTCCAAATAACACTGCATAAAACATAATGAAGAGGAAACGCACTAGAGCTGTTCTTAGTGGCACATCAGGCTAACCCGCCATTTGTTTGCAACAGCATCCACCAAGAGCAAGATATAATACGCGCCCAAATGCTAGGAAACTGAGAAGCAAGTCCGTATCTTTATGGCCGCTCTAATTTAACCTGGACAGTATTACATGCACTACCCTGGACTCACCATGTTTTATTCTATATATAATCCCTGTGATTCCAAGTATATAGTTCCAAAAAACAGGGCTGGTCGAGCGATGGTGCAACGGACTTTAAATTGCAGCACAGAGATCATTGTCGACATTGGGTAGACATGCCAAGAGCCTGTAGGTCTGACCATAGTAAGAGGTAGTACTAGAGAATGAACTGGGGCTATGAGAGGCAGAGGCTAGACACCTGTCTTAACATGTCTTCAACAAACAAGGCACATCAACTAAGAAAATTTTCACAAAAATAAAAAAAATATAGAGGAAGCTGAGATGATGGCTTCTATTAGTATATATAAGAGTGCACGCCTTAAAAGACTCAAGAGGCCCAAATTATTGAATAACACATACTAATAGAACCTAACATGGAGGCAAGACAGCGTTAACCATAACTCGACGTTCCCCATGGTAACACATTTATTAAAAATACAAACTGGCCAGATTATGTGGGGGCCCAACAAAATGCAGCTCTTCTTATGAGTTCCCAGGATCAGGGGTGGAATCAGCTCTAAGTGACCCTGAGTTCCATAGTCTGAGTTCCACCAATTTCCCACACCTGGAGTAAGGCGGCGGCCACATCTCTGGACCATTCAAGGCCAAGCCTTAAATAGATGGATCCGAAGTTTCAAGGAGCATAGCATCGAGAAGATAAAACGAGAGAGAAAATCTCCTCAAATTATCCCTAAAAAAAAAAAAAAATTATAACCGACACAGAAAAAATATAAACACATGCATATATGAACATTTAAAAAGATCTATATAAAAAGCGTTTCATCCTACAAAGAGAAGAGAAGAATAAAAGTAAGTAATAATGAGTATTGGTTAATAGAATAAAAATTAGAGACAGTGTCACAGAGTGACTAAGGAACAGACTAACACATGTGTTTGGGCATACCAGCGGCGCGTGCTGGGCCTAGGTACGAACCAAGCTCCCTACAGACCTAGAAACGCTGGCACATGGACTCATATGTAGGCACACACACTATCACACAGAAGGAAATTTCCTTGACCTTAGTGTTTCTAAACTGATCTCAAATCCTCCGGTATCTAAACTGGATCTTGTCGCCAGTAAAGTTCATGTTCCAAGTCAGATCCATGTCAAAGTACTCTAAGTCACCACAGGGAGTCCCCAGACAGCTGGGGTATAAGAGACCCTGTGCATAGAAAATAAAAAATAAATTAAATTAATTAATTAAACAAAAGAACAGTGAAAAGGCCAGATGTGGTAGTATGAGCCTTTAATGAACGCAATAACTGGGCACTCAGGAGCAGAGGCATGAGGATTCTTTGAAATTCACAAGGCCAGCTTTTTCTACTTAGTGAGTTCCAGTCAGCTGAGGCGACAGGAAGACCCTGGCCAAAAAGACAAAAGAAATAAATACATATTTTAAAATATAAAAAAGGAGAAAAATAAGATTATTATCTATTAGTTCTTAACACATTGGACGTTTTCTATTGGGTTTCTAATTATACCAAGAAAACAACCAAGTTTATATGTTTATTAAACTACTGTGATGCACTGGTGTGTGTGGTTTGTGATGAGAGGGCACATGCCACAAGGGCACTCCATGGAGGCAGAGGACAATTTGGGGTCCCGTGCCCCATTACTTTAGTGAGCTCCCAGGGTTGAACTCAGTCCAAGTTACAGAAAACCCCTTTACAGCTAATAGGCTTGTGGGCCTTTGTGATGGCTTCCCTTCCTTTAACTCTTAAATGCTTTGTTTAAATTATAAACCTCTAAACATTAATTTTTTTTTCTTAACTGGATAACATCTAACAAACACTCTGAGAAAAACTGTAACCTTTATTCAACAGTGTTTTTGCTAAATTTTAAGGCTGGAAAGTTGACAATAATAGCAACTTTCCTAATTATTAAATCAGAACTATCCTTAAAAAAGAATTCCAGGAGAAATTTTTAAAAAAATATGACATAATTAGGGGTATCAATATTTTGGGTCTAATGAAGTCTAAGAAAACCAGTAAAACTATCAGGAACGCCTAACTATTATGATACATATAGTATGTTAAAAAGAAATTCTCTGTCAAGAATACCAAGCAGAATATAAATGACATATCACTATATCAGACAATAAGGAGGACTGACCTGTGATGGTATAAAACTTCCTTTCACAGAATCCTAAAGTTAGTAATGACATGAATGGGGTAGATAATTGATGGAGAAAAAAAAATAAGATGCAACAGAGTCCAAAGCTAGAACATTCAAATAAGTGTCCAGAATGTCTAAGTAGAGTTTATGGTGAAAAATATTGCTGTAACTAATATGATNATCATATTAGTTACAGCAATATTTTTCACCATAAACTCTACTTAGACATTCTGGACACTTATTTGAATGTTCTAGCTTTGGACTCTGTTGCATCTTATTTTTTTTTCTCCATCAATTATCTACCCCATTCATGTCATTACTAACTTTAGGATTCTGTGAAAGGAAGTTTTATACCATCACAGGTCAGTCCTCCTTATTGTCTGATATAGTGATATGTCATTTATATTCTGCTTGGTATTCTTGACAGAGAATTTCTTTTTAACATACTATATGTATCATAATAGTTAGGCGTTCCTGATAGTTTTACTGGTTTTCTTAGACTTCATTAGACCCAAAATATTGATACCCCTAATTATGTCATATTTTTTTAAAAATTTCTCCTGGAATTCTTTTTTAAGGATAGTTCTGATTTAATAATTAGGAAAGTTGCTATTATTGTCAACTTTCCAGCCTTAAAATTTAGCAAAAACACTGTTGAATAAAGGTTACAGTTTTTCTCAGAGTGTTTGTTAGATGTTATCCAGTTAAGAAAAAAAAATTAATGTTTAGAGGTTTATAATTTAAACAAAGCATTTAAGAGTTAAAGGAAGGGAAGCCATCACAAAGGCCCACAAGCCTATTAGCTGTAAAGGGGTTTTCTGTAACTTGGACTGAGTTCAACCCTGGGAGCTCACTAAAGTAATGGGGCACGGGACCCCAAATTGTCCTCTGCCTCCATGGAGTGCCCTTGTGGCATGTGCCCTCTCATCACAAACCACACACACCAGTGCATCACAGTAGTTTAATAAACATATAAACTTGGTTGTTTTCTTGGTATAATTAGAAACCCAATAGAAAACGTCCAATGTGTTAAGAACTAATAGATAATAATCTTATTTTTCTCCTTTTTTATATTTTAAAATATGTATTTATTTCTTTTGTCTTTTTGGCCAGGGTCTTCCTGTCGCCTCAGCTGACTGGAACTCACTAAGTAGAAAAAGCTGGCCTTGTGAATTTCAAAGAATCCTCATGCCTCTGCTCCTGAGTGCCCAGTTATTGCGTTCATTAAAGGCTCATACTACCACATCTGGCCTTTTCACTGTTCTTTTGTTTAATTAATTAATTTAATTTATTTTTTATTTTCTATGCACAGGGTCTCTTATACCCCAGCTGTCTGGGGACTCCCTGTGGTGACTTAGAGTACTTTGACATGGATCTGACTTGGAACATGAACTTTACTGGCGACAAGATCCAGTTTAGATACCGGAGGATTTGAGATCAGTTTAGAAACACTAAGGTCAAGGAAATTTCCTTCTGTGTGATAGTGTGTGTGCCTACATATGAGTCCATGTGCCAGCGTTTCTAGGTCTGTAGGGAGCTTGGTTCGTACCTAGGCCCAGCACGCGCCGCTGGTATGCCCAAACACATGTGTTAGTCTGTTCCTTAGTCACTCTGTGACACTGTCTCTAATTTTTATTCTATTAACCAATACTCATTATTACTTACTTTTATTCTTCTCTTCTCTTTGTAGGATGAAACGCTTTTTATATAGATCTTTTTAAATGTTCATATATGCATGTGTTTATATTTTTTCTGTGTCGGTTATAATTTTTTTTTTTTTTTAGGGATAATTTGAGGAGATTTTCTCTCTCGTTTTATCTTCTCGATGCTATGCTCCTTGAAACTTCGGATCCATCTATTTAAGGCTTGGCCTTGAATGGTCCAGAGATGTGGCCGCCGCCTTACTCCAGGTGTGGGAAATTGGTGGAACTCAGACTATGGAACTCAGGGTCACTTAGAGCTGATTCCACCCCTGATCCTGGGAACTCATAAGAAGAGCTGCATTTTGTTGGGCCCCCACATAATCTGGCCAGTTTGTATTTTTAATAAATGTGTTACCATGGGGAACGTCGAGTTATGGTTAACGCTGTCTTGCCTCCATGTTAGGTTCTATTAGTATGTGTTATTCAATAATTTGGGCCTCTTGAGTCTTTTAAGGCGTGCACTCTTATATATACTAATAGAAGCCATCATCTCAGCTTCCTCTATATTTTTTTTATTTTTGTGAAAATTTTCTTAGTTGATGTGCCTTGTTTGTTGAAGACATGTTAAGACAGGTGTCTAGCCTCTGCCTCTCATAGCCCCAGTTCATTCTCTAGTACTACCTCTTACTATGGTCAGACCTACAGGCTCTTGGCATGTCTACCCAATGTCGACAATGATCTCTGTGCTGCAATTTAAAGTCCGTTGCACCATCGCTCGACCAGCCCTGTTTTTTGGAACTATATACTTGGAATCACAGGGATTATATATAGAATAAAACATGGTGAGTCCAGGGTAGTGCATGTAATACTGTCCAGGTTAAATTAGAGCGGCCATAAAGATACGGACTTGCTTCTCAGTTTCCTAGCATTTGGGCGCGTATTATATCTTGCTCTTGGTGGATGCTGTTGCAAACAAATGGCGGGTTAGCCTGATGTGCCACTAAGAACAGCTCTAGTGCGTTTCCTCTTCATTATGTTTTATGCAGTGTTATTTGGAAACTGATTAAAAAAACATATATCTTTTCTTTCCACGAGCAGTTTCATGGACACGTTCTTAGTTTCCACAGAAATTAATATGATTAAATAGATATATTCTCTATGTTAAAAGTTCATACTTAGTTATGTTACGAACTTGTATTAAGACATCAACAAGAGTAAGGTTATGAGATGCTTCGCAAAATGCCAGAAGTAGGTCTAGAGGAATGAAGAAAAGCTAAAAATCACATTACCCCTTTTCCAAATATTGTGTGGTATATAACAACTTTGTTTCTGGTGTCAGATCAAGGTGGCTTTGAGTTGTCTGCCTTGCTGATGTATGTGTTAAGCTATACTTGCATCTTCAGGGAATAGGCCCAAAACCAGATGGCAACCCCTTACAAGAGGCTGTGCCTTCGTGATTTGATAATTGCGGTCACCGCCCAAAGACGTAATGAGATTGAATGTGGTTCGTTGACATAATGGATATGATTTCCCAGTCTCAGTTCGTAGTGAAGATAAGGGATCTACACTCCGCTCTACCAGGTGGCAGTATCTGCCTGAGCATGGCCATTTGGGAAAGGAACCGGTTGTGTTGTGGCTGCTGGGAGTTGAGCCTGGTTCCTCTGCTAAAGTTCAACCAGTACACTTAACCACTGATCCATCGCCCCAGCCCTATTTTTAATTTTTAAACTTTTTTTATTGATTGCTTTGTGTATTTCATACATTCATTTCTCAGATTCAGTTTCAGGGGCATATTGATTTCTTCGCTTGTGTGCCTGTTGTGTGTCTCCCTAGGTCCCACGTCGTTGCGACCCGATTCGAGCTTTGTGTTGTTCCGCATCCCATGATTTTACCTGGACAATTTGTCTTGTCTCGCGCGCGCTCGAGTCGTAACTTTCTGACTTTTCAGTGTCCTCATCTGTTTACGAGTCTGCTGCCATCGTGTGGGTTTTAGCTGTGTAATTTTCCATATTTAGGACAATTAGTGGCAGTGCTACTCCTTTGTCCAGCAAAGTGCATGCGAAGGGACAATCCTCCTTCATGTAAAACCAAATAGCTCGCTCACGCCAGTAATTTGGTGTGCCTCCTCCAAACGCCAGACACAGTCATGATTCCTGGGTGTCCCACCATCCAGCAGAGGTGCTTGAGCGGGGTATTCTAATGTCTTAGTTGGGATCTGATGAGTTGATCACAGCAGCAAAACAAACTCACCAGTGAGAGCGAGGCAAGCAGCAAAAAGGGATCAATGTATGTCTCCCACTTACATGCTCCTGATAGTCAACATTTGTAATGCTGGGTGGGTGCATTCAGTCATGTATTGTTGTAGCTTTCATTCCATATCGCCACCCTCTCTCTAGGGTTGCAGCCTGTGTGAGTCCATCATCTTTCGAGTATACTCTCCGAACTATCCTACTGCTTACTCACAGTCTTATTCTTGTCTCTTTTTAGGCTTAATAACACCCCAGGATGGCACAGAGTCCAGATGGTTGGACTAGTCAGAAGGCAAACGGGTCTACTTTCTCTGATTTAGAAGCCCATAAGTTGTCTTGTCTCTAGTTCTAATATACTCCCATGTATCCTCATAGGCCTCTACACTCCGCGCTGCCCTATGTCCATTGTCTCTGGTGCCCCCATAACCTTTTCGTCTACCCTCACCTAATGATAGCTACATGGTCTATATTTAAATGTTAGCAATATTAGATAATAGGTATACTTAAAAACTGGCAAGTCTTTTATTATCCACCATAATATATTAGGCCTTTAGTATTAAAAACGCTATACATAATGTTAGCTACCCACGCAATGTTATGACATCACCCTATGTGTAGGTTGCTTCTATTAAACATAGTATACTATATCTTTTTTATTGGGTATAGTTGTGACTTTTTTGTGTAGGCGAGATGTGAAGGTTTTAGATATGTTAATTCCGATGAAATTATCGCACTTAAGTTTTTTTCCCTTTCGCCTTAGATAGTATCGATCAAATGGTTCTCTTCGTAATATGCCAGCATACATGTGTGGTTTATTCTTCAGTATAATTTGCCATAATTCACTAAACCATATACGAGGATGTGAAGCTTGTGATGTGCACAATATTCAAATGCCCTAGTGTGGTTTGCTATTCCATATCCAAGGATGAGAAGCGCAAAAATAGTTTAATTATTTAAATCGTTACGAAGTTTATCATTTATTTCTCCCAATTTAACTCATATGTTTAGAGTACGCAGAGTGTATTAGCCTTACATGATAGTAAGCTCATACAGTACATACTATCTAGACAACTGAATTATAGCACAGCCGACAGTGTTTTTACGCCCTCGGCTCGTTCATCCGTCAGACTGAGTATTTAATTGTGATTGACTGTGTAACTCGATTCTACCTCGTAGTTCTCTGCACCAAGACCGCCAGCCATTCTAGGTACTCTATTTTCTTTCTCCTCAACTGGAACCATCTTTTCCAGCTCTGCCACCTTATTTTTCCGGAGGGCGGGGTTTCTCAATTTTCCGAAACCCTAGCCGCAGCTCACTGGATTTCAACAACGTGTGCCATGTCTCTCGCAAGGCTGATGCTCCGGATGTATTCGCACCCCTTTTGTTTTTCCTTGTGAGGACCCGCCTCGCAGTGCTCCCGCGGAATGCCTCTTTTAGACTAGTTCGGGTCTGACGCATTGGGTTTTTGTTTGTTTTGCTTTGGGCGCTGTTTTTTTGCTATAGTCTGGGTCCGTCTCTATAATTATTGTGAGCATGTAGTGGGCAGGGAATTGGTTCCTCGTATATGTGGTCAGGCACACAGTGCTGGCCTTTTTTTCGAACTTACCGCAGAATCTCACACATTGCCCTCTCTGTGTACTTTCCACCATGGAGGATGCCTGTGAGGATTATCGATGTGCACCAGCAGATTGCCAATGCTCAATACTCGTGCGGTTAGCGTTAGGGACCCCTAACGTGGCGTCTCTTGCTGCATATATCTGCACGGCGTGTTTTTTGACTGACAGCCCTCTCTCCTCTCTCATGAATTTAATGTTTATCTATTTAGTTTTAGAGACTTGGGCCTGGCTTGAGTTGTTTAGGGTGGAGTTGCCAGAAATACCTATCGATGATCACTTTTCGTCCGGTTTGTTAGTTAAGATTAAGGATGATCACTAGAGTCATTGAGCTTTGAGATACAATAACGTGAGTGTGTTCGTTTATTAATTTGTATTTTATGACTGTATTACCCTTGACCCTGCGCATCTGCTTGGTGTCCCCATGGGCAAAGCACGTGGTGATAAGAGTAGCTCGGGTTAAGAATGAGACAGGGAAAGTATCATAGTCTGAATTTTGGGGACATCGTACAACCTGAACTTGGGGCCAGCACTGCTTTTTATGCATTAGTCTTAGGCTTTCGCCGCAGCTCGCGAAGTAGTCTTTCAAAATAGGGGTGAAGGTTTACAACAGACTTATGGGTGTTCTTGCCTAGCCTCCTTTCCCATCCTCTGCTATGCTGGCTGTCTCTGGTGTGTATAGGACACACACACACACACACACACACACACAACACACACACACTTCAGTGGCGATTATATACTATATATATATAATATATATATATATCATTATTTTTTTTTTTTTGTCTTTTCGTTTGACAGGGGTCTCCCGTGGGTGCCAGCTAGTCCTGGAACTCACTCCGTTAGACCAGGGCATCGGCACTGAACTCACTTAGAGATTCCCACCTCGCCCTCTGCCTCTCTGTGGAAAGTTTAGGGAAAAAAGGGCGTGGCGTCAACCCTAGCGCACGAGCATATATATCTCTTTTCTAAGTATACTATTTTGGTTTCCAGTGTGTATCATGTACCAAAAGTGTACACGAGCCCAATTTAACTTTGTGTTTCCATGCAGGTTGGTGCACCGTGTTGTTCTTTGCAATGCTCGGGAGGTCAGAAGAGGGCATCGGATTCCCCTGGAACTGGAGTTATAAGTACGCTTCTTAGCGGTGCCATGTGGTTTGGACCTCGTTGGAGTTGGGCTGAACCAATTTTCTCGGCCTTATTCCTCCGACAAGAACAGCCTTATGGCTCCCGGCTCTTAACCTCTTAAACGCTCCCTTGGAGAGAACTCACCTGCTGAGCTGCAATCCCTCGGCGTCCTAGACCACTGACACCCATCTGGTATAATTTTTTACATTCATTTAAGATGAGGCCAACATTCAATGTGATGGAAGTGTCTCATACAACAGAAGCCAGTGGATGGTTACGTGCCTTATGATTAGCTAGATTGTTAGACCGCTGGCCTTGTGTAGAACTAGCCTGGTACAAGTATGAACATTATTGGGACATTTCCTGCCTGTCCTTGATTGTTAGTTGTGTAGACCGTCAGGGGCACTGGAGGGGTCCGTGGTGGCCTTCCTTGGCTGCGTATTGGCTGCTGATTGTTATGTGTGTAGACCGTCACACTGGAGGCCTGGGTGGCTTCCTGCTGCTGATTGTTATGTGTGTAGACCGTCACACTGGAGGTCTGGGTGGCTTCCTGCCGCTGATTGTTATGTGTGTAGACTGTCACACTGGAGGCCTGGGTAGCTTCCTGCTGCTGATTGTTATGTGTGTAGACTGTCACACTGGAGGCCTGGGTAGCTTCCTGCTGCTGATTGTTATGTGTGTAGACCATCACACTGGAGGTCTGGGTGGCTTCCTGCCGCTGACTGTTATGTGTGTAGACCATCACACTGGAGGCCTGGGTGGCTTCCTGCCGCCGATTGTTATGTGTGTAGACCGTCACACTGGAGGTCTGGGTGGCTTCCTGCTATTGATTGTTATGTGTGTAGACCGTCAGTCACACTGGAGGCCTGGGTGGCTTCCTGCTGCTGATTGTTATGTGTGTAGACCGTCACACTGGAGGTCTGGGTGGCTTCCTGCCGCTGACTGTTATGTGTGTAGACCGTCACACTGGAGGCCTGGGTGGCTTTCTGCTACTGATTGTTATGTGTGTAGACCGTCACACTGGAGGCCTGGATGGCTTCCTGCTGCTGATTGTTATGTGTGTAGACCATCACACTGGATGCCTAGGTGGCCTGCACCTCAGAGCAGGCTTCTTGGACGTTTCATCGTGACAATTTCCAGTGAGGGAGGAGGTCCCCAAAACAAAATTTTGGTAGATACGAAGGGTAGTCATTACCTATAAAGTAGGAGCTGATGGTGGCCTCCTCCAAAAGGCTCACGATGGACGTTCAAGCTGATGTGTCTAAGTGTGCACAAGAAGACTTCAGTGATCAGGGTTTTGCGTCAAATATTTACTACCCTCTTGCTGACCATCCACAGCAACTTTTACTCATTCATTGTTAGCTACAGTGTTGTGCTCACTCTTAGTAGGAAGCCTGGGTGTGGCTGTGGCACGCCTGTAATCTAGGTACTCCGGAGGC
The DNA here is from genome assembly GCA_009823505.1 of Rhizomys pruinosus. Classification (NCBI taxonomy): domain Eukaryota; kingdom Metazoa; phylum Chordata; class Mammalia; order Rodentia; family Spalacidae; genus Rhizomys; species Rhizomys pruinosus. The sequence goes on along the minus strand of VZQC01015026.1, from coordinate 1,236,220 downwards.
TGAGGCAGGAGGATCTTGATTTCTTGGCCAACCAGGACTATAAAACAAGACCATAACTAAAACTAACTAAGTAACTAAGCAAGTAACTAACTAACTCTATCCTCCTTCAGCTAAAACATCACCAATAGTGTCCATAATTCCTTCCTTCCTTCCTTCCTTCCTTCCTTCCTTCCTTCCTTCCTTCCTTCCTTCCCTTCCCTTCCCTTCCCTTCTCCTTCCTTCCTTCCTTCCTTCCTTCCTTCCTTCCTTCCTTCCCTTCCCTTCCCTTCTCCTTCCTTCCTTCCTTCCTTCCCTTCCCTTCCCTTCTCCTTCCTTCCTTCCTTCCTTCCTTCCTTCCTTCCTTCCTTCCTTCCTTCCCTTCTCCTTCCTTCCTTCCCTTCCCTTCCCTTCCCTTCCCTTCCCTTCCCTTCCCTTCCCTTCCCTTCCCCTTTCCTTTTTCCTCTTTCCCCTTTTTTCCCTTTCCCTTCCCTCCCCTCCCCCTACCTCTGAAGAGCGTCGTGTAGGGCAAGCGTGCACATCCCGTTGGCCGCCGTCCCCTTAAAATCTCCTA